>RJVU01068486.1:3700959-3737641 GCA_003731715.1 Anabarilius grahami
TATATAATAGTTTGTGTAAAAAATTAATTGGATGTTTTCATGAGATTCACTCGGGGAGAGAGAAATATATTTAGTGATATGAGGTGTTAAGGAAGAAACAACAGATCTTTTCTTTTATATCTGAGTTAAATGGATTGAAAAAAGAAAAAATGTAGGCTGTGGTCTTGGTTGTATTCATCGGTTGTTGATTGGATGGAGGCAGATCAGAATGCGAGCTTCCAGTTTGAACTAAATTATTGGAGAAGTCCAGCGTATGTCACCAGAAAGAAGTCTATTGTTTAACTGCAAGGTCAAGTTATGATATTGTAATTAAATTATGAGTTAAAAAATAAAATGAAATGTATGCATTGAGGAATCACTTGCAATAAGAGCAACAGCAACACGACTACCGACTTGTGAGGAAATCTTTTGCGTTTTTTTGAGATGTTCATGAAGGAAGTGTTTGTGACACTGGAATGTGAGGCGCAGTGTCAGGAGATAAGCAACACAAAGAGAAATGGAGCAGATTGAAGGATTAGCTCATCATGTTCCTGTCCAGACTAGAGCACATGTTTACCACACCTGAAGACCTGCTGGACCCCTCAGAAAAACAGTACGGTCACCACCAGAGTGGAAACGCTGCTCTGAGCCTGTAGCCTGACTGATGTCAGAGCTGTCAACAGGAAATCAACACATCCTAGTGTAATGTTATCCCAAGGACCTTGGCAGTTCTTCCGTTTTTTTTTAACAGAATAGTTACAAGTCCCTATTTAATGTTAAATTTGTGTGCCTGTGTGACAACTAGCCCTGGTCTCCACTAGCATATCTAAATTAGCAGATCTTTTTCCTATAGTGTGTGTGTGTGTGTGTACCTGGTATATATCCATGTTATATTTATCCATATCTATATATTGAATTGAATTGCAAGTTTGTGAATGAAAATCGTGAAAAAATAAATTGAAATTGCCGTTATAATCACCCTTATTACTATTGTAGTTTAGAATGAAATACTTATTTGTGTGCAATCATTTAAATTGCCATTTTTATAGTAATTAAGTTATAATAATGACTTTATAATGACATAATCATGTTTCTACTCCAATTAGTTTTTGTATTTAAAAAAAAAATATACAAACAAATAAAATAAAAATGCTGTCAAGCGATTCAAATTTTTGATCTAATTATTAAACAATGTGCCGATTAATTAATCGCAAACTAATCGCACATCAGATTTGGCTGAGAAATTACCACCAAAAGATCATTTAAAGTCATTATTGTGTTAAATGAGAAAAGCAAAAAGTAGCTTTAGAAAAAATAAATATTTTATTTGATTCAACATAGAATGTATTAAACTTTTAGACTTCAGTGCCCATGAGGGAGAGTAAACAGAATTTAAATTTTTGGGTAAACTATACCCTTAATGGGTTTTTATTAACATGGAAATATAAAATCTTTTTTTTTTTTTTTTTTGATACTCTAAATAAGAAACTAAAACTGGTAGTAGGTAAAAGTCTAAAGGAGTAAGTCATTGAGTCATTGATTTGTTCAGACAGCTGATTCATTCAGAAATGCCGTAAATGGCTCTCTTTATGAATGGACCATTGAATCATTGCTACACCTGATGGATTTGATCAAAACATTGATTATTTAGAAATTAAACACCACTGTGTGTTGCTCTGAGATGCTCAACAGTTCTGCTCTGGCTTTGAGTAATATTTTCGTTGGCAAAATTGAGCAAAAGCAAACAATATTGTCTAAAATATAATAATAACTATTTATTGAAGTGTTATATAAAATCAATATCACATACTTATGCTATTCGGGACAAAAACAGCACTTGTGTGATATTGGTTTCATTACTCGTGTGATATTGCTTAATGTAATGATATAAATATGGGACAAAAACTCATACAGGGGCATTTTTTTTCCTGATATCTTGAATTTTAGGGGCATAGAACTGCATCACACAGTGAGTTGTTGCTCTGCTTCGTGATCATCACCAATCAACTGGATGAAACGCAAGATGAACTATATGTATTTATTTATTTATATATATATGTATATATGTCAAACAAAAAATGATTCACATTTTTTGTATTTTTGATAAACACATTATAGTTCATTTATGTAAGTAAGGATAGCAAAATAAACTGTGACGTATTATACCCAAAAAAGTCTTCATACAGTGGACTACCAGCAAAATTGAAAAATTTATACAAATTTGGAACCAAAAATTATTCAGACACTTTGACCTGACCATGTTTTGTTTAAGTGTTATCTGACATAATTAAGGTTTATTTTTCTGTCACAGTTTAACTCTGAGATAGTAGGTAAAGACAAGATCTCATTTCATTTTTCATTTCATTTCATTTCTTTATTTAACCAGGTTTTTTTTTTTACCTGGTTAAATAAAGAAATGAAATGAAAAATGAAATGAGATCTTGTCTTTTTTCTTTTACCTTTTTTTTTATACTATAGTGAATAAACTGAGATAATGTGTAAAATGTTCAAGGTGTTTGAATACATTTTGGTTTGACTGTTATATATAATATAAAATATACACTTTTGAAAAGGTTTTTAACCAAGTAAAAATATGTTTGAAATTTTCTCCAAGCATCCTTTTTTGAAGCTTGTTTCTGCAAGCAAATATTTGCTGTGATGTTTCCTGGGAACTGCAGGCACACGTCTGTTAGATGCATGTTTGCTCTTTAATCTAATCTTCAGATCGTGTAATGTTAAAGCGTTTCTGTGGTGGTGAGCTGGAGGTCGGGTCTGTGCTGTTGGTACACAGGAACAGGGGTTTGTGTCTAGCCTAGAGGTGTACAATGAAAGCTTTGTGTGCCTGATGGCAATCTCTCTGCCACTGTCTTTGCGGCTGTTTTGAAAATGCATCCTTCACACAGCTTCTGTTCTTGAGACTTTCTCCTGGTGTTGAAGTTGTTTGTGTGTTGTTGTGCTTTGTTTCACTTGTCCTCACCTTTAAGTGCACTTCCTCCCCAGCCGTATGCAGTACACAGATTTCCTGCCATACAGGACTCCATCAGCTGAAATAGCTTGCTTTTGGGTGATCCGTTTGGTGCAGAGTTACTGTAAAAATCTTAAAATAATAAAGCTTGTATGTCATTTTAACCAGCTAAATATGTTATTTAATTTCTGAGCGCAAGCGACACTAAATGCAATTGGAAAATGAAGACCCAGTTTCGTCATTGTTAGGACAGATAGATTTGCCCCAAGCTCATGCCATTGGTCAAGTTTAAAAAAAAAAAAATTTTGAAATTTGAAAATTCAACACTTTTTTTTATTGTTATTATTATTACGAATAAAAATGTTTTCCTTAAAGGGATAGCTCACCCAAAATCATTTACTCACCCTCATGTCATTCCAAGCCTGTATGATTTTCTTCTGTGGAACATAAAAGAAGATATTTTGAGAATATGTAAAGGCACGGTCACATTTTGCATTGTTCGGCAAAGTTTTTTGGACAAAGTTGCGTAGTTTCAATTAGTGTTGTCAGAAGTACCAAGTCGGTACTGAAATTTAAAAAATGTGATGATACCAGCATTTCCCCCTAGCATTTTGAGCGCTATTGAGCAGATTCTTAAACACTTCTGATTGGCCATTGTTCACGCAGATATGACTGAGATTGGCTACAATATTAGGGATCAGCTGATAGATGCTTGCTTTCAAACGCTCCTGTGTGTATCTGTGTAAGCGCTCGGTGAAGAGCATCATTGATGTCTATTTACAACATGTTTTTGAAGCATTGATCATTGTAGCCAATCACAGACATATCTGTTGAGCGCGTGAACACAATGGCCAATCAGAGGTGTTTAAAATTCCGCTCAAAATGCAAGGGAGAAATGCTGGTTTTGTCACATTTTAAAAATGTCAGTACTGACTTGGTACCGGTACTTTTGACAACACTAGTTTCAGTAGGAATACATGCGAGCGGGGATAGTCACATGAAGATAAAAGATTTTTGCAAATTTGCCACATTGACCAACAGAAAGCTGGTCTGAGAAGTTTGATATTTTGCTGATGTGTCTACACCTTCAGTGTTTTTTGTCCATACAAACTTTGGTTTGTTACCAACATTCTTTGAAATCTTTGTGTGTTCCACAGAAGAAAAGAAACAGGTTTGGAACAACATGAAGGTAAGTAAATGATAACACAATTTTCAAAAAAAAAAAAAAATCTTTAAAATTGTAATGCAGGAGTAGTAACATCATCTAAACCCTTTCTACAAGATGGCAGGATGACAAATAAATAATCTTTATTCTATTTGTGGTGTTGACTACATTTGTGACTCTGGACCACAAAACCAGTCATAAGGGTCAATTTTTTTGAAATTGAGCTTTATATATCACCTGAAAGCTGAAATAAGCTTTCCATTGATGTATGGTTTGTTAGGATAGGACAATATTTGGCTGAGAAACAACTATTTGAAAGTCTGGAATCTGAGGGTGCAAAAAAAAAAAAAAGGATTCTAAATATTGAGAAAATGAAATGTCCAAATGAAGTCCTTAGCAATGTATATCCACTCACAAATAAATTGATATATTTGCGGTAGGAAATTAACAAAATAACTTCATAGAACATAAAAGAAAAATCGATAATTTTGACCCATACAATGTATTGTTGGCTATTGCTACAAATATACCCGTGTGACTTTATGACTGGTTTTGTGGTCCAGGGTCACATTTATCATTCTCAACATTCAGCCTTGTCACACAGTTAATCGTAAGAAAGCGTGACCAAACAAAATGTTTATCAATAACTATAAAATTTTCACACACTAGCTAGACCTCATGGAGCGAAAGCTTAATTTCGGCTAAATTTGCATTGTTAAAGGTGGTACAGAGGATCTTTTCGTCGACTGATTTTTTTTAAATGAGCGCATGCGTAAGAACAACCCCCTTCCTTCACAGCTCATTTCGAGGGAACGCCTCCCAAAACTCGTGCACGAGTATTGGAACAGGAGTGTTTACCACCGGCATTCGCTGTGTTATTAAGCCGGGCACACATTTAACGACTAGCTAAAACATTCTAAGACTATACTCAACATACAGCGATTGTTTCCTGCTCCTGAAGCAGATTTATATACTTTCACATGGAATTTGAACACCGACTGTAATCGCAGACTGAACGCGACTTAAAGCCGCGCACACACTTAGTGGATTCATTATGTCGGACTCACCGCAGGTAACTCATATATCTGCAGTTGTTACTCCTGTCTCCTGACAAAAACATTGCATGCGGCGCCTCTGGAGTGTGGAAAGTTACTGGAGCGCACAGCCGCGCGCCTCTCACAAGGAACGTCATGGCAGTGATTGACAAGCCAGAGGGCCAATCGTTTAAGCGATGATCGCGTAAACGATTGGCTGATGTTTTTAAGGCCCTACCTCGTGCACACATGATGTATATTAATAATATTCCTTTCAGTGCACCTAATAAATAGTCTTTTATCAGTTAGTAAAAACAGTTTCAAGTAATATTGCAAAAATGTATAAAACAAAACATCCTATTTAGCACCTTTAACTATTCAGTTTTGTTTTATGAATCACATAAATGATGTATTAAACTCTTTCCCCGCCACTGACGGAATTTTCCGGCAATCCGTGTTTCCAGTTCATTTTAATGTTTATGTAACATTGCAACTATTTATTTAAGTGTCTTTTTTTTTTTTTCATTTTAAATGCTGGTATCAGATGGTAATACCATTTTAATATACTATTGTACATGAATATGTTAATAATTATGACATTTTCATGGTTCCTCAAAGAATACTACATTAATAACATGTCCAAACATGCTACATGTTTTTGATTTAGTGTGAACCGACCAGTTGTTCATGGCTCTTTCTGTGCAAACTTGCTGCAGTCAATGAATATGAATCCTTTGAGGCAGCAGAAACATGAAATATATATATTTCATGTATGAAAAATATATATTTTATAAACAAGCTTACTAGTCCCCATATGCGCCATGAGTAAGCTGTGTGTAAGGGGGGAGCAGACTAGTGCTCCTAAAGGAGGAATCTATTCTGATTGGTTTACACTGGTCACATGGTCAGGCAGCTCGATTGTTGTGTAGGCAGTGAGCAGTTCACTTGCGGGAGGGTGTTTCACATGGAATAGCTGCACAGCTGCAGAGGGAAGTGCCGAGTTGCCGGGATAGCCCAAAATGGATATGGCTAACCTCTTCAAACACTTCTTCCGTGAGTTTTGCCACCTTTTCTCTCCTCTTTATTATATAACCAGTCTAGAAAGTTGGCTTGGACTTATTGTTTGTATTGTCTGAGTTTGCATTGAGACATTCTTGGTTGTAGGATTAGGGAAGTTTGAAAGGCTTTTCACCCTCTGAGCTGGGTGGGAGTTTGTCAGTAACCCCCACTCTCTCTCTCTCTCTCTCTCTCTTTCTGTCTCTCACACACACACGCAAACAGTTTTACTCATCTTTTTTTCTTCTATAAATTCATCATTTGTGCACTTAATTTGTTTGGAAACCAAATATGAGCGAACAGTGATGTTGGCTAGGAAATGTCTCCTTTTTTTCCCCCTCGTTCTCTGTGTTAGTCGAGCAGCTGGGCGGGCAGTGCTCTGAAAAACCTGTAATTGCACTTCTTACTCACACTCACACTCACTCACACACACTGCAATCAACACAGTGTAAAGAACTTCCACTCTTCTTTGTGCACTTAAACTCTCCTGTTACACTCAACCGGAATTTTCTTTTCCAGCCCAATCCTCGTTTAATCAGGTTTTGCTTTTGAAGCCTGCTGGTCCTTGTTGGTCCAACACCATGATGTTTTTCTGTAGTTTGAGTGTTGAGGGTCTGCTGTCGTGGGGGTTTCCTCGTGCTAGCGGGCCGCAGTTGGGCGACGTCAGCTCTCCGGTGTAACACTGAAAGCATTGTGTCATCTGTGCTGCCGGAGCTGATTGATGAAGCTCATATCTCTTCTGGGAGAGCTGCTGCTGGAATATATTATTCATTTCTACAGCCGCTGGATCCTTCATACTGACAAACCTTATGTGCCTTTTTCTGTAGCTGTACAGTACTGACCAACCGGATACTTGATTGTTGAGATGTATTAAACGATGCTGAAGGACCATAGGACATGATGTGCTCGTGTTTGAAGAGTTGGGGTACGTAATTGTGCTTGAGAAATAAGTATCTTAAAGTGAGTGATTTTGAACATTTTGAGTGATTAAACCCTTATTGGTTATCAGCCATTATTAGAGATTTTTTTACATTTCCAATCTCTATTTGATGTACAATACTGTTCAAAGGGTTTGGGTCCGTAAGATGATTAAAAAAAAAAAAAAAAATCTGAAAAGTGTCTTATGCTAACTAAGGCCACATTTATTTGATGAATATAGTAAAACAGTAATATTGTGAAATATTCTTACAATTTAAAAAATTAATTCTAGTATGCTGATTTGGTGCTCAAGAAACATTTCTTAATATCACTGTTGAAAACGGTTGTGCTGCTGATATTTTAGTGGAAACCGTGATATTTTTTTGTCAGGATTCTTTAAACAAAGTTCAAAAGAAAATAAATTAGCAAGAATTCTGTAACATTATAAATACTTTACTGTCACTTTTTATCAATTTAATGCATCCTTGCTGGATAAAATAGTTTTAAAACGTAACTTACTGACCCCAAATGGTATGAATGGTGGTGTATATCAGCCAATGTTTGATATTGAATAATGCATGCTCACATCCTCTATTTTTACATTTATATTTTAACTTTGCTTTCATCTAACACTTACTTAAAGCAAATCTTTAAAAACACTAATATAATATGTACATTATAATGCTGTGATGTCTAAATCCAGTTGTAGAATTTTTAAACAATTGATTGTAGTTTTTAGGGTTTTATTTTTAATTTATTTAATCAAAACCGTATTGAATTGTCAAACCAGTAAGTTATTAGCCATAACATGAATATAATTATTGGCTAAGTGGTGTCAGTCAGATTATTGATATCGGTGTCTAGTTCAAGTTCATATTATATGCTAATAATATTTTCCAGAAAAAAACCCTAGTCTAGAGACGCGTTTTTTAAAAGTTGAACTTATTTTAACTTGAGCGCAAATGGAAAAGTAGCGCGGTGTTACATGACATGCGACTATCAACGGTGTTTAGATGCTAGGGCTGTCATGATGTTAGATTTTCACCAAAGACTTTATATATAGAAAGACGTGCACTCGTATTACATTTACATTTATGCATTTGGCAGACGCTTTTATCCAAAGCGACTTACATTGCATTATACTATACATTTGTATCTGAGTATGTGCAATCCCTGGGATCGAACCCATGACCTTGGCATTGCTAGTGCCATGCTCTAACCACTGAGCTACAGGAAAGCTTTATGATTGGGAGAAAGTGCAATGCGCGATATGGCATAATAAGTCCCGCCTTCTAAATAAGAGCCAATCGCCAATTGGTAAAGTCATCGCATCACTGCAGCTGCAGTTAGAAGCTCCGGTTCTTATAGAAACAATCAGACGTGCACTTCCTATAGAGATGCATGCGCATTAGCTTGATCCAGCCTGAAGAATGCAGTTTTTTTGTCATGATTCAACCATTTAGAAACAAAATTAATGAGACAGTTATTGTCAGATTTTATTGCTGATTACAAATATGGAATTTAATCCAAAGCTTGGCGAACAGCTTTGGAGAATTTGATGTTTCTCCATTCAAAGAGATAGGAGCTGCACTTGCATGCCTGAGAGGCGTTTCAAAGATGGCCACTGAGTGAAATGTCTTGTCTTAAAGGATTAGTTCACTTTTAAATACACTTTTCCTGATAAATTTACTCACCCCCATGTCATCCAAGATGTTCATGTCTTTCTTTCGTCAGTCGAAAAGAAATGAAGGTTTTTGAGGAAAACATTCCAGGATTTTTCTCCTTATAGTGCATTTCAATGGCTACCAACAGATTGAAGGTCCAAACTGCAGTTTCAGTGCAGCTTCAAGAGCTTTAAACGATACCAGATGAGTAATAAGGGTCTTATCTAGCGAAACGATCGGTCATTTTCGAAAAAAATACAACCGTTTATGCTTTATAAACAAAATATCGCCTTGAACGTACTTTCCGCTTCCGCATTCTTCATAACGCTTACGCTGAATGTTCTACGCCTTCCCTATTCTACTTACGGAACGAACGCGGCGCCAGTTTCGTTTTTTTCCATAAGTAGAATAGGGAAGGTGTAGAACATTCAGCGTAAGCGTTATGAAGAATGCGGAAGCGGAAAGTACGTTCAAGGCGTTATCAAGCCATTGAAGTCCACTATAAGGAGAATAATCCTGGAATGTTTTCATCAAAAACCTTCATTTCTTTTTGACTGACGAAAAAAAAAAAAAAGACATGAACATCTTGGATGACATGGGGGTGAGTAAATTATCAGGAAAAGTGTATTTAAAAATGGACTAATCCTTTAAAGGGACATTGTTTTCACTACACTTTTATCATGTATCACTGTGATATCTACATACATTATGGAAAAAAATATAATGCTTTGAGTTAAATTCATCTTTAAAATTTTTTTTTTTTTTTTTTTGGGTCAGTGAATCGGAATCAAAATATATGTGTAGGGAGGTGGAGAGAGAGTTAGTTAAATCATATCATATATGAAGTTTTAACATATCAATATTTCATTTTTTTTATGTTGTTATCGTCAATACTTGTATACTGTGACACCCCTAACTGGCGCAAAACCTGACATAAACCTAGATGCGTCTTCATGTGGCGTATTTGAATGTGTGAACACAAATGTTGCATTGAAAAGAGCAGCTTGAAATTTCTTCAGAATATCTCCTTTTATGCTCTACACAAGAAAGAAAGCGATGCGAGTTTGGAATGAAATACATTTTTGCATGAACTGTCCCTTTACAGCAAACTAGAAGCATGTCCTGAGAGGTGGTTTTAGCTTTCGGCAGTTTCTCTACTCCACCTCACCCTTTCTCTCTTTTCCTGTCGTTCAGCCTTCGCTCATAGAGGAAGCGGTCTAATTTGAGACAGATTCTCTTCAGATCTTTGGAGCCTGTGAGGGAGGAAGTGAGGAAACCGGATTGTTGATTCATTGCAGCGTCAGCCCATCCGTCTGTTTTCCTCCACTTTTTATAAAGCCAGTCAACTCTTCCCCTCTGATGGAAAGCACCACAAGATAATGTCGCTTTGTGAGAGGGACAAAAGCACAAGCTTGAATTCTAATTCTAGCGTCCTCTCACACAAGATGAGTACAGGAAGTGCTGATGGCTTTCTGGAGTGTTCCTGACTAAAACACACAGCGGGCTGCTGGTGCTGCATACGTGGATGGGCTGTGACCCCCATTTGACTCCCTGGGGAGCTCTCGACAGACCTGCGCTAGCCAAACAAGCACAGATGTGTGACGGAGGCTATTTATACCAGCGTGTCGTCAGAGTACCTGCACCAGAATTGAGCGTCAGTGCTTAGCAGGGTGAATATTGCAAAATATTTCACCCCAAGTTTAAAAGAAAGAAGAAATTATAGCCTGTGTAATTTGTATATAATAGAAAATAGGGGTGTGACGAGGCAGTTAGCTCACGAGACAAGACGAGACATGAGATTGAGTTCATGAGAACTAGACCAGATTTTTACACAGTATTTTTAAGAAATCCTCAATGATGACTAGAAAAAAGTCTGCAGTTGCATTTGAAATGTTTTAACTAATCATCTTATGTATGAATTATCATATGCAGTAAAAGACAACAATACTTAAAGGATTAGTTCACTTTTAAATAAACTTTTCCTGATAATTTACTCACCCCCATGTCATCCAAGATGTCCATGTCTTTCTTTCTTCAGTCGAAAAGAAATTAAAGTTTTTGATGAAAACATTCCAGGATTATTCTCCTTATAGTAGACTTGAATGGGCACCAAACGGTTGAAGGTCAAAATTAGTTTCACTGCAGCTTCAAATTGTTCAAAATGATCCCAGATGAGAAATAAGGGTCTTATCTAGTGAAACCAGCGCTCATTTTCTGAAAAAAATTGAAAATTATATAAGTTTTAACCTAAAATACTCATCTTGAACTAGCTCTCTTCTTCTTCTTCTCTATTTGAATTCCAGCAGTGTAGACACTGCTAAGCGTATTACTGCCCTCCACAGGCCAAAGAACTAGCATATTGCATATACAAATTAGTTCAAACTTTGGCCTGTGGAGGGCAGTATTACGCTTAGCAGTGTCTACACTGCTGGAATTCTAATAAAGAGCGCTAGTTCAAGATGAGCATTTATGGTTAAAACTTATATAATTTTAAATTTTTTTCAGAAAATGAGCGCTGGTTTCACTAGATAAGACCCTTATTTCTCATCTGGGATCATTTTGAACAATTTGAAGCTGCAGTGAAACTAATTTTGACCTTCAACCGTTTGGTGCCCATTCAAGTCTACTATAAGGAGAATAATCCTGGAATGTTTTCATCAAAAACTTTAATTTCTTTTCGACTGAAGAAAGAAAGACATGGACATCTTGGATGACATGGGGGTGAGTAAATTATCAGGAAAAGTTTATTTAAAAGTGAACTAATCCTTTAAGCACTGTAAAAGATTTTGCCACAAACTCAGCTGACTGACTTCTCTTCTGTATGATTTCAGTCTCTTCAGACCTTACTGTACATGATTTATGAGCTTCTATAACTTTTGATCCTAACTGAACTCCTTTTCACAAATTAATCATAGAAATAAAAACAGTATAAATAAAAATGAATGTACAGTTTTCTTAAGTGCAAACAATAATTAAAGTACTCGCTCAATATTCAAAGTGCAAATAGAGACCACATTTTTCTTCAAGCATGACACAGAGCTGAGAGATGGTTACAACTACACAGCCCAGCCTAAGATAGCTTTCATATTGGGAAATATTTGCATGTATCAGGGATCCGCTTTCAAAAAGCCGGAGTATTGAAATCGCGTTTGAATGTGCATTCGCGTTTTACTTTCGCTTTCTATTTCGCGATCCCGCGTACTCTGTGAATAGGGAGTGGCGGTTCTGAGCACAAATTCTACAAGATAAGACATCTGTCAGACGCTTAGGCTCTGTTGTGCAACGAATCCTCCGCCATGGTCTTGTCAGTCATCTCGACACGTGATCAGTGAACTCCGATTCCTGCTGCACTGCATACGACTCTGCAGTTCGTTAAATGGTTTTTATTTCTATAAAAAGCAAAACGACATTGTAGGCGTAATGTAACGTAGCAGTGGCATATTATATCCTAATTTCACCCTCACACTCCCGTCACGGCAATATCACGAGACAGCTTTTCACCTCGACGAGAAATCTCGTCACATCTGTATTAGAAAATATTCTCATTACTGTAATGCAGTATTGAAAAATCATAAAAATCATATAAAATTTGTATAGAAATACATTTTATATGATGTTAAATGTAGTCCTTAGCAAATATCAAAATTAATAAATATTAATACATATTATACATTAACTTGTGATGCCTACCATTTTAAATCATGGATTTTAGTTTTTACCCCCGGTTTCACAGGCAAGTCTAGTCCCAGACTAAAATGCATGTTTGTGCTGTTTTAACTGAAAGCAACGTGCAAGATACACACCAGAAATTTTTCTAGGGTACGTTTAGAAGAGCTACTTAAATGTCCCGATTAAACTAAAGCCTAATCCTGGTTTAATCTAAGCCCTGTCTGTGAAACCGGGCCTTAATGTTTTAATTAAAATTTTTGTAGACCGAATAATCTCAATCAGGCTTACAATGTTAAGTTTTGTTTTTTCCCAGTGTGGGACAATGTCATTAAAAAGGAACTAAAATAGGCTTTTTAGTGCATTTAATATCTTATTATCAATTTTATTATTATTTATTGCATTTTGGGATGAAGTATTTATATTTTATTTGTGAAATTCAATAATTCCTGAATCTGTCTTTGCAATAGCTACGATTTTTAAGCTGTTGTTAAGCATCTGCGTGTTTCATTTAGGGAAATGACAATTATTTTTGAGGTCTGTTCTTTGCAGATTGTTTTTGTTTTATTTGTGCATCAAGCGAGCGTGCGATATGCACTGAGAGACTTGAAGCTGAAGACAGCTCTGTGGTTTACAGTCACTGTCATTGGAGGCCTTTGATGTCTTGTCTTTTTTGAGTTAAAAGAATGTCTTATTTTCCGCTCGGCTTTGAGTCCAGCATTTTAGATTAGAAGTAGTTAGTGAGTTTTCTTTTCTGTTTTCACAGTTTTGCTTGTATCACCCTCGTTCATACACTTGGATACATTGTAAATAATCTCAAAAGATTCTAATGACACAGTACCTATCGGTCTTGTGCAATTTTTGTTGGCAACTATACAACAGCTGTTAAAGTATGTTGACTGTGCAATGACAAGTATTCTTGAAGTGCCTTGAAGCAACTTGTAAACACAATGGTGTATGAATATGGTCATCATTCAGTACCATGGTATATATTTAAAAATGTACCATCTGATACAATGGCTACGTCCGAAATCGCATTAAATAGGTACTCATTTTGAATAAATAATTACTTCACGACCGCTACAACAAGTATGTACTATATAGTATGAGTGTGTATAGTATGAATATAATCTGACCTACCAGCGTCACTTCAGTGTCATTAACAAATCCTCTCCCGTGGCCGCATGGGATAGTAAAGTGTCCATCATATGCACGTTTCAGATACTCGCCGGAAATAGGTAATCTATGTACTTTTATGAGTACTTTGAATACCTATTTTTTCACATGCTGTTTTTCTCCTACTATATAGTAGGGAAGTATGTGATTTTGAAGTGCAGCCAATCACTTTTCCATGTTACTACCACTGTAAGAGTTATACATATGTTTGTCAATTTGACAAGGGTTTGTTTTCCATACTTTCCTTGCATTTATTTACCATAATTGCCTTTTCATGGCTGTAGGTTGCTTTTAAATGGAGTTCAGCCCTATATTGGAGAACAATAGGATGAACTCACCAGAGGAAACAACTAATCCAAGTTGCACTCAGAGGAAAGAAGGGAAGGGAAGGGAAGTGGATGTAGTCTGTTTGGCGGGTGGAATAGTAGCTTTAGATGAATCATTGGTTGCAATGGTTGCCAGTTAGTTACAGATGGTGTATTTTGGTCGACTTTGATTTAAAGGATTAGTTCACTTCTGAATGAAAATTTCCTGATAATTTACTCACCCCCTCATGTCATCCAAGATGTTCATGTCTTTCTTTCTTCAGTCGAAAATACATTTTTCTCCATATAGTGGACTTCAGTGGGGTTCATCGGGTAGAAAATCCAAATTGCAGTTTCAGTTCAGCTTCAAAGGGCTCTACGCGATCCCAGATGATCATCTATATGGAGAATAATCCTGGAATGTTTTCCTCAAAAACCTTATTTTCTTTTCGACTGAAGAAAGACATGAACATTTTGGATGACATGGGGGTGAGTAAATTATCAGGAAATTTTCATTCAGAAGTGAACTAATCTTTTAACTTTTAAAAGTATTATTCGAGAGGAAAATAAAAACACATTGAGTTATGGCCACGCAAAGTGTGCAGCTTCCTTCCTGAGCATCCTCTGTAGGAATCCAGGAAAATGACTTATTCTGTATTCAGGAAACACACCATGACTCCATACAATGTGTTTTGTTCTATCAGATTCAGCAGCACATCCATGGACACACAGAGACCAGAATATCAGAGCCCTGGGTTTGGTCAAAGCCTCCTAGCATTATAGTGGTGATTTTTGTTACTTGACAAACGACATTCACATTTTCTTCAGAATTCAAAATTCATTTAAAAAAACGTACAATTCCAACTATTTAAAAAGAAAAACATATTCCTAAGTGGGATACATATGATGATACATATGGGAGCCATGTATGATACAACCTGTTTATGTTGATGTGGTTATTGTCTGAGAATGTTAGTTAAGATAATTGAAAAATCTTAGTAAACTCTCCATGTCAGCTCCCTAGAGACCACGTAGACTGACTAAGCCAATGATTGAGTGGGTGGATTACCTTCCCTGTCTAGTGAAGCAACATCAATCATATCACGCTTGAGAAAAGCACCACTGGTCTGAAGTTTCACACACCCAAGATCAGTTGCTTTTTTTTTTTAACAAGTGACAACTTGAAATTTGCCTTCATAATCCTTAGATTTACACTTATTCACACTTCTTTATCCAAATTTCTGTATTTTCTTGTGAGTGAATAATTATTAGATCACTCAAAAGTGAAAAGTCTTTCTAAACCCTGTCTATTGAACAGACAAGCCCTATAAAAGTATTATAAAAACAGTCCAAACACTATATTTCAAGTCTTATGAATTCATATGATTGTGTGATGAAGAGACCCAAATATCTGATGATATTATTATTGAAAAAGTAGCAATGTTCAAACCATTTCACCTTGGATCTTTTCAATGAATCAATTGAACTTTTCTGAATGATGTACTTCTATGAAATGTAATGATCTGATTCTCATCAACTCACTGACCTAATGAGAATGGAAGGAAGGGAATGACATGAGGCTGAACTTTTTGGGTTAACTATTCCTTTAAGAAATGTCTCAAGTTTGTGGATGATCATGAGTTGACCTTGTGCTGTCAGAAGTTTCACACACCCGTGGTTACATGCACCAACATGTCCGTGCATGGGGCACCAAATGCTCCAGTTACTATTGCTCGTACACTTCACGTTTACTTCCTATTCACATTGACCATGCAAATGTACATCCCCTCAATCGGACAAAGCCTAGGGGCCAGAGGCAAATATCTTGGTTTGAGATTTCATGTATTTGTAATGCAAATCAGGCAGTAGAGGTATCCACAGGCACAGAATAAATTCCTCTGGCCTTGAGCTTTGATAAGCATCTCGCTCTGAGTAAAACGGTCTATTGGACAAGCTTTATGTTCTCACTCAGTTAGCCTTTAACCCCCTGAGTAAGCGTAAAGTAAATTGGGTGATTTCCTTTAGGTTAGTTAAGAGTAGATCCAAGGTTTCAGCTGCTTCTCGGTTGTCAAGTTTTGAAAAATCACATTTGCTAAGTATTTTTCTTGAACATTGCCTACAGGTATATACGGTTAAAATTGTAAAGGCTGAGTTTGCCTACTTCCCAGATAAATTGCTAACAAAATGAATCCTGTGTTTTATTTTGTTTTGGGGGCTTAGTACCATGTTAATATCATGGCTATTTTGACATATCCACGTTGAAAACTGCGTAAACCAGCCTAAGGTGCTTTGGTGGACTGGTAAGAATGGTCTGATCTGATGGATTTAGTGTGGTGTGTGGTGCTTTGAGCAAATCACCTTAGACCAGCAACCAACCTTAGGCTAGTTTTCAGCATGTATACTATTGTAATATCATGGTATTCTTTGAAGTACCGTGTACTTTGTATTGCATACAGTACCATGGTATTACCATCTAATACCATCATTTTGTTGCAGCACATTTTTGTAAGGTATGTAAAGAGAAAGCGTGTTTATCTGTCCTTGGGCCTTTGGATTGGGCCGGTACAAACTTCACTGCCAAGTGGACATTCCTGTATGGTAACACTATTCACAAACCTCTGCCAAGCCCGCCAACATGGTCGAAAGGCCTCAGGGTCAGATATTCCCCATTAATCCTGCAGACCGACCCACTTGGCTTGACCTAATGTGGTCGGACAAGCCGGAATCCTCGACAGTATCCATGAACCTAACCCAACACTCCCTCACTCATTCCCTCCCCATGGAGGAGGACGATGGGTGTGGTGTTCATTCCAGTGTCTCTTTGCAGTTAATTGTACTTTTCTCTGAATAATAAACCACACAGCTGTGTCTTACGAATTAATGGACCAGGTGGCAAATGAGAATAAACTTAGCACCTTAGTATCATGGTGGGAATATTTTTTTTTTTTGCATTGTCATAAAGCAACCCCTTTTTTGTTTGCAGAACTGTTCTGTTGCTCTTACATGCCTGTTCACATGGACATAATTGAATCATTTCCATAATCAAGGAGGAAGGCAAAAATACAAGGCATATCATATGATTTGTGAGTGGTGAAAACATGATTAGTTGGTTGTGATTGGGTGGTTTCTAAACTGGACCAGCGCCCGTGTTTACCAAGAGAGGACACATTGCTCAAGCAGGCGGGAGATGATAGCTACTGTGTACCCCTGTCAGTGTGAAAACACAAGCTTCACTGCACTGTAACATGTGTTTGGACAAGTTCTCCTTTCACTCATGCCCTGCCTGTTGGTGCCTGTATCAAAATACAATGCTCTTTGGTTTCACAGATAATTTCAACAAGAATGGAATAAGTACAGGGTGTGGGGTGATGAAATTACCCCCTGAAGAGACTGTCTCAACACATTTTTCATTTCTGATCAAGATTTTCCATTGAAAATACCTTTTGTTAAATGTGTTATTTTAAAGTGGACAGCTGTGCAGTCAATGTCATAAAGCTAATGCATGAGTTTTTGCTCAGTCAGGATACCAAAGAACTGATCCGAAACCAAGTCAGTTTGAAACCTTGGCCCTGTTTACACCTGGTATTAAGATGCGTTTTAGGTCGATCAGATCACAAGTAAATGAGGCAGACACATACACGTTTACACCTTGTGCTTTAATCGTCTCTTTTGTCCACTTTCAACCACTTCTGTCCTGATTTCTTCGAGGTGAGGGTCTATGGGTGGGTAAATGTATGGGTTTTTCTGATCTTTCGATTTACTGGACAAAATAAGCTTGCGCAATTTACATATGAATGCACCTGGAGATGACATAAAAGACACGGAGAGCATCAGCTTTCATTTCTGCTCTGATAGCCACAAGACCACACCGAACGCAGTGAGTGCATTTTTCAATACATCGATTCTCGATACGAAGAATCTGGAGTGATTCTGATATTTTCCGATGTATCACGATTTTCTTTCAAATCGATTCTGAGCTTAGTTTTTAACAGCAGATGGCACTACATGCCCCGTACCCTGCTTGCTTCCAGTTCCTTTACACACACCACTTAAACCTAATATAATCATTCATAAAGTTCGAAAAGGTTGAAGCCAATTACAAGGATGTTCGCAATGGGCTGTTTACATTTAATCTTGCATCATAAAAGCCTTCTGAGCCAAGGTGGAAGTATATTTAACCACTTACATGATTCAGGCTTATGCATGTGCACTGTCCAGAACTCGTCTTCATGAGCATTTGAGTGTGCGGTTAAAAACCAGCCTAGAGCGCCATCTGCTGTTAAAACTAAGCTCAGAATCGATTCTAGAGAGAAAAATATCAGAATCGATACAGAATCATTGTATTGCAAATCGAGAATCGATGTATTGTCCCAGCCCTAATGTTTACACAGTGTTACGCAATGTTTAGGTCAGTAGGTGGAGAGTAGGTGGTCTTTTGTGGCTGTTCGAACACATTCGACCACATGAAAGCAATCAAATGCGTTTTCAACTACCTCCTGGAAGTGTTCGAAAGTGGACAACCTCAAAACATTTTAGAATCCATTTACACCTGTATATAGCGTCGTTCACTTGCGATCGACCAAACGCATCTTAATACGAGGTGTTAACAGGGCCCTAGTCTGCATTTGAAGGCATCAGAGTTGCGCTTCTGAAACAGTTCACAAAGGTAAGCTGTTAAAATTACGCTGCCTTGTACCTTGTTTTGGCCACTTTCTAAAGCAGTATCTCAGGTATTCTACATGGAGAAGGCAGTCCCAGAATGCAGCATCAAGCTCAGTGAAAAAGGTTTTGATTTGTTAGTAAATTAAATGGAATTGATGATTCATTGAAATCCCACTGGGAGCTGCTGCATTCCATGAAGTTGAACTCTGCTCAACTTTGTCGCATTGCCAGTTTCCTAAAGCATTGTTATTGAAAAGTGCTGTCAGTGTGAACACCCAAGTGCGAGTAGTTGAATGCAAAGAAGAGACACTGGTTGTATATTTCGGAAAACCCTCAATGGTATTTCTTTTCTGTATGTATGCAGGGATTGGTAAGGTGAAAAGGAAAACAGGCATGCGTGAAACAGCCTCCAACGCAGACTCTGACTTCTACCCAGACAACGGCGAACGTCTGTACGACCTAAACCTTCCCGCGCTTGTCAAATTCAGCTACGCGGCCGAGCGGGAAGATGAGTTATCGTTGGTTAAGGGCACAAGGGTCATCGTCATGGAGAAGTGCAGCGATGGCTGGTGGAGGGGGAGCTACAGTGGCCGTTCGGGATGGTTCCCATCCAACTACGTGACGGAGGATGCAGATGGATCGGCGAGCAACGACTCTGCTGGCTTGTCGGAGAAGTTGGCTGCTGTTGTTCATAGTGCGAACGGCAACCAAGTGCTGCACACAGTACAGGCACTCTACCCGTTCAGTTCGGGCAATGACGAAGAGCTGAACTTTGAGAAGGGAGAAATTATGGATGTTGTGGAGAAGCCAGAAAACGACCCAGAGTGGTGGAAGTGTCGCAAAGCCGATGGGCAGATGGGACTTGTGCCGAAAAACTACGTGAATGTTCTGCAGGAGTCACACAACTCGGCCAGCATGGCAGGGCCGCCAACACCTGACTGTGACTACATCGAGCCTTCATCCAGCGGACGCTTCGCTGGCAAGCAGTGGTACTACGGGAAGGTGACACGTCATCAGGCAGAGGTGGCACTCAACCAGAGGGGCACAGAGGGAGACTTTCTTATCCGGGACAGTGAGTCCTCTGTAAGTAGACTAAAAATGTTCCTCCACATATTCTAAAGGCCCGTTCACACATATAACGATAACTATATTTGCGTCCACACCAACGAATGATAACAGTCTGTTTATTCTAAGCTCACGTGCTGCAGTTTCAAAGTGTACAACATGTTTTTGCTGTTCTTGTTGCATTTACATGCTTTAACCAGCAGATGTCCTCAGCATGCTATGTTTTGAGTGAATAGCTAGTGTAATCGATCTAATCTAACAGTGAATTTAGCTGACAAAGTCAATATAGTGGAATAAAAAAACAACACCTAGTCTTTTTCACTGAACCTTCAAAGGAAGTAAGACCCCCGCTAACACACGATGTTGTCAAAACTAGCGCTGAATACCTGAGGTAATTTTATGTTACACTGTTTGCTAGCTTGGAATAATGATCTCATCGTTAATACTTCTTAATATTTATTCCGAGGGTATGACCGATTGTTTTCCATATATCCATTATCTTCAAGAATCCTTGAAAAGGGGGTTTGACTTGTCAAACAGTGGTGGCTTTTTCTGGACCTCGGTGAATAACTTCTCAGCAATGTCGTCTTCCATTTTAATTGCGCGAGCCCTTAAATTAGAATGGATTCTGATTGGTTGTCATTGTTTTATCGTTCAAGAGCTGGAAAAAAAATCGTTCTAAAAGTGATCCCAACTGTATCGTTATAGCTGTGGTGTGGACAGTGCTATCCTTTTATATTTAGAATGATTTTTAGAACTATATCTTTATCGTTATCTTTATAGTTATCATTCTTGGTGTGAACAGGCCTTATAATGAATGTGCTTAAGTACCATAGTTCAGTCCTCATTTGAGGAAAACACCTTCTCCATACTAAGTCAAAGTTCAATGTGATGATTTTGAAATGTTATTTTTGAAGTGGACAGTTAAGCATTACAACATAAATGTCATAGTTCCTTTTTTAAATTGTCCAAAGCACATACACTAGCTCTGTTCCAAAACGTCTTCCTAGACAGCATTTGTATTATTATGCTTTGAGTATTGCGTTAGCTTAGCAACATGATGAACTGCAAAATCTTTTGGAATCAATTGTGAGTCAATTCTTCCTTGTGTTGCTTGAGTGATGAGTGCTATGTGGAATTAACAATTTTTCCCTTTGTCTTTATATTTTGTTTTTCTAGCCCAATGACTTTTCAATATCACTGAAAGCTCAGTCCAAAAACAAGCATTTCAAAGTCCAACTGAAAGACAGCCTGTACTGCATCGGACAGCGCAAGTTTAACACAATGGAGGAGTTGGTGGAACACTACAAAAAGGCGCCCATCTTTACCAGCGAACAGGGCGACAAACTCTACCTGGTCAAGGCTCTGGCTGCCTCCTGATCCCAGTAAAAAAGAATATCCAGTTAACAAGGACTACACTTCCAGACAGACTGGGAATATCAAGCATTCCATGAAAGGGAGGTACAGGGAGAGATGGACAAAGACACTCCCATTTGTTTGCTCAGAAACTTGCTCATTTCATTGAGGGACACAATCAATGTATCAAAATACAGTATGTTTAGACCATAGGTGATGCAATGTATTTTGAAGTCAACATGTATTAGAATTAAAAACTAGGTCTTCTTTTGTTAATATATTCTTTTCATTAATTTCGAAAATGTATTGTTCATTTGTTCTTGAACTTCCCTGCCAATTTTTTTAACTGTCCTTTCAAGTGTCTGCTGTTCAAGTCCTGACCGCAGAAGAACTTTGTTCAACATGTTTCAAGGGTCTCACATACTATCTGTTATGCCTGCATTGCCTGAACGACACAGAACTATTGAAATTGACTTAATCTGCTATATTTATTAGGAATCAATCTTCTGCAAAATGCTCAAACAATAAAAGTGACTTACCAAAACTTGACAAGGATTTGCAAGAATATTCAGATTTAGGCACAATCAGACTAAACTTGAACTGCAATCTAAACAGGAAGTCTTGCATCTGTATGTTTCCAAACCTAAATCAAGCTTGTAGTCTCATTTAGGGTGACGTCTATATTTTCCTTGACAAACAAGGTGCAAATTATTGAGGTTTGTCAGCTAGCTTTGATAAGAGTCCTAAATTTGTTATCCACACATCTTGGAACTGTCAGAATCCATGCAATGCCATAAGTATGATCTGTCGTCTCTTAGCTTAGCTGTGATTGATGTCTTCTACTAGACATTTATTTGAATGAACGTGGGAGATTGTGCAAGAGTTGCAGAACTTCTTTGGAGCCTGAATTGCAATGCTATGACTGATGATGAAAGATTAAAGAAGATTAAACCACATTGGTACACACAATAGTTCTTTTATCATTCAGTGTTTTACTAATAAAGCTGTCTTTCGTGATCAAGGCCGCAGTCCTTTTGACATAAGAGGTGTGATTTTTGATATCAATGGTGGTGGTGTTTGCCTGTTGGTTTGAAACTTAATCAGGTGTTTGCCTTTTCTTTGCTTTGTTTGGCACTCATTTGGCTGCTCACTTTGTCAAATGAGCTGGTATTGTAGTGTAGAGGATGAATGAAAGCGTGTCAGCGTGAAGGCAGCATTGTAAGCTCATGTTTCAAGGAAGGATCTACTTCGCTTGGCGATCAAGATCTACAGTGCTGCTTCCTTGTAGTTTTCATCAGGTTATGATAAACGGTGAGAGATGTTCCATTGAGGATCAGATGTTTATATGTAAAACTTAGTAGATAAGTATGTTTGGTGGACCAGGCAATGAAAAAGACACTTCCCTGGACACGTCTCTGTTTCAAATTGGAAAAACATGGAGGTTGATGGAAGACTCATGAGGAGGGTGATGATCTGGGCTCTCCTCCAGGAGACCATCACTGTAACCATGATTACTTCTCCAGCTGTTTGAAGCCGGACTGAGGCCAGAGTTGAGGAATGGGGATTTTTGGGGAGTGTGTGGAAAAACCGCTGAGACATGCAGAGTTTGGTCGAGCGATTTAGTCTTGGATTAAGTGGAAATGTCAGATTTCTGTCAATATGACACTCCGTGTGACTTAAGTTGTTTAGGACAGTGGTTCTCAACTGGTTTTGCCTCAGGACAAAGTGTTGACTCAATAGTACCAAACGTTATATAATTTAGTTTAGTAGTTTTGTTGATGGTTTTTGAGGATGTCAAGCAACCAGACCTTGTTGGATAACATCCACCAAGACCTTATCAGAAGAACCCTAATTTTATCCCAACTTGTTTTGAATGAGGGATTTCTCAGATGTGTAGTCTTATCACATAGTTTGTGCTTAAAAACGTGCCTTCATCTCAGTTGTTGGAACCAATGGTTTGGTGTTCCTCTACGCTATTCTATGATGCGCACATTATTATTTGAGTATCGCTTTGCATGTGCGCAATGCGTCCCTGATAAGTGACGTTCACGGACCATGTCCTGGTCATACAAATGTTCCCATTGGGGAACTTATCATGATTCGTCTCCTGACTGAAGTGACCTTACCATATGGACCTTAGTCAGGGTAAAAGCCATATTTAAGTTCAGTGGGTTATACTAGGGGTGTCCAATCCTTCTCCTGAAGGGTCCACTTTCCTGCAGAGTTTAGCTCCAACACACCTGCCTGGAAGTTTCTATTAATCCTGAAGACTTTGATAAGATGCTTCAGGTGTGTTTAATTGAGGTTGGAGGTAAATTCTGCACGAAGCATTGGATAACCCCTAATTATACCATTGTAATCATAACTTGCTGAACAAAGCTACATTGTTGCTTCACAGCTTTGTTTTAAGTTGCTTCAAATTAGCCTAAATATGGCATCAAACTTGACTAAGGTGAGTAGACCTAGCAAACATGGTTACCTATTAATGTCTGTGCTGGATATGAGTATACCTGTGCTTTAGACTGCTTCATATCAGCTTATGTGGGAACTAAGAATGAAAGCAGTGGTTATCAATCATGTAGACCCAACTAGCAAGTTTTTTTTTTTCTTTAGGTTGTGACCAAATACCTTTCTTGTCCTTTCTTTTGGGAACATGGTGATGTTCACTGATGATAACCTTATTTGTGTCGGGTTTGCATCCACATGTAAATTAAATGTCATGCAAGATGCATTGTAACAAAGCATGGACAATGCCTAGACTACGGCTATGTTCACATTGTCAGTCCACATCCGATTATTTGTGTATCCGATTTGAATCTGATCTGAACTATTCAGATCTGATTTGAGTGTTCTGTGGCGCCCTTTCGTTTTCCGGAATAGCCTATCCGCATTGGCTTCTATGGCACCGACGTTGCGTTAGGCATACACCAAAAAACGGCAACATGGAGGGGTTTGCAATTGCCTTTTTTACAACACGACAATGTGTAGCCGTCATGCTGGACTACTACGTCTTATGAGGCAGCGACAGAAACGTAGGAGGCTGGTATGTGTGGCTTTATTCAGTGGTGTCGTCTCCGCCAGTCTTAAAATTCACGTCAAAATTTACGTTTTACGCGACGTGAGAAAGCGACATAAACCATGAGAAATCCGATCAGAGCAGTCAGACTGAAACGGATTTCCAGAAATGCGGTTTGAATAGAATTTTAAACCACATATGAATGTAGCCAAAGTCCCTTTCAAGGAAAGTCTGTTCACTCGGCAGCCATATTTGCAACGCCTCCTGGCAGCTATTTCAGGCATCCAAGACCAAGTCCTATCTATTTGAATGGAGGAATCCTGAAATCTCAAAAACTGCTTGGCGAACTCACAATTAAATAACATATTTCAAATCAGCAACAAAATCTGATATGAACTGTACGGAAGAGGATTAAGGCCAAGCAATAATAAAAAAATAAAACCATCTCGAGATTAAAGTTGTTAAATTTTGAGAAAAAGGTCGAGATAAAGTGTTGAGAATAAACTCATTAAATTACGAGAACAAACTCGACTCGACTTTTTTCTTGAAATTTAACAAGATTTTTCTCGTAATTTAATGAGTTTATTCTCAACACTTTATCTCGACCTTTTTCTCAAAATTTAACAACTTTAAAGTGTTGAGAATAAACTCATTAAATTACGAGAAAAATCTTGTTAAATTTCAAGAAAAAAGTCGAGTCGAGTTTGTTCTCGTAATTTAATGACTTTTTTCTCGTAATTTAATGACTTTATTAACATTTTATCTCGACTTTTTTCTCGAAATTTAACGAGTTTTTTTCTCATAATTTAATGACTTTATTCTCAACGTTTTATCTCGACTTTCTTGAAATTTAACGAGTTTTTTTCTCATAATTTAATTACTTTATTCTCAACATTTTATTTCGATTTTTTTTTCTCGAAATTTAACAACTTTAATCTCGAGATGGTTTTATTTTTTTACTATTGCTTGGCCCCAATCCTCTTCTGTAGAACTGTCCCATAAATGCTGTTTCTTATGCTCAAATAGCGTTAAAAAATGCTTTTTTTTTTTCAGCTTAGATGAGCCAAGGCGCATGTGCAGTCCTAAGCGCGAGTTTCAGGTTTCTATGGGAATCGGAGCTTCTAAGGGCAGCTGCAGTGACTCGATGACTTTATCAGTTAGCAATTACTTAGAAGGCGGGACGTGTTCCGTCAATTTTGTGAGTTGCAGTTTCTCCCATTCACAAGTAAAAGGATTGAACCGTCTTTCTATATCTATAGTCTTTGATGTAGCTCAAAACGTTTACGTAAAAATCACATTTCATGGTGTATTTTTTTGCCATTCACACTTGCTAAATATGATTGGATTCCAATCGAATATGCACAAAAATCGGATTTGGACTTCAGAGTGAACCGTTTCCGCAGATGGACCTGGAGGTGCTGTGAAAATGAAATGTAGATGTATGCTCACTGTCTCCATGAAGATGAAACTCTTCCTCTTATGTAATAGGAGTTTATTGATCTGTACAAAGGAAGAAATAAACTACATGAATCAATATTGACATCTCTTTTATGTCATCCAGAGCAAAATATGTGGTGTCACAGAACTCAAGTGGTTAAAAAGTTCATACAAAGGCATAATAATACGAGTAAATATCACATGAAATGTTAACCTGCATGATTTTGTGTTCCACTGCAGTGGAAATTATATTGCTGGCATTTGATGAAGTCCTGCTGGGAATCATAATGACTTCACATGCTGTGTGTGAGACAATTAAGACAAGAAACAGGCAATATTCATACTGAAACAATGTGAAACGTGTCAGCTATAGGAAGAGAAAGGACCTGATGGAGAACAGTAGGGACACCGTGTGACCATTACGACTGAAATGACTTGCGTCTACATAGTTCCCTAAATACAAAAATGTACTCTCCATGATTTTGCAACTGAAATCTGTGAAAATCCCTAAAATGTTAGATGCAGATGACCATACTGTACTGTTATGTTTGATTGCAACATCAGTTATATTAAGTATAACAAATGTAGTGGAAGTATCATCACTAGTCTTAAGGAATGTACTGAAACTCGCGTAGAGACTTGCTTTCACGTTCACAGGAAATCAAGCCTGAAAGCCATGCAAACACTGTTGTTCCTCATTAGGCGATAATAAACGAGCAAAGACATTCCTCATTACACTGTTTGATGATAATACTGTTAGTGTGGAACACACCTTTTGAAAAAAAGGTTGATGGCAACCGATGCCAGCTCAACTGCTCCCTCCGGTGGCCAACATGAGATATTACAAACATGTCAATATGTCACACCAGTTCACATGCTATCCACCCTATATTTGTAAACTCAGGATTAGTGAATCCCAAATTGTAGTGTTTTTGAATGGCATACTATATCTGGTGGATTTTATGAGGTGTAATAAAGCCCATAAGCACTTGCACTACAGAAAAGTAGTGGTTAGTGATGATTCTCAAGTAAGTTTCAATCATTTAAAAGAAGCGAGTAATCCAAGGCTGAAACTGCCACAGCAGTCATTAATTTTATCATCCTTAATTTAAAGTAATAACACAATTAAATGAATAATTTAGCTAGATGCCAATGTTTACACGCTCAACATTCTGCATTTCTAGCATTCTGGCTGTGTTCAAAATTGAACACTAGCTTACTTCAGTGCAGTATGAACACTATAAAATCTCTAAACTTGTTGTGTTGGCAGCAACAGTAAGAATAGTGTGCTATTTTAAACACAGCCAGTCTTGCTACATACCCTTAACAGCAAAGGACGCCATTTTATTGCATAGCAGAAGTATGCAATTTGGGATGCTGCGTATGTATACATGATTCATTTCAACATTTGAAATGTTTCAGCACATTTATTCGTAGATGCGGATGGCGAGTGATCTCATATCTCATAATCGAATGATCCAGATTCTTGGAAGCAAAGGGAATGCTGATAAGGGAATATGTATGACCCTGTAACCCTTTCAAACCCTCACTCTTTCTGTTTCTCCAGAGAAAGCAGTGACAGAACCACAGGGTTGATTTTGTTCATCTCTGGTTCCATCCTTCTTTGAAAAGACTTCTGCCACATCACCAGTCAGATGGGACGCTCCAAAAAATGCTGCTTTCCACTGCTTCTGGCTTTAGGCCTCTGGTTATTCATGATCGCTCTATGGAAATGTCTGCAGGGCCTGCAGACAAATTTCCAAAATATGATAAAGTGAATCAAAGTGCGTACATTGAAACCCAAAGGAATATTTGGGGCAAAATAATGTTGACTCCTGTGATATTTCCTGTAGTAGGCCGTACATGGTTATATATAGATTTAGTTGTATTTTATCCAGAATATTCCTTTAAACTGCCCCTATTATGTTATTTTAAAGGTTCCTAATTGTGTTTTGGAGTCTCCGACAACAGGTTTACATGCATTCAAGGTCGAATAAAAACACTTTCATTTTCTTGCATCAGCTCTTTTCTTACAGTGTCTGAAACAGTTCGATAAAGGATCCGGTCTCTCTAAATCCCTCCTTTTTGAGAGCTTCCTCTGTCCTGATTGGTCAGGGTCAGATGACCCAGTCTGTTGTGATTGGTCTACTCTGCTCTGATTGGTCAGATGACCCAGACTGTTGAGATTGGTCTACTCTGCTCCGATTAGGGTTACAAAGGGGTGGAAAGTTTCCGGTAATTTTTCGGTAAATTTCCGGAAACTTAACCTGGGGGATTTTGGAAATATTCCAATTTGGAAACTTAACAGAAATTTATGGGAATTAATTGGAAATTGAGAAATTTATATAAATTTCTATTTAAATTTTATATAAAATGTATCATATACAAACATATATAAACATTTTGTTTTGTCATAACATAAAATAACATTACTATTTATGTCATTATTTATATTAGTGTCATTTCAGATCCTTCAGAAATCACTCTAATATGCTGATTTGATACTCAATTATCAATGCTAGAAACAGCTGTGCTGCTTAATATTTTTTTGGAACCTGTGATACTTTTAAGGATTTATTGATGAATAAAAAGTTTAAAAGAACAGCATTTATTCAAAATAGAAATCTTTTAATATCACTTTTCATCAATTTTACACATCCTTGCTGAATAAAAGTATTAATTTATTTCCAAAAAAGAAGAAAAAATATAAATTACTGTATCAAATCATATTAGAATGATTTTTGAAGGATCATGTGACACTGGAGACTGGAGTAATGATGCTAAAAATTCAGCTTTGCATCACAGAAATAAATTATATTTTAATATTTATTAAAAAAATATGTTTTTTTCCAACTACATTTAAATTCCCTGTTAAAGGCTAACCTGCAATTTTCCAAATTCCCTGTTTATTCACGTTAATTCCCATATATTCCCGTTAATGGAAAGTTTCCAGCCTTGAAAATTCCTGGAATTTTGCAACCCTAGCTCTGATTGGTCAGATGACCCAAGCTGCGCCTGAAATCTCGTACTGTCTGAGTAGGTGCTACATTTTCATTTAAATTCATGACCGTTGAAAAAGTACATTCTATATAGTGTGAATGTGGGTAGTATGAATGAAATCCAGTAGTACTACATCTGCCATGTTGTTACTGTCACATGACCTACCAGCGTCAGTTACGTCCCTTCGACTCAATTCACAAATCCTCTCCCGTTGCCTCATGGGATAGTAAAGTGACCATCGTATGCGCACTGCAGAATCTCACCGGAAGTAGTAAGTCATCCGGGGACTTTTCGCCTACTGTTTTTCGAATACTATGAAATCGGACATTCTGACATACTGTTTTTTGCGTACTATATAGTAGAGAAGTATTCGATTTCGTATGCAGTGCCAGTCTGTTTTGATTGGTCTACTCTGCTCTGATTGGTCAGATGACCCAGGATGTTGTGATTGGGCGACAGCTTACAGCGCGTCGGAAAGCAGCTGAATTTCATCTCCGGATCTTCCTTGATACACAGTGATACAAACAGTAAAGATGGCGTCGGTTTACCGTATTAATTAATGCTCGAGTCCTCATCCTTTGGAAGCGCATTCCAAATGGATTTGTTCAGAAAACATCGTCTTCTTAACATGTCGACAACACAAACCAAACTCTTCCAGGCTACAACTACAGTGATGGCGGCCAAAGTAGACGTTGTTTACAGGCAGCCAATGAAGACCATAGGCTGGCATTATGCAAATGTGTTACATTACTAGGTAGGTTTGAGCGGGAAGTAAATCTGGAGTTACTGACGAATAGTTTCAGGCAGTTCAGAATCGCTTCTTTCTTTTGGGAGACAATAATGTATCTGCTCTTAGATCTTTGAAACAGATCTTTTGCATTCAAAAAAGCTATATTAGATCCCTACATGAAAGGTAATATCTAAAAAGCAAAATAGGGGCAGTTTAAGATTTGTGTGATTACCGTTGTATACTGATTTGACTGCATTCAATATGGCATATATTAACAATTGATTGATGAACCCTGTGACGATATTTATTGGACAGTAGGAAGTTGGCATCTCATTAGAAGTAGAGTCTGTCTGAGATGGCGGCAGGAAGGTGGGTCATTATTTGCATGCGAATCCACCAGTGCGGTTCCATAGGGTTGTACCGCGTGTACGGCCGTTTGGACGTGATGGCATCCGTGATGTCGTCTAAAACCGGCTCGATTTCTCGCTGGCCGCTGTTGCAGTAGGAGCGCATAAGAGCCATGTACTGCTCAAAATGAGCTTTCCCATAGTCCTCCTGGACACCAGGGGGCGCCTCCTTCCAGAGCTTCTCTGCTGTGGTCGTGACTATGTCACGTGTTAGGATGCCCGTGGCCACGATAAAGTTTCCAGGCTCAATGACGGAAACTTTGACGCCCCAAGCCTTCATTTCATACCTGAGACAGTCAGAAAAAGCCTCCACTCCGTATTTGGAAACACAGTAAGGTGATCGGAGAGCGTTTCCCATTCTGCCGTACATGCTAGCGATGTTCACAACACGACCTGTAACCAAAAGACAGAAAAAAAAAAGTGAGATGCGGTGCAGAGGACTACACACAATTACAATTTCAAATAACTGTTATATTTTTTAATATAATGGTAAAATGTAATTTATTCCTGTGATCAAAGCTGAATTTTCAGCATCATTACTCCAGTATTCAGTGTCACATGATCCTTCAGAAATCATTGTATTATGCTCTAATACAGTATCTCACAGAAGTGAGTACACCCCTCACATTTTTGTAAATATTTTATTATATCTTTTCATGTGACAACACTGAAGAAATGACACTTTGCTACAATGTAAAGTAGTGAGTGTTAAGCTTGTATAACAGTGTAAATTTGCTGTCCCCTCAAAATAACTCAACACACAGCCATTGATGTCTAAACCGCTGGCCACAAAAGTGAGTAGACCCCTAAGGTTTCCAAATTGGGCCCAAAGTGTCCAAATTTTGAGTGGCCACCATTATTTTCCAGCACTGCCTTAACCCTCTTGGGGCATGGAGTTCACCAGAGCTTCACAGGTTGCCTTCTAGAAAGCATTTGATTGGACAGAAGACCTGATGAGAAGCTGAAGAGCAGCATGATGCCATCAAAATCATTGATCCATATTGGCGGAAGTGTAAGTTTTGAACGTATACGTCTTCTAAATGTGAATTTTGTCATTGTTTTGGAGCACACTAGCTTATAGATAACAGTAAGGCTAACATATTCATACTAAAAGCCAAAAAACTAAAAAATAATTAACATTTACTGAAAATGCTGGATTGCAAAAAATCACACAAGTGTTTGTCAGGCCACACACTCTAAAGTCCATTTGCTTTAATCATTGATCCATTCAGATCCAAACATTCCTTTAATTCAGGGAAAGACTAACAGAAGCAGAAACATTAGCATTCATCTGAAAACTGAACTTTTGAGTTAAAGGGTTAGTTCACCGACTTATATAGTGATGGGCGATTTCAAAACACTGCTTCATGAAGCTTCGGAGCGTTATGAATCTTTTGTGTCGAATCAGCGATTCGGAGCTCCAAAGTCACGCGATTTCAGCCGTTTGGCGGTTTGACACGCGATCCGAATCATGATTCGACACATTGATTCATAACGCTCCGAAGCTTCCTGAAGCAGTGTTTTGAAATCGGCCATCACTATATAAGTCGTTATTTAGTTTTTTTGGCGCACCAAAAATATTCTCGTCGCTTTAAAATATTAATATTGAACCACTGAACTCACATGAACTGATTTAAATATGTTTTTAGTACATTAATGGATCTTGAGAGAGGAAATGTCATTGCTGTCTATAGAGGGCTCACTGATCTTAATTTGTGTTCCGAAGATTAACGAAGGTCTTACGGATGTGGAACGGCATGAGGGTGAGTAATAAATGACATTATTCTCATTTTTGGGTGAACTAACCCTTAAACTAACTCAGCCAAATGACATATTATCTGTAACCCCGAAGTTCATTAAAACGAATGTCCCAAACATTCTCATGCATGCTTTGTGGAGTCGGTTTATTTTACCTTTCGCCCTGCGGATGAGAGGCAGAAAGGCTTTGGTTACTCTGATGGTGCCCCACAGGTTGACCTCTGAAACCTGCTTGTATGTGTCCATGGTTGTGAACTCCACCTCACCGAATGTGGAGATGCCAGCGTTGTTGACCACGGCCCACAGACCTGCACAACATACAATCACAAACACACGCAAGCTCAGGTGAGCACACATCCTGATCGCATTCAGACAGTTAGGAAAAATAAATATACGCTGGCAGTTTGAAAGTTTGGAATAATCAAGATTTGTCTCTTCTGCTCACCAAGGCTGTGTTTATATTATCAAAAATACAGTAATATTGTGAAATATTATTACAATTTAAAATAACTGTTTTCTATGTGAATATATTGTCAAATGTAATTTATTCCTGTGATCAAAGCTGGATTTTCAGCATCATTACTCCAGTCTTCAGTGTCACATGATCCTTCAGAAATCATTCTAATATGATGATTTGCTGCTCAAGAAACATTTCTGAATATTAACAATGAGAAAAACAGTTGTGCTGCTACATATTTTTGTGGAGAACATGATACACTACCATCTAAGAGTTTGGGGTAAGTAAATTATTAAAAAAAGAGAGAACTTGTATTCAGCAAGGATGCATTAAATTGATTCAAGTGACAATAAAGAAATTTATAATGTAACAGAAGATTCTATTTCAGATAAATGCTGTTCTTTTGAACTTTCTATTCATCAAATAATCCTGTAGAAAAATAGAAAACACTTATCTTAGATTGTATATTTTACACAATTACTGTTTTACTGTATTTTTGATCAAATAAATGCCATCTTGGTGAGCAGAAACATAAAAAAAAAAACTTAATTATTACAAACCTTGGATCATCAGTGTAAAAACGTTTTTGCCTGGCATGTTAAATGATTAAATCTAATAGCTCATGAAAACAAACATACTCACTTTTGGAAATCTGAAAAACATTTTCATTGTCGATCATCTTAAAAACATTACAAGTAGAAATCAGGTTTTATTTTGCAATGGGTTTCATTATCAACATGAGCCATTTGCTGGAGTAAAAAAAGACTAATATGGCCAATCCATTTCAGAAGATGGATTTTTATTTTATCTTGACAATCTTCTGCACTGCTGATCTGTCGTTTGAGACTGTGGAATGCATCAAATATAGTGTTTTTAATTTGACTACACTTACATTTAAATTTATAAACATATTTTACACAATTATAGAAATGTCTTTTTTACATTTTCTAATGTTTTTCTGCTTTAGACAGTATTTAGAAAGCAGAATAAAACAATAATGTTCTCATATAAATCAAAATTTAGCATATTTGCAAAATATTTTAGATCTGACAATCCATATTTTGTAGCATCCTTTTTTCCACTCAATTTTTTTCAGACTCCTAGCACCCCCTTGTGGCCCCATGGGGCTCCGGACCCAAGTTTACAAGACAACAACATGTTTTTTTGTTTTTTTTATGAATATAGTATACATATATACGTGGCAGCTAACACTAAAACTCTTCATGAGTGAGGTTCATCATTGAATGAACACACACACACACACACCTCTAAAACTGGTAAAGTACTGCATCAAACTCCACACAACTGCTGCCTGGTTCTTCAGTGATCATTTTAAAGAGGCTTCCGTTTAGATATGATCTATTTCATCATATTGAAATGTTTAAATCAAAAAGAAAGATTGGCTTCAGTTCTGAGTTTATTCCGTCAGTGAATATTAATGTGCTTTGAAAATAAGTATTGTGTTTTACGGTGCAATGCTGTAATTTTGGCTCTTTACAGCCGTAGACGGTGGGTGTGGTGTAGTGTGTGGAGGTGGGGGTGTGGCACAGTGATTGACAGCCGGGGGCGGGGTCGTTATTGTCTCTAATCAAATGAGCTCTAATGGTTTATAGCACCCCACCCTGACCTCGCCCTTCTTATTAATGGTTGTTAATCACATGTGCTATAAACCACATGACTAGATCCATGAGCTAAAAATCAGACCCACACACAAAAAATAATGAACAGCATATGTTTCCATGACATTATGACATAACGCTATAAAACAGTTGACTAGCACATAATTCAATGACATAATAAATCTAGAAGTGAAGCTGAACCCTGTGTTTCTCCATGTTTCAAACACTTGAATATGATGAAATAAATCATGAACACATCATACAACGTCATTCCGCTTTTTAAAGACTGCCTGAAGTTGTGAAACATTACATCAACTAATCAATTATTTGAATCTACTGACAGTCCTGATCTTTAACAGAAATAAATAAATCTACATATAATTGTGTATAAAAAAAATTTGGAAAAATATTCCAGTTTCTACATAAACAGATGTTCACTGTCATGTTCCATACTGTCTGTTTTATTCTTTATAGTATAGTTTTCCTGCACTTTAATTTCATCCACAGCCATAAAGATGCTTAGGTTTGAGCAATACTGACATATAAGATAATAATAAAAATTGTTTTCATGAATGGAAATTAAGCTAAAATATATATATATATATTACATATACTATAAAAAAAAAAATGAAAATGAGAAATATTGGCTTGGCAACCAGTGATGGGGAAAGTGACTTTTAAAAGTAATGCATTACAATATTGTGTTACTCCCTAAAAAAGTAACTAATTGCATTTAATTACTTTTGTGTTACTTTTCTCACCTGGGCTGGGCTTGCTTGTTTTTGTTTTTTAATAACAACAAAAAAGTTCTATTTTTGACAAATGTTTTCCGGACGTTTCACACCAAAAGTGAAATGAATAAGCCTCAGGCTGAAATGCATATTTACGCCAGTACAGTAGAGGGCGCAACTCAGACAAAAATTATCACAGGATTGTGCAAAATTCTAAGATTGAGTTTCACTGTTTTTATTCATCTTGAGGAACACTGAATGTTTTCGTGCAAGGGAGATGAGTAAATGAATGTTCGCATTTAGTCTAGAACTACAATAACTCATGTTCACACAGCGCACACAACACTTTATTTCTCTCAACATCCGGACAGGAGAGCTTTCATTCAATAAATGTGAAAAAGTAACAACTTTGTTGTAAATTGAAAAAGTAATGCGTTACTTTACTAGTTACTTGCAAAGTAATCTGATAACGTAACTCAAGGTACTTGTAATGCGTTACCCCAACACTGTTGGCAACTAACAGGGTTCTTATCGTACACTAAAACTACTAAAATATAACAATTTGAAAATATTGAAATAAAATAAAATAAAATATAAATATTAGTTAAAAAAAACTTAAACTAAAATGTTGCCTTGGCAATAAACTGAAATAAGTTTAAAGGTACATTATGTAACTTTTTTGTTGTTGTTCAAAATTAACACAATTTAATTAAGTCCATACATCATTGATCTTTTTGTCTTACCCTGATTCACTATGGTAAGACTATTACAAGTGTTTATATTTTAGACCTGATGGAAAGGTTTCTTGCTGCATATATACACTACCGTTCAAAAGTTTGGGATCGGTACGATTTTTAATGTTTTTAAAAGAAGTTTCGTCTGCTCACCAAGACTGCATTTATTTAATTAAAAATGCAGTAAAAACAGGAATATTTTGAAATATTATTACAATTTAAAATAACTGTTTTCTATTTGAATATATTTTACAAAGTAATTTATTCCTGTGATGCAAAGCTGAATTTTCAGCATCATTACTCCAGTCTTCAGTGTCACATGATCCTTCAGAAATCATTCTAATATGCTGATCTGCTGCTCAAGAAACATTTCTGATTATTTTCAGAAATAAATAAATAAATAAATAAAATGACAAAAGCTCAAAATATAAACATTAAAGCTAATTCAAAAATATAATATAACTAAAATGAAAACTAAAATAACACACACTGGAAAAAAAAATATGTTGAATTGAAAATGACAAAATAATAATAACGAAAATGACCAAAGCACATAACGCAATTGCTAAAACTGAAAATATAAAAACCAAAGCTAAATCAAAATAAATACTATAAAATAATAACACTGCTTTGATATGCACCTATTTTTGCATCACTATTGTCTGGTCCTCCGAAATGACCTTTGAACTCATCATCCATAAACAGCCCTCACCTTTCTCCGGGTCTTCCAGGTTGGCGGTGACGAACTGAAGCGCCCGAGAGACCTGCTCCTCACTGCAGACGTCCAGCTGCACAACCTTCAGCTTCTCCGAATGAACGTTCTCCAGATCCTTCGCACCTTCTCCATCCTTATCCCACAGAACAAAACATTCAGAGTAAACCGGCATGACGTTACAGACGCTGCATGCTGTGCCACAGAAGGACATTTACAATCTACACAGGCTGTCCATTGTGTAGTTTAGTACATGCTTATGCAATATATAAAACATTTAGATTGAATTTCCAGCCGCAAATAACAATATCGCAATATATACATAACCATGAAATCAAAAGTTGGTCATACTGCTAAAATTATGAAAAGCTTTCACACAAAACCAACTGTGCTGGGACTGTGTAAGAATGATTAGCAAGAATCTTGTGAAATATATTTCATCACCTTAAGCGGCCTCGACTTTATACCTACATTATATATGATTATTTATCAACTGATGCAGACAGAAGCTCATCTGAATCACTCATTGCAGGAATAGATGAACCATTACCTTAAACAAACATCCTGCAAACACAGTGAAGCCGAGCCTGTGGAAGTGCTTGGCCAAGGCGAGTCCAAAGCCAGTGTCACAGCCAGTAACCAGCACAGCTTTCCCTTCAACCTACAAAGGAAATATTATGCAATAATACTTTCATAAAGCCACAGCATTACTGTGAAACTGAGTGTGCCAACAATTCACTGCCCTAGTGAGAAATAAACGAGCGCCTCGTCTGAGCTGCAATTCTGACAACTTGTTACTAAATCAGTGGTTTTCAAACTGTGATTGGCTGATCTGAAATCAATCATTTAGTTATTGATAAAATAACCAGCATTCATTTGAAAGATAAATCAACTCAATTAAATTATATATATAATATACAATAGCATCATAGTTATGCATCAGTTTCTGTTTGGTCAACTTCAACAGTCACCTCATATATATATATTATAACAATATACAATATAATATAATATACATGTTATAATATAACATTTTATATAATAATTACATTATTTTTAACAATTCTTAC
>RJVU01068486.1:3738546-3749170 GCA_003731715.1 Anabarilius grahami
TTTAAATTGGAATAATATTTCACAATATTACTGTTTTTGTTTGTATTTTTAATCAAATAAATGCAGGCTTGGTGAGCAGAAGATACTTCTTTTAAAACATTAAAAAATCTTACTGACCCCAAACTTTTGAACGGTGGTGTATATATATATATATATTAGTGCTGTCAATCGCATCCAAAATAAATGTTTGTATTTACATAATATATGTGTGTACTGTGTATAATTATTATGTATATATACATACACACATGAATGTATATTTAAGAAAAAAAAAATTTTTATATATAAAATATTTATATTTATATATAATATAAATCATATCAATATATCACAGTATACATGCAAATATTTCTTAAATATATATATACCGGTATATATACACTACCAGTCAAAAGTTTGGAAACATTACTATTTTTAATGTTTTTGAACGAAGTCTCTTATGCTCATTAAGGCTGCATTTATTTCATAATAAATACAGAAAAAAAAACAATAATATTGTGAAATATTATTACAATTTAAAATATGGTTTTCTATTTTAATATACTTTAAAATATAATTTTTTTCTGTGATGCAAAGCTGATTTTTCAGCATCATTACTCCAGTCTTCAGTGTATATATATGCAATGTATTGTATATGGATATAGATGCATATGTACTTATGTATAAAATGCATTGCCTCTATAGAAATATGCACAGAATTGCTCAATATGAGGCAAAGATACATACTTATCAAGACATTTTATGGCACACACATACATATACTGCACAATGTACCATTTATTCCACACATGCATAAATCTTACATATCACATACTATAGATGTACAACTGCATCCATTCAAGTCTAAGTTCTCTGCAGTATGTACTTGAGTAACGCGCACACTGTACTTTACCTTTACTGTCCCGCGGGGCAGTCGAGGCATGGCCACGTACAGCACGAACAGCGCGTACATGAGCACTATGCACTCGGTGACGCTCGCCTCCGGGATGCCGCAGCTTCGCGCGAAGAGGTTGAGGACGGACGGCAAGCCGAAGCCCAGGACGAGCGTGAGAAACACCGAGAACGCGATAAGCAGCGCGACCCTCACCATCGGCAGCGCAGCCATCTTGAACTGTTGACAACACTGGCGGAGGCGGGGCCGGAGATTCACATCTTATACAGTAATTTGGGTATATTTGCATAATTCATATTTACCTATTGAAAAGAGCGAATGCGCTTAAGGGGCGGTGCTAGAAGCATAAAATGTGATAATATGAATAACTTTCGATACTTCTTTCAACAAACAAACAAATAAATGATTAAAAACAACAGCAGGAAAATAAAAATAAATAAATAAATAAATAAATAAATATATATATATATATATATATATATATATATGTGAATTTTTTAATGATAATTATTATCTTAATCCAAAAGAGTACAATTAACATTGGTTAGCATATTTGAAAGTCAATTTTTAGGTCAATTTGAAATATAGTTTAACTTTTTTTTTTTGCTAATTTTTAAGTAAAAATAATACAAAAACAAAAACAAAAGAGAATTATCACATATTCACAGTCTATGAATTTGTTTATTGTTATTGTACAGTAAACTGTACTCAATACTTTGATATGGATAACGTTTGCTGTTTTTTGTTATTAAAAAAGAACAATAAAAATCATTTGTTCTCATGCAACCTGTCCACTAGTGTATATAGAATAAAGATAAAAGACCAGAGCAGAACAAATCCATATTTGTTATTTTAACAAACCTGTTTGACTTAAGAACTGCATGATCATTTTTCATAATTACAAACACTAAAAAAATACAAACACAAAAATGATGCATGTAAAGATGCAGTTTTTCAACACGAACCACAGGGTGTCGCTGTAATATAATTTATGAAATCATAATTTCCTTTTTTTCAACTGCTTACACACATTTTCAAAACTTTGCCTCCCCCCCAGCAAAATGCCTCACATCTCTTGCAAAATGAAGCACTGCATTAAAAATATCACAAACATCTCAAAAGCAAATATTTGTCTTACCTTGCAAATACCTTTGCCATAATATTCTATTTCTGGATATTTCATATACACACAGTTATTAGAAACTCATGAAAGAAGAGCTTTAGGTTTTGATGTACATTTCTGTAAGACTGAAAGTAATTGGCAGAGAGATGTTGAAAAATTCATGTTAAACTGAAAACGAAAGCAAGATTGAAACCATTTTTTTTTTTTACTGTAAGCATTTGTGGTTGTGAATACAGTATTGCACAGAAAAGAAATACATCACCCATGTGTAGTTGGACAGAAACAATGGTTGTATTTAAAAAAGGAAATCAAGATACTTCCTGTCAGATTTTTGTGTTACATAGAGAATTGTGTGTTGTGTTTTGCAAAAAGTGTTTTATGAAATTGAAAACTTATTCAATTAGTGTATGGTTTTGCAGATTTGGTGTGTGGTTCTGCTGTTTGAGTGTCAGGTTTCAGAAACTGTGGGATTTTGTGTGTAAGCAGTTGAAAAAAACTGTAAGACCAAGTCTTTAATTTCAAGCCTGGTTCTGGTGGAAGATGTTCCCGACAGAGGTAGAATATGAATGTATTTATTATCTGTATTACAGTAAATTTGCCTGGCAAACACACATAACACACACGATCATTTCAAAAGCTTTATTTTGTAGCCGGGGGACAAAGGCCCTGTAACACTGAATAAAAGGAAACAGATACAAAAGATAAAACAAAAATACAGACAAAGATATAAAAAAAGATGAGGAAAAACAAGTGGCAATTGATTGCACAGTGATGACACAGAAATAACACTGTAAACAGAAATACACCATCCATCAAGAAATCAGATCAACCGGGCTGACATTCAGAAGCATCAAGCCTTTAAAAAGTGAAACATTAAGGCACAGATTAAACAATAGGTAGAGAAAAAGAAAAGTTTTATCTTTATTAAAAGAGAATTATATATGGGACCATAGTTTATTTACGTGCTGAGATTGGCAACAAGATGTGCATCAAGTTGAAGATGCATTATGTAATTTTTTTCACTAAATATAAAATGAATACTTTATGTTTAAAAGCATGTGCCCTACCATGAGATGAACAACCCAGTCATATCAGTAGCCTTATAAAAGCTGGGTTATGAACATCTCATTGGTCAGATGAATACTAATGCTGAATACAGTATCTCTGCATCACTGTGAATCTGATAAACTATTAATTATGAGACTTTGTCACTAGATTAGCGACTTTTCACACCCCTTTAGCGACTTTTTGGGACCGTTGGTTAACATGTAGTCAGTCACTGTATCACTCGTTCTGTTGTCTGACAGAAAATGTGTAAATGAGAACAGCTTTCTTTGACATTCAGCTATATATATTATTTTAAAATACAGTATCGCTGCGTTCAAAATCACATACTGTCTGAGTAGGTATTTGAATTTGAACTTACTTCATGAGCGATATAATTATAGCATGAATGTGAATAATATGAATTAAATTTGGATGTACTACACCCGCCATGTTGTTACTGTCATGTGACCTACCAACGCCAGTTGCGTCACTTCACTGCCATTCAGAAATCCTCTCCCGTGGCCTCATGGGATAGTAAAGTGTCCATCGAATGCATACTTCAGAATCTCGCCAGTGTGGTGAGAAATCGAGTTCCCCCAGGAATCGGGTTTCCTTTAGGATCCCGAGTGATCCGGTTCAGCAAACTTTTAATGGGTAGTATTTTTAGCACCTGATTATAATTCCTGCAAAATCATGTTATGAATATAGTTTAAAATGCGTTATAATGACCATTAACATCTTTTAAATTACATGGTTTATAGTATATAACTGAAGCTATAGGTTGTGAAATCAAGAATTTCTCATTCTTACTGTTTTTTTTTTTGGTTAGCTTATGTGCTAGCATAGCATTAATCTACCCTATTGGCCTACTAGCTTAGCTTATATTATATTAGGTATGTTTTTTGCTTCCAGTATAGTTCCCAATTACATATTTCAAATGAATGTTTCTCGATTTCTCATGACACCGGAAGTTGTGGGTCACCCGTGTACTTTTTACCTAATACTATGCATTCAGACATACTACTCTGTTGGCATACTGTTTTTCACATACTATATAGTAGAGAAGTATTTGATTTCAGACGCAGTGTATGTGAGTACAGATTAGGAGAGAAAACAGATGTAAGGTGCCGACAGTTGGTGTATCTAGAGACATTTAACAACTTTTTGAGCAGGCTTTAACTACTTTCCATTGAAAATTGTTGGCAACACTGGTGAGTACACCATTAAAATATTGAAAATTTGAGCTTGAGAAAGCTGACACTTCGGTGGCCCAAAGCTCCCTTTATAAATCAATAACATTGCTAAGTATATTAGAATTCACATTTTGCATGAGATTCAAAGGTAAAGTCCAGGCAACTGGCAATAAATGCTTGTATGAAGAAGACAAATAGTGTGATGAGTTAGCGTACCGCAATGTGACGCACTTGCATAGCTGAATTTCAGTGTGTTTAAAATTGTGGCTTTTTATTTAAGGAAAGCATCAAGCTTTTTCTGAATGCTGTCAAAAGAGTCTATTCCCATGTAGTCGGCCTGGCCCTGTTCCCACCTCTGCTTGCGCTCCGCTGAGGACATGAGGGGCTGGACCTGCTCACTCTCAGAAACATCCTCCTGTTGGCAAGAGAAGAATTCAGGCAATTAAAACATTCAATTAATAATAAAAAAAAAAAAGGTAAGTTCTGTAGAGTTTGGAAGAAGTCCAGTAAATCCCAAACAAAATATTGATATTTAAAATTAATTTACATTTTTGTAGTTTCTGGAAATATGAGGTTGTGATTTCTAGACCTGGAAAAGTCATGTATATTTATAATAAAATCTAAATAGACAGACAGACAGACAGATAGATAGATAGATAGATAGATAGATAGATAGATAGATAGATAGATAGACAGATAGACAGATAGACAGATAGACAGATAGATAGACATAATTTTATTAAATTAGATTTAATAAACCAAATTAGATAGATGCTAATATGTAAATGCTAACTTTTTCATGACAAAATGTGAACAATGTATCTTAACAAAACAGCATGTTGTACAAGTATGAAAATTGGGACACGGCCATGAAGACCCAAGGAAAGGGATATTTTATTATCTGATAATATTATCTGGGGTCTGACCTCACAGCCGGAGTAGAAGGGCTGGTCTCCATACTCTTTGAGCAGCATGGGCACCACCTCACCGCTGAACAGCGCCCACCACTCCAGGAGGAAGCTGGGGTGAGAAGACGCCTGCACGTCCCCTCGCACTCTCCTCTGCGTGGGGTTGTATGTGTAACTCCATGGCTTCATCTGTCCCAGGAAGTGGACGACTTTTGCATTTGCACCATATCTGTGGACAGAAAGACATTAAGGGCCAGATTTACAAACAGCTTATGCCAGCACACACCCTCTTTTGACATCAAAAAATGTCTGAGGTTACACATGTAACCATTGTTCCCTGAGAATAGGGAACGAGACGCTGCATCCCCTAGAGGTCACTATGGGGAATGCCTCCAGCATATCCGGAGTCTGAAGCATGAGTTTAACCACTACGATGAACTTGACATTGGCAGGCGGTAGCCTATGATGTCACTACTGGTGCGACCGTGAGTATAAAAGGGCACCTATGAATTAAGTCATCCACTTCTTGTCTGAAGGAGACATGTAGGAATACTAAAAGCATCGCAAAGGGACGCAGCAACTTGTTCCCTATTCTCAGGGAACCATGGTTACATGCATAACCTGAGATGTTCCCTTTCGTAAGGGAACTCACGCTGTGTCCCCTAGGGGTCACTATGGGGAACGGAATACCCACATTGCCATGCTGAAGGGATGAGTGCCCTATTGGCTGAGCTAAGTCAAAGGACTCAAAAGGAGTCCTCATCCCTAAGGTACACACCAGCAACGCGATCATAGACCAGAGCTTCTCAAGAACAGAGGCCTCTACAGGATGAGACGACATTCATATTCAGGCCAGCTTCCAAGGGGGCTCACAGAAAGCCTAACACTCAGAACTTCTGTTCAGACAGCCCTGAAGAGTGGAGCCCTCAAACAAGAAGCTTAGCAATGCTCTAACCCAAAGCCAGTACCTCAATACAATGACTCTCATAATGAAAGGCATCCTAACAACATTTCACACTAAAGTCAGTAGCCAAGGAGGCTCCCAGAGAGCCTAACAACTTAACATACTTCCTTACCTCCTAGCCGAGTTCTAGGAGTGGAGGCCTCAGTATGACGACTCTCTAAATTGAGAGGGGACCCAACAACGGCCCACGTATAGGACATCTTGCAAGGAGGCTCACAAAGAGCCTACAACTCGCAAGTGCTGTCCTAGTGGAGCTCTGGAGAGTAAGATAACTCTGTACCAAGAGGAGGCCTAGCAACACTAGCAGTAGCCAATGAGGCTCACAGAGAGCCTAACCACTTAGCCAATGGATGAGCTCATAAGAGGAATACACTACATCCTACGCCTGTCAAGGAGGCTACAGAACAGGGACAGGAGCTTGACACAATAATGGGCGGAGCTCAGGGGAGCAGAGGCTTCTAATAGAACGACTCATGGTGAGGAGGGCTAACAACGCTCTAGTTCAAGAGCAGTGACCAAGGAGGCTCACAGACGACCAAGGAGGCTCACAGACAGCCTAGCAACTTAGCCCCTGGCTGAGCTCGGAGGACGGAGGCCTTATCATAAGGACGAGAGAGAGAGAGGAGGCCTAGCTATATCCAATGTCTGTCAGGGGGGCCTCATACAAGGCCTAGCAACCTGATACTAACATAGCAGATGGGGAGGGGCAGCAGGGGAGCAAACAGACAAATGGTTAAAAGTACTCCCAACCCAGGTGCACCAGAGGAGGCTCAGGAAAAGAGCTTACAACTCAGTGCTACTGTTCAATCCTGGCTCCAAGAACAGAGACCTTAATATGTTGTCTCTCTAAGACGAGAGGAGGCCTCACTATGTTCTATTCTCAGGGCAGCTCCCAAGGAGGCTTAAGAGAGCCTACGACTCAGAATTGCATAAAAAGGCGGAGCTCTGGGGGAGCGGAGGCCTAAATGTACAATTTTCTTAGAAAGAGAAGGACTAACATTGGTCTATCAAGGGAGCAGCCGAAGAGGCTCAAGAGAGACTCAGCATTGTTACCCCATCAAGCTCCCAACAAAAAGGCATGCAGCGCACCTAACAACTTGATGTTGATGTTGCTGCCCCAGACGGTGCACTGAGAAGCAGCCCTCCAGCTAAAAAGACTCTAAAAGAGAGGGGCTAACAGTACTCTTTATCAGTAGCCAAGGAGGCTCAAGGAGGATCAAAGCCTATTGACAATATTGCCTGCTGATCTATAAAGCAGGAAGATTCTCATAGTGAGAAGAAACCTAACAATGCTTCAGTCCTAAAGCAACAGCCAAGGAGGCTAAAAGAGAGCCTAACAACCTGGCAACACTACCTGATCCAAAAAGGATGAAAAACCCCTCTATGCGACAATTTGAGACGAGAGGGTGCATCACTATGTCTTGTTGCCCAAAATAGCTTCCCAAGGAGGCTCGATGTAGCCTAAGAACTTGCACCGTTATGCAGGTGAAGCTCAAGGGAGCGAAGGCTAAAACAACTCTCTATAACGAGAGGAGGCCCATGGCGCTTCCTAAAGGCAGTGGTCAAGGAGGCTCGGAAAGCCTAACAACTCAGCACCACTGCGTGGTGGAGCACTGAGGACGGAGGCCTCAACATGACAACTCCCAGACTGCATCACAGAACAGAACAGCTTACCAAGGAGGCTTCACAAAGCCAAACAACTCAGACCTGCTATTCAGATGGAGCTCTAGGGAGCAGAGGCCTGAGAAGAATGACTCTCTATACTGGGAAGAGGCCTAACAACGCTTCACTGTAAAGGCAGTAGCCAAGGAGGCTCATAGAGAGCCCAGCAACCTAGCAAACTGCCAAGCTGAGCTCTGAGGATGGAGACCACAGCATGACGACTCTCTTAAGCAAGGAGGCCTAACAACATCCTACACTCAAGACAGATTATCAAGGAGGCTTACAAGGCAACAACTTGACACTGGTAACCAAGCAGGGCTCAGCAACCACAACTTCTGCTTACTGAACCTGTCATTCAGAGGAACATAAAAATCCAAATGGCCGGGTCGGAGCCTTCACTGAGTACGCCTCAGCTACTGAGAAATAGTAGGGAGGTATTGACATTCCCATGCTCACGCAATTCTTACACATTTCTGTAATAAAGGATTAATGTGGGACGAATATGGAATCCCTTATGATCTCTCTGCCACAGCATAGAGATCAAAGGAAAAAAAGGAAGGCTCACAGGAGCAGGGCAGTTATGTACAGACAAACTGTTTTCCACAAAATCGGTCTCATACAGCCAAATCAGATCTAATCTGTCATTGCTGCAAGCTATAACTTCCCACAACTCCTAATTGTTATAATAACAACAACAACTAGCACCTTTCTGTCTCTAATTCCTCAGAATTAGATAAATAACAAAAACAATAGTATTACTTGAATCAACAAGAGCAGCAAAAAAGGAAAACTTCCTGTTCGACTCGCCCGTGCTCTGCCTACAACCCCCCACACCCAATGTGTAGACCACACCGTAATGGCGGTCTTGGGACCTGAGCCACGGGGAGCAGGCACTCAACTCTCACCCCTAAAGAGAGAGTCAAGCCCGGGTGGAACCAATTACTGCGACCACATCGCAAAAAGCGCTCATTTAACCTCAAGCGCGCTAGTTCAAGCAACAGATTCAATCACTGAGAATAGGGAACAGACGCGAATGTATTGCTATGAGTAAACTCCAATAAACTCCTTCGAGAGCTCAACACACTCATGTTACTATCCCTCAGGAGAGAGCAGAAAGTAAAAAGCTCCTTATCTGTCTCTTGTAGTCAGTCTAGTGAATGCATCATACCTAGTGCATCCAGCCTGCTCGAAAAGAAGACAGCATTCCACCCAAATGCGTGTCCTACATCCCTCAAGAATAGGGATGGTGCAAACAGAGCTTTTCATTGAGAAATCCATTCAATGTGAGCATTCAGCTTCCTCAGGAGCTAAACACACATGTCTAACTCATGAACAAATAAACGGTCTCCTGAAGACAAGAAAGATGACGACGTATTTCACAGGTGCCCTTTATACTCACGGTCGCACCAGTAGTGACGTCATAGCGAATGTCAAGCTTATTGTCACATTAAAAAAAGCTTATTGTCGAGTTTTAGAATGCTGCAGACACCGGATATGCCGGAGGAGCAAGTTCCCTTTCGAAAGGTTACTACTGTCAGGATTTACTAAAGACACGCAGTGAAAAACTAGCAATGTTCTAGAAATGTTCTTTAATTTGCGCATTGTCATTAGATCATCTGCAGAATTTTCCACTTTCATCTGTGCTTTTATGGGATTGCGGTCTCGCTCTAATTTGCCCTGCTTAGTAAATCTGGCCCCAAATATAGTTAGCATGCATTCTTGTATGATAGTAGGAGACCATAAGGTTAATGAATGCATTTAGATGTTGGGACGAAAATAAAATGTGTTTATTGCTTAGAGGTCAAGTAATGCATCAGGATTTAACTGGTTAAATGGCCAGACTGAAATCTGCTCTGAATTTTTTCACATTTTCTGTGGGTTAAAATCAGCTAAATGGTGTAAAACTGAACTAAAAATAAATTAAATACTATTACTACTGGCAGTTGAAAACATTTTCAAATTAGAGAGAGTGTGTCCTTAAATTATTATTCTGACACTCTCAGCCCCGTCTCACACTCTTCCTTCCTCAGCTCCTGTAACCTGATGCTACGGCAAAAGCAGTCTTCATGTGACTCGTGTGTATATCCTCTTACTGTCCCATCCTAAAGGCCAGCACATGCCAACATCAGTGATATAGTGTCAAACAGGGCCGCTGATGAAGTCAAGGAGTCACACTTACTGTTTAAAAGCAGGAAGGTACGTGTAGATGGCTATGCTGCTCATGTTATAGATGAAAGGAAGGTGTTTTGTGATGTCAGCTGTTGCCCAGTCACTGAAGAAGCCGTTCAGAACTCCTTGGTCCCCTCCTGTTGGACAAACAATTACTAAATAATATCACACAAAATGGATTTAGCTCTATTTCATTTATCAATATAAGTTAGAACACTGTAAACACAATTAAGTCCTTAATTTAAGCATTTAAAGCATAAGCGTGTCATTTCTGCACCACTAGTGTCACCAATTGTAATAGCGATGAATATATAAACAAACAATTAAATTAATAAAAAAATAATTGATTTAACAAATGAATAAAATAAATAAATGATTAAATGAAAACATATCTAAAATGAATAAATAAACTAAATAATTAAATAAATAATGAATATTGTAATAAACAATTAAATGAATAAACAAATAAATATGAACAAATAATTAAATGAAAATAATTAACAAAATAAACAACTATTAAGTGAATAAATAGTTAAATAAACATTAAAATAAATCAAATTAACAACAAAAATAGACAAATGAATTTAAAAAAAATTTATTAAACGAATGAATAAATAATTAAATTAAAACAAACAACTAAAAACAACTAAAATAAATTAAATAATA
>RJVU01068486.1:3749182-3840414 GCA_003731715.1 Anabarilius grahami
AAATAAATAACTAAAATGAGTAATTAAATAAAAAAAATTAACATGAATAAATAAAAACAATTAAATTAATAGAATTAACAAATAAATAATTAATAAAATAAATAAATAAATAAATAAAATTAACAACTTAATAAACAAATAGGCAAACAAACAAATGTAATTGATCTTTTGAAAGTACCACAGAGGCACAGTACTTTTATTTTTATTATTATTTTTTTTTTAAGGAATTTAAAACTGCATTGTAACAAAAAAAAAAATAAAAAATAAAAAAATAAAAATAGGGGGGAAAAAATGTAGTACAATATTCAAAATAAAGGTTCTTTATTGGCATCTATGGTTCCATGAAGAGCCTTTAACGTCCATGGAACCTTTCCATTGCACAAAAGTTTCTTTATAGTGGAAAAAGGTTATAATTTATATATTCTTCGCACTAAGAAAGGTTATTTGTGGAGCTCAGAATGGCTCTTTTAAGGCATCACTGCGAAAACCCCCTTTTAGAACCTTTAGTTTTTAGAGTGAATAAAACAAAATCAAGTATAAAAGTTACATTTTGAATTCTTTGTGGTGTTATGTTATGTCAGGCTTTTGCTAAGGGGTTGCTAAGGTATTCTTTAGTAGTGTTTTTGGTTGTTTATAAGTTGTTATAATAACCTCCTACTGTTCACACTGTCATTTTGTATATAACGAAATCTGATGCGTTTGTTCAGAGTAGCTGTCAGTGTGGGAAGACAGAGGCATACGGTGTCCAAAACTGTGGACTACATAGTGAATGAGGACAGTGAGTGAAAATGAGTGTATTGAGATACAGCTCCAAACAATGGCATTGATTATAGTATGTTGTGCCCTAAGTGATGAAAACAACTTGCCTGAAATCCAATTAGCAAACAAAGACAATAAGTTCTGTGATACTCATCAGTGTAGGATGGCTATTTTTACATTTTATAGCAGGGAGGCTCTTTAGCCTTATAGTTAGGCTCTTTACTCCAGTACAAGGAATGCGCCCAGGTGCTTACTAGTTGAAAAAAGACCCTACTACGTATCTAAAAGAGGTCACGGTCTGAAAGAGTTCCTGCATGCTTGCTCAAAGGTCACCAAGGACACACATGACACAGAGACATGGCTATACATGTTACAGCATGATACATACTGCACTGCACACATACAAACACTGAAAGGCCGTTTAATCAGCCTCTATTGACATCATGTGTCTGCTGTACAGTCGGTAGGAGACACAGAATCCAGGAGGACACGGTTAATATTAATAGCACTCCCGAAGACACGCAGACAGTTAATAAAGGCCTTCTGAAGCGAAGCGTTTGTCTAAGAAAAATATCCATATTTAACAAGTTATGAATTAAAATATCTAGCCTCCGCCAGACCGCCTTCCATATTCAACTTAAAAAAGCGTAACTGACGCGCCGTTTTCGGATGCAGTCAATGAAACTAAAGTAGCGATAGATCTTCCTTATTGTGATGTACACTTCAGTGAAACAGATTTTTGAAAAAGTAAAAATTGATTATTTTATTGATCAGTTGTTGTTTGGATGGAAGCAGATCTGAATTTAAATAACACCCTAGCAACCACCAAAAGATTTGTGAAAATGGTGACGTCATGCGCATGCGTATTACATGTTCAGACTATAATCCGCGTAGTGTTTCTTTACAAAGTGACATCGCCACCTACTGGCCTGGCAGCAGAATACAGTGTTTTTAGTCATTTTCACAGATCCGTTTTGACAACGTCTGCACGCAAAAAACAACTACGGTGTACTAAAACAGAAAAGTTATGTAAACATAGCCTAAGGTTGATTGTAAAGGCTGATTTATACTTCTGCGCCGGAGCCTCTGCGCCATAGGCTATGCGTCTGTTTTCATTTATACTTCTGCGTCGTTGTCCGCGTCGACGTGCATGCAGACCACTAGTAGGCAGTGTCCGCGGTAATGTTGAGTATCAAGGCAAAAGCTGAAGAAGAAGAAGCTTGTCATGAACGTTGTCAGAGAAGCTTACAAATAGAAACGGCAGAGAAGCGGCAAATAGGTAACGACTTTTGTTGCAGTTTGACTGCGTGTGTCCCCTGAAACAGAGCGTATTTCATTCCTATGAAAGATGAAAACGCTCGCTCTTCTCCTATTGCTCCACGCCATTTTTTTTACCTGTGGGAGGGATTCTAGCAGACCAATTACAGCGCTTGCGGTCCGCGTAGAATTGACGCGTTGTTACATTTTTGAAGAGGTGCACGTCAGGCTACGTCGCAGAAGTATAAATCAGCCTTAAGACAGAGGAGGAATTTATGTGTACAAAATGATTGGTAACATAAGTATGCAGGATTTTTCCAGAGGGAAACCAGACATTTCACTGAAACATGATATTCTAATTAAAAGATTCACATGCATGGATGAATTGTACATAGCATATACTGTTTCTTGGTGGATTTTCTTAGGCAAAATCCAGTTATTTCAATTTGAATCCACTAGGGGTGTAACGGTACACAAACATGGCGGTTTCATGATGGACAATTAATTTTTAAAAAGAAAATATAATCACTTACACAGTTATGGTCATAACTTGTTTTCATGACAAATGTATTTAAACATATATTAAATAATTAAGACATTACTAAGGCCGTGTGTCCACCAAAGCGTTTTTAGCCATCTTGAGAGCGCTTCGGCAGTGCTGTTGCTATGATATGGAATATCCGCGGCACTGTTACTTGTAACAGATATGCAGATAATTTTTTTCAGACTAAAAATGTAGAGTCCTTGCTATGTATGTTCAGAGACCAGCAATATTAATTTGTCATCCATTTTGTTTCGTTCTCTGCTTGATGATGTCGTTGTACAGCAAGAATGTTGTGACAGTTGGTCGGTATTGTAGTTGTCCCGCCCCTCCTCCACTCTGATTGGACAGCTGGCTAAAAAGTGACAGTGATGAGCGCAGCGTTTTACTCAAAGTTGAACGTTCTTCAACTTGAGGTGACCGGTAAATACGCCGAGCGCTCAGCACTTGAGCGTGAAAAAGATGCTCAGCGCCTCGTTACGCTCCTGCCGTTTAAAAAACGTGCCGCTCCTATTGAAAACAATTGGAAAAAAAATAAAATACACTAGCCGCTGGAAAAAACGCTTTGGTGGACACACGGCCTAACAGGTAAAGTAAATATAATAAATATATATAAGCTAATATAGTGCATATATTTAGTGAAACGCCCCTCTCTAGAGTTGAACTAACATGCTGTGGACACTAAATGACTTGCCTGATGTAAATGAAATGCTATGTGAAAAATTATTCTCAAGCAATTTTATTGATGTCTTTCCACTGTTGAAACACTGGTTGAGATATTACACGTAAACATATATATGCATAGATCATCTGTTCTTCTGCTGTTCTTTTTCCTGTTGTGGCGGTTAGCAAACAGCGTTGCATTCCCGCACGCTCCCTTTCTGGATTGGATTGTGGATTGCCTGTAAACGACTGTTTTCGTCGTCTGACTGTATGCACTGAACCGTTACATCCGTACCGACGGTTCGGGACGGATACATGTACCGTTACACCCCTAGAATTCACACAATCTGAAGTTTCGTGTGAGGGTGAAAAGGGCCTCAAAAATACAGCGAATTCACTGAGCTGGCCAACAGCTGCTGAGTTTGAAAGTGACCTGTGTGTGAGCTGAGCTGGATGCCACTCAGAATGTATTGCCAGCCTCTGCACTAAAACACATGAATGTTTGCTCCAGGACAGGCCATGTGCACGATATGAGGAAATTAATATAGTCAGCACTAACCATATACAGCAGCCTCTTTGCCAGCCAAAAAAAAAGAGCTTTTGAAACTCAAATAATGCTACGTGCCTACAACAGATTAACCAACATGCTGGAGCATTCAGAATAATGTGCTTGCAAAGCATGCTGGTTTACTAGCTAAACCAATCCACAGCCAGTTTATTTGGGCGTGCCGTCAGAAGCCCAGAAACAGAGTTTAGAATCGCCCCCCCGGGGCTTTCCTTGTGCAAGTGGCTCTACAAACATTACTGCAGTCTTGAAGCGTTCATTTTGATGGGATGATCTGAACTGTGCAGGAATGTACATAGTCTCTCGCTGGTTTACATTGGCAGAGGATAAGAACAAGTCCACATGATAGCCTCAGGTCATCTTGACTGTAATAAATGAGGAAATGGAAAGATGCTTGTTTGATGCCCTGTTTCACTCTGCAGGTATAAGAGAGAACACACCGATGCTTTGTCTTTGACTACCAGTTGAATGAACGGCCAACAAAACCAGAGGTGATTTTGCTGGTTTCTTTACACAAAACACTCTTGAAACTGCTTATCACAGAGATTATCACTAAACACACTCACTGCTCTTTGAATTTCTTTAGTTTAAAACCCCCAACACTCCAGCATTGTGGTGGCATAGAAAAGCATCATTCACATTTTCTATCCGAAATGTGAATCAAATTTCTTAGTTTCTTCCCTCCCAAACTCAGTTTCATTAAAGGCACAATATGCAATTTTATGCCGCTAGAGGTCGCTTATTCAAAACCCAGGTGTAGCTTAATGACATCTTGATTTTGCTGAATCATGGGAGGTGTTTTCTTTACATCTACAGTCAGTGGAAAAGAATCTGATGGGACTCGGACAGAAATCATTTTCATGGATGAGCTAATGTAATAAAGATTTATTAACATTACTGTTGTATGATGCAGGGTGTCGGAGCGGAACGAGGCTGCTGGAGCTATTGCTAATGAGAGACGAGCGTGACACACGGCTCGAGAGCAGTGGAGCTTTTATTATGTCACAGTCACCGCTTCCGCTTCATCCGGTCATGTGTATGTGGGGTAACGCAGCGCTGTTTATCATATTAGATGCATTTGTGTGTTGAAAGTTATTATAGTGCAACTCTGCGTTCACTCAGAGGCTGCTATGAGACACTTGTTGCACACTTCAGTAAGATAGATCAATATTAGCCGTGGTAAAACATAGTACTCACGGTAAATCAAGAAATCGAGATTTAAACAACAAGACTTAAGCCCAATCCCAATTCTATTTTATACCCCTTCGCCCTTCCCCTTGCCCCTTGAAACAGAGTGGCAAGGTGTAGGGGTGAAAATATTTCCCTAAGTAATGGGACATCACTACTACACCATAACACACACGTCATCATCCATAGTTTCTTTTATTAGTGTCCTGTAACATTTATCCAGTATAAACAGCAATGAAGTGCACGAGCACATTTAACAGATTACTCACTCCCAACATTGTTCTGCGCTGTATTTTGGACGGCGCTCGGTTTCAGTTCGAAAACGTATGAGCCTTCGAGTTTCCCAAGACTGGTGAAGCCGCTTTTCCATCGGGCCAAGCTATTTGTTTAACCGTTGCATTTCGTGCCGAGCCGGCCGGTACGGATATGGTTTTGTTTTCTACTGTGGTGCTGCGATAACGGAGCTCTTTGAAATATTTGCAATGAGTTTACAGACGATACGAGATGTAAATAGCGACTGCGCTATGAAGGATGACCAGATATTTCTTTTAACTGTATCACTCAATTGTGTTCACATCATTCAAATAGCGTGTTTAGCAAGATACAGAGAAACTGGCAGCCAGGTAACACATAAGTGATCGATCCTGAGTGGAAATATCACTACCATGAACACTACAAGCATTCTAGCAGCACGGTAGTCTGTGTATGCAGGGAAATTTCTCATACCCCTTCGTTTGAAGTGTGGTCCCGATAAATCTTCATTTGGAGGGCTATCTGGCCCTTCCCCTTACCCCTACCACTCCAGCCAAAAGAGAATCGAGACACCCCTAACCCTTCATGTGAACGCGCAAAACGAAGGGGTAGGGGAAAGGGGAAGCGGTAAGGGATAGAAATGGGATTGGGCCTTACTGTGTTGAGCTATATAACATGATTAGTTTTCTGTTGATGAATGTGGTCCGTGTCCTGGTTAAAATAGCTTATTTCTCTGGATTAAAACATTCTTGGGATAATGTAAGTACACAAGTCAACAAAATACATAACATCGATATAGTGGTGTTTGGATATTTTAATCCCAAAATCTTACATATTGTGCCTTTAAGCAGAGAATACCATAAGACAACATGGCAACAGTCAAGAGTTCAAGCTATCCCAGTTACAACCACAGACAAACTAGCCCTGCTAAAAATAAAGCAATCATTACAAATTACCACTCCATTAGAGGATTGAGGTGTCATTAAACAGGGCCAGAGGATGTTCAGAGGATGGTCACTTCACAAAAATAGACCAAAAGCTCAAGCTGGCAAGATTGTGTAGCATCTATACAGCCTGCAATAAGCGCAGACCCTATTTATGACAGCCCAATAGAGCCATTGGATTCTGTGGAGTAACAAAAGCATAACAATCGGGCTTTTGAAAAGGTGCCAGTCTCCATAATGTAAGCAGAGTCAATTAATTTCAGAAAGTGCACCAGAGCCCTCCCTCACAACGCAGCAATCTAATTGGTTACTCGACGGTCAGACCCAAACTCTCAGCCAGACACGCAAGAATGGGTTCACTGTGTCGTCAAGCTGAAAACTTACACCAATACATCAGTTTCCTGAAAGTCACTCACACAAGCTGGCATGTGCAAACAATTATTTGTCCTGCATTTTATTAACTAATGGGTAAAAAAAACAAAAAAAACAAAGCAAAGGGAAAATGAAGCATGCACAGTCTTGTCCTGTTAGCCATTTTACCACATTACTAAAACCCATAAAAGTTGCATAACAAGCACCTTTTGCCAAGAGGTGGCTGTAGAAAAAGGCCCTTGGCTCCTAAAGAAAAGGAAAAAGAGGGTTGCCTTGAAAGAGCTTTTGTTTGCTACGAGTGCTTGTGCCAAATTCCTCTTCCCGGGCTTATGAACCAGCTGTGTTGGGCAATTCTCGGGAGGCTCTGTTGAGCATTTTCGCTTGAGGTAATTTTGTGATGCAAACAAGCAAGGGCGACTTAATTGCGCTGACATTATGTGTAAGATGAGCACACATCAAACTACTGGGTGTGTGATTATGATGTTTCGACTGGAATGGAGAGGTGGAATGATAAGGAAGATGGATTCAGATTCAATAACGATCTAAAATAACTCTGCTGGGTTATTTAGCCATGCCTGGCCTTGATTACAGGCGGGGTACTTGATAAGCATCCTGATCACCAGAGAGATTCACCCAAAAATGAAAATTACTCATGATTTACTCACCCTCAAGCCATCCTAGGTGTATATGACTTTCTTCTTTCAGCCAAACACAATCTGAGTTATATTAAAAATTTCCTGGCTCTTCCAAGCTTTATAATGGGAGTGATTGGAGGATGAGACTTTGAAGTCCAAACAAGTGCATCCATCCATCATAAAACATACTCCACGCAGCTCCGGGGGCCTTCTGAAGTGAATCAATGCATTTGTGTAAGAAAAATATCCTTATTTAAAACTTTATAAAGTAAAATAACGAGCTTCCAGTGCGACAGCCATACGCGTTCGACGTATGTCCAAAAAACGTTAACTTCCACGACGTAGTACACTACGCCATGACGTCTTAAGCTATATCCTACATTATAACGAATAGTAGGCTACGTCATGTCATTGTGTACTACATCGCAAATCCCCAAAAAAATCTGTTGGTGCCTCACTGACTACTTCGCTCAGAGAAGCTGTCAATCTCAGATGTCAATCATGACGTCAAACCCACAAATTTATAGCAACAAACAACTAACTAAACCCAAATTTTTATTTAAAAAACACTCGAATTTACATCAGCATGATAAAAACTACCTAAAATGACAGAAACCATCTTTGGTAAAAAAAAAAAAAATTATTTGAAGTGTAATTTGATTGTTTAGTTTGTCTCACGTCCCATCCGATTACATGGAGAGGGCGGGGTTTATGAGCTATACTTCATCCAGCCACCTGGGGGCGATCGAAATGTTTTGACATCGCCAACTACTGGCCTGGCATGAATAACAGCATTTTTAGTTGTTCTCGTGGATTCATGTGAAGGGGGATCGTTTTGACAATGTTGTCTATATGATCATCTTGTGAGGGATCCTCACACTAAAATTTAAAAGCTCTATATAAATTCTCATGTAAAAATTCCAATTTACTCTGTGAAAAATAAATATGATAAATATATGTAAAATATTATTTGGAAAATATTGTTTCAGTTACATTTTTAGTCACGTTTATTTCTATAGCGCTTTTTACAAACAGCTTTACAGTGATAACTGGTATGTAATACTCACGATAGTGCAGTACTGTTAGATGTATTATTGATTTTATTTTAATATAATTATTTATGATCTTATGAAAACTTTTTATTTATTTTAATACATTTATTTGTTAAACAAATGTACATAATTTTACATATGTTTTTTAACTTTTCCACGGACATCCCAGCACTCCTTTGTGGCTCCCAAGGTTTGAAAACCTGTGGTCTATTTAACGTCAAATTTAATGTGTTCTGAAATCATACAATAAGTTTGTTTGACAAACATAGAAATTTAAGTTGTTATTCACTACAATTCTTGTCCTACACTGTCCGCAGCCATTCAACACAACATTCAAAAGATTCAGAATATAATGCATGTGTCACATGACCTACTTCTATGGTACCTTTTGTCATTTTGGCTTATATAGCCTATGGCAACTTTTTGTTTAGTTCTTGTTGTGTGCAAAAGAGCAGCGGGAACATTCTTCAGAATTTCTCCTTTTAAAAGGGGTCTTTGATTATGATTTCACTTTTTTAACTTTAGTTAGTGTGTTGCTGTTTGATCATAAACAACATCTGCAAAGTTACGATGCTCAAAGTTCAATGCAAAGGGAGACATTTTCTTTTACAGAAATCACTGTTTAAGGACTACAACAAACGGCTGGTAGGAACTACAATGAGCTTCTTCCCGGGTAATCACAAACCCCAAAATTTACATAAACCCCGCCCCCGAGAACATGCAACAAAGGGGGTGAGGCCATGTTGGGCTGCTTTAGAGAAGAGGAAGAGCTGTTGTAGAAGAGTGTTGTTGACATGCCATCATTTTACACCAGACTGCTTCACAAACGAGGGTCAATTCAACGCTGGATTTGCACAAAAGATTAACATGACGGCACATGCTAGTGGATGAGTTGAATCAACTCCACAGCAACTACATAAATTTATCCACTAACCATTCAGAAACGTCCAGTTTCATTCTAAAAGTTGTAACTTCTTCCTGAGTCTCTCCATCAGTGTCGACTCCGGTTTGAACAATGTAAGGCTGAACACTGTTACTGACAATCCTCATTTTGTCTGAGTGAGATTCTCCAGCTTTGTTGTTGTTGAGCAAACGAAGCGTGAGCTGTTAAAGCTCCGCCCTCTTCTGGAAAGAGGGCTGGGAGCAGCAGATTATTTGCATTTAAAGGGACACACACAAAAACGCTGTGTTTTTGCTCACACCAAAATAGAGGCAAATTTGACAAGCTATAATAAATTATCTGTGGGGTATTTTGAGCTGAAACTTCACAGACACCAGAGACTAATATTACATCTTGTGAAAAGGGGCATTATTGGTCCCCTTTAAAGAACTTGAGCATTTAAAGTGGCAGATGATAAAACTGCAGCACACGCTTATAATAAACAGGATGTTACTGTCTGTTCCTGTGGATGCTAATGTAGTTATTGTTGCTGTATTTCTCTTTCTTGGTGTGAACAGGCCTTTGCAATGGAAGTACTTACGGACCTTCTTTAAAATGTTTAAAACAACATAGTATTGAAAACTACAAATTCAGAGCTCAGACACACCCAAAAATTAATGATGCTGGTGGTTTACGTACCATCAAAGCTGCCATGCTCTGTGCAGTACTGCAGAAGTTTGCCGTAGGTTTCAATGGACGGGCGAAACACGAACACACCAGAGTTGAAACAATCAGGCCAGCCGGGGTCCGGCGCTGCAGACAACTCCTCTCGGTCGAACAGCTCATCTATGTTTGAAACCACCTACAGCGAACAAAATTTGTCATCAGAACTGTCAACATAAAGTCAAAATTAGCCCAATTTACTTGCTTAAAGGATTAGTTCACTTTCAAATGAAAATTTCCTGATAATTTACTCACCCCCATGTCATCCAAGATTTTCATGTCTTTCTTTCTTCAGTCGAAGAGAAATTAAGGTGTTTGATGAAAACATTCCAGGATTTTTCTCCATATAGTGGACTTCAATGGAGCCCAAATGGTTGAAGGTCAAAATTACAGTTTACAGCGATCCCAGATGAGAAATAAGGGTCTTATCTAGAGAAACCATCGCTCATTTTCCAAAAACAAAAAAAAACAAATGCTTTTTAACCATAAATGCTCATCTTGAACTAGCTCTCTTCTTCTTCTCTATTAGAATTCCGGCAGTGTAGACGCTGCTAAGTGTATTACTGCCCTCCACAGGTCAAAGTTTAAACTAAATTGTCATATACAATATGCTAGTGCAAGTATATAACAATTAGTTCAAACTTTAACCTGTGGAGGGCAGCAATACACTTAGCAGTGTCTACACTGCCGGAATTCTAATAGAGAAGAAAAGAGCGAGTTCAAGATGAGCATTTATTGTTAAAACTTTGTTTCTCTAGATAAGACCCTAATTCCTCGTCTGGTATTGTTTAAAGCCCTTTGAAGCTGCACTGAAACTGTAATTTTGACCTTCAACCGTTTGGGCTCCATTGAAGTCCATTATATGGAGAAAAATCCTGGAATGTTTTCATCAAAAACCTTAATTTCTTTTCGACTGAAGAAAGAAAGACATGAACATCTTGGATGACGTGGGGGTGAGTAAATTATCAGGAAATTTTAATTTGAAAGTGAACTAATCCTTTAATAAATATTTGTGGTCAATTTGTGTGCACATAAGAGAAAAGTCCAAATAACTTTTAAACTTTCTAGTCAAAGTATCCTGAAAAAAATAAAAATAAAATAAAATCCACAAAAAAATATTAAAGACCCCCTGTGATGAAAATCAAGTTTTTAATGTTGCTTATATGCCTATGTGGTGTTTTTAATATGCTTTAAGACAAACCATGTGCAAATTAACACATCAACACTATTGTTGAGTATTTTCTCTTTAAAACCGCAGTGATCTAAAGACCTAAAGATCTAAAGATGTAATAACATTTCACAATATTACTGTATTTGTGATCAGATAAATGGAGCCTCTTATGGGTTAAAAAAAAAATCTGAATTGTATTAATTTGAAGATATGTAGAGAAACCTACACTGCTTAGTGCAAGTCAAACAAGTTAAACGTAATGCAGAGGAATACATTCACACACACAGAGTTAATGAGGCACAGTGTAATTCAAATGACATACCAAACCACACGGACTAACTGCATTATAAATACTTCATACATGTTTTGACAAGGCACAACTTGACTTAACACTCACCAGTGTGTCTGCATCCATAAACACACATTTTGAGTAGTGTGTGAGAGTCCAGCAGTGCAGCTTGGTGAATGTGACACCCAGATCAGGTCTCTTCATCATGGCCAAATGTGCCGTGTCCCCACTGTCCAGCACATCCACCAGCCTGACTTCATCATAGATCTTATGAAGCACTGCCCTAAAAACATTCAAAAACAGTCAGATGGGTTTGCAACACACTACTATAGTGGCTGAAATTGACATGTTGTACCTTGACTGATCGGACACATGGGGTCCAATGAGCACCACCAGCTTTTTTGAAGTATTGTGGTTCCTAAGGGATTTTCCGAGCACCAGAGCTCCTCTTGCATAGCTATCATTCGTGGCCAAAGTGACAAATGCCTGTTCTGCTGAGGAAATGAGAGGGTTACAGATTGGCATAACATGGCATGACTGACAGACGACGTCTTATGAATTTGATTTCACATTATCTTTGAAGAGATTTTTGTTTAGTTTTAATTTGATTCAAATAATCGGTTCATTTGAACAATTCATAAAAAAATATGTTCAAAAACTGACTCAGTGATTCTTTTACTTCATGGCATGGTTCCTTAAAGGGATGGTTCACCCAAAAATGAAAGTTTGATGTTTATCTGCTTACCCCCAGGGCATCCAAGATGTAGGTGACTTTGTTGCTTCAGTAGAACACAAATGATGATTTTTAACTCCAACCGTTGGCGTCTGTCAGCCGTATAATGCATGTCAATGGGAACTCCATCTATAAGAGTCAAAAAAACACGACAGACAAATCCAAATTAAACCCTGCGGCTCGTGACGACACATTGATGTCCTAAGACACGAAACGATCGGTTTGTGTGAGAAAACGAACAGCATTTATATAATTTTTTACCTCTAATACACCACTCTGTGCTCTGACAACGGCAGTGATGTCTCGCACTCATTGAAGCAAAGCGAGAGATCAGTTCCGTCATCAGAGCGCGATCAGACCTCACTAAACGAGTGCTGAACGCAGTTGGACATAGTGGTGTATTAGAGGTAAAAAATTATATAAATACTGTTCGTTTTCTCACACAAACCGATCGTTTCGTGTCTTAGGACATCAATGTGTCGTCACGAGCCGCAGGGTTTAATTTGGATTTGTCTGTCGTGTTTTTTTGACTCTTATAGATGGAGTTCCCATTGACACGCATTATACGGCTGACAGACCGCGACGGTTGGAGTTAAAAATCATCATTTGTGTCCTACTGAAGAAACAAAGTCATCTACATCTAGGATGCCCTGGGGGTAAGCAGATAAACATCAAATTTTCATTTTTGGGTGAACTATCCCTTTAAAACATTGCTTGGCATTTGATCTAAAATATTCCAGAAAAGCCATATTGTTACATTTTTCTTCAAAAAAAAAAAAAAAAAAGTATTAAAAGGAGTTTGTTTTTAGTTTGTAGCCTCATAAAAGAGCATTTAAAAAAATCATTTGCATTAAACAATATTTTTTTAAATGTTTCATTTGAAAAGTTTTTGCATGGTTTAATGAAATGCCATTTATTAAAACCAAAGCCGTTTGGCATTTAATGATCCCTCTGCTCATAATCATCACGAGTCACACAAAATAAGAAGACTGAATCAAGTTGTTAACTCGGATCATTACGAATCGAACACGTTCTCGGTTCAATGAACTGTTGACTCGAGAACCTGAATCTGATTCAGCAACGAATCGTTCAGTTCGGAGTTGTGAACCGCTTCAAAAATCCGACTCCAAAGAACAATGCGTTCACTAATCGGACATATTTAATGCAGTCTGCGTTGTGCCAAATAACTGGATCACAATATTATCTTAAACTCGTATTAAGTAATCATGCCAGTATATAAACAAATATATTACACACTTTACATCCATAGTGCTGCATATGCAAAGAACATACACAGTCCTTAAAACCTTATTAGTGCACAGAGCTCAACATCATAACATGTAAATAAATCCTATAGCTATTTACAGACGCTTTGCAGTAACCCTTACACTTAAACAGCTCTGTTTAATTTACAAAGTGTATTTATTGTCACATACCTGCCATGCTTGATATCTGTCAAAGCCACTTTGTAGCTCGGACTCCCTTAGAACAGCAGTGACACTTCAATAAAAGAGACTTTGTTTCACGCCTTGAGTTCATTTATACCAGCGCGGACCATCTCCATAAATACTGCTGCCAGTCACGTGACCAGAAGGGGCTCTGCGGACACGGCCACGATTGGTTCGTGATATTTGGGGCGTGGCTTCACATATGTAACTTCTGACAAATTTCCACGATTTATAAAGTGTATGCTTTTTAAATATGTGTGCACTTTTTAATTTTTAAAATACTTTAAGATTTTAATACCCGAAGTTGATATTGTTTCATAAATATGATGTGTATATTTGTATATAATATAAAAAATATTAATACTTTTCATACAGTTTTATATTCCATAATAAATATACTTGTATATTCCATATTGTGATGTTTATGGCGCTTAATACTAATAACTTATATTAATACCTAATACACTGTAACTAATGTTAAAGTATATTTGTGATATAGTACATGTGTGCTGTTCTAAAATGGCGGGCGTCAATCAAAGTGGAAATACTAATGACTGCTGATGATATTAGCAGAAGATATTAGGACTGTTTGTCAGCTATACTTACGGTATTAAATGCTAAACATAGCATATATATGTGCACAGATACAGATATGAGCTGATTGGTGTCTTGTGCCATCTACTGGTCACAGCTGGTGCTTTCGTTTTGATTCTAAACATCATAAATACTAGATATATTAAATAACCTGTTGCACTTTAAACATATTGCAATAATGACTGGTTGACTGTACATTATATCTTAAGTAACACATGGGTGCATTACACCATTTTTTACCTTGTAAGTTTCTTGAAAAGTTTGAAAATATAAACCACTTTTAAGAAATATAAAATGGCTTACAGCCAAATACGCGTTCATTTCAAAGTTTTGGATGAGTATTTAGATTAAAATTAGTGATTAAATTGCATCAAATAAAAAGAACAGAAGAAAAGTTGTTGGGTTTATGGGATTTGTAGTTTTTACCCATCGCGCTCTTAAAGGCTTTTCAGTCATGACGTCAAGTTGTAGGCCGAAACGGAAGGAAACGGCCAGGTATATTTCCACAGATGTAATATAATACCATAATATTATGTAATAATAAACATATAATAATATGTAATATTATATTACTATGCGTTATGTAGGCCTATTGTTAATTCAACGTCTATTAAAGTCATTCATCAGTCTGCCGCTGAAGTAAAAGTGTGGTCATGTGATAGATGTTACTTTTCTCAGCGCTGTAACAGATTAACCAATCTTCCGGTTTTGAAAAAAATATATTTAATTATTCGCTATAGATTTTTTTTCATTTGTATCTCGGGTAACAATTACTCTAATCGATAGATTTAAAAAAATACACACAATGTAAAAAAAAAAACATATCCTAAATTTTGAATGCGTCTCGGCCTGCGGTTAGTTCGACACATTTGACAGCACATAAAGGGGCGTTCACGAGAGACAGAAATGACTTATATTTGTTGCTATGAGTCTCGGCCGATGAGCGCCCCCTGCTGGAAGACAATAGTGTTTCATAGCAACAAATATAAGTCATTTCTGTCTCTCGTGAACGCCCCTTTATGTGCTGTCAAATGTGTCGAACTAACCGCAGTACTCACTTGCAAAGATTGCGATTTCTCCATAGATACTTAATAACATTTTACGCGTGAAAGGCGGGGCTTTTATAGACGTCGCATCGCGTTGCGTGCGTAAACGTCGAGTCAACATGTCGGGAAGCGTTGTTATAAGAGTTTCATCTTATCTAAGCAGAACATCACAGTTTCTACAACTGAATAAGACGAACTATGTGAATATAAGACGACCATTCACTGCCAAGCTGCAAGGTAGCGCCTGTATTTTAAACCGACCATTATAACAGTGCACGCGCACGTGACGCATGAGATGCGATCACACCATCAGTGTCTGAATTAATTTTACAATTGTTTACTTTATCATTATACTCTATTTTATGGCGTGAATAGGTGTATGCACACCTGTTTGTTTATGTAATGGAAACGATATATTTGTTTTGTAGTAATGTAATTGTTTTGCTCTTCTGTTTGTTTATGTTGTGGCACTTGTATGCGCATCTATACTACAAGGTAAAACAAAAGTAAACGTTAAACCATCCTGAAATATTATTTTTGTTTAAAACTGAAATCTTAAAGGATCAACAAGTTACTTTTTAACCCATTTGCCCTTTCAACGAATGACTTTAATTGGATAACGAATGATTTCAGTCATTTGTTAATCATAATCAAGCTGAACTTTGATCCAGCGATTATCTCTTTTTTTTTTGTGCTGCATAAAACATGATTATTTAGTTGTAATATAGATTTTTATTTGTAATGAATTTACAGAATACAATTAATTACCTGACTCACTGATTGTTATTATTAATAATAATTCAAACTCATTTTCCCCATGAATACAGGTGAAGGTCAGATCAGACCGCTAGATGGCGTTAAAGTCTTAGATCTGACAAGGTATGAGCTGTGCATTCATGTCATGTTATGAGTGGCTACTAAATATACAAAAAATACACTTCTGGGCAAGAAACATAAGGGCCAAGCCCAAAATGGCTACACACATATGCTTTTATTTGTCTTAAGCACAAATTATTGGTCAGGAAATTAGCAAGATTTAAGCAAATGCACTACTTTAAAAGCCATTGCTGTCTCAGAAAAAAAAAAAAGACAGCATAGACATTGAGGGGGACTCAAAGTCCAATTCAATAATCAGAAATGGCCAAATGGACTATATGCATGGAGCTTTCTACTTCCGCATTAATATAAGCCAGCTCGAAAACTTCCGGTGGGATGTCATTTGCTGGTGTGTTGAGCATCAGTAGTAATACTTAGTTTATAATCAGAATACAGTGACTTAAATAGTCAGGCATAGCATTAATGTAGTTATTCAAACGTAAGACAGCATAAAAATAAATAAATAAAGATGTACCTCAGTGTTCTTCCTCGGCTAAATTCAATTCGACCATCAGTTTTCACACTTTTATGTGAAAAAAGCTTTAAAAATTAAATGTTTTTGAAGCTTTAGTTAGATTAATTTTGCTTTTACAAGTGTGCTGAAATCATTGATCTTGTGCTGCACTGACTGACAGCTGCTGTGATTACAAAGGGAAATAGCGCGGTGCTCACTTTCTGTGTCATGAATCACTAGAAAATGTATTGTTTTTCTTTTTTGAGAAGATTTTTTGAGTATTTCATACTTCACATTGACAAAATGTATTTTTAAACCTAGTTATTTTATAATAATATTTAAATTAATTCATATTTAGTCAAAAACGAAGTGAAAAATGATTAGAGGAAATGGCTGATAAATGCTCAAATAAATGCTACTTTGCCACCACCTGCTGGTTAAAGTGGTAATTATTGTCTTTTTTATTTTTAAATAAGTGTTTTCTATCAAATGTTGAATTTCCTACATTTTGAAACGTTCGGTTTTACAATGGGGACAATCTCAGAAGGATGAATCACATTAAACATAACATTTGAAGTGCTGGAAAAAATAATGCGTGTGCGTGTCACAGCGTTTTTAAACGGTCCCAAAAGCTTTGTCTTTATTGCAATCAATAAAACTGGTTTATTGGCAAATTAGGTAAATGTGATAAGTGCATTAAAATATGAATACAACATTAAAAAAGTCAACCATTGATGGTTTTGTGTCGATGTAGCCTACAATGAGTACAGAATGGACAGCTAACAGTTCACCGGAAATGCCCGAGCTGGCTTAACGACAGCCAGGAAGTAACCGTGCATGCACGTGACGTCACCGTCGACCGTTATGACTGCGGTTACGCCCACTGAGTGGCAAAAGACTGAGTGGCAGCATTGGTTTTCAGCGTGAATACCGCAAAAAACACACAAAACAGGAAAGAGCTTTGCGACTGACTGCACAAATAGCTTTGACACAAAATCTGAGGTATATTTTTACAGACTGCTGAAAGCTATAGAAAAAAGAAGCAAATGGATCGCTGCAATTCACAGAAACAGCTGGGGCCGGTTGCACCAGCTGGACGTAAAAAAAGTTGGGTGTAAGATCTACGCTGCATTTAGTTACGTCCAGCTTTCCGATGAATAGATGGTGCAACACCTGTTGCACCATCTAAAACTACGACTAGGCACAGCTACACTTAGCGTAGACGATGCGCGTAAACGCTGGCATGTTCTACTGCACTGTTAGTTGAGACGCCGTTCGTGTTACTATGGTTATCAGTTTGAATTTATTGGCTCCAACGAATGAATGAAAAATGACTGCTGAGCCGAAAAAAAGAAAATTAAAGGTGCCCTAGAATTAAAAATTGAATTTACCTCGGCATAGTTGAATAACAAGAGTTCAGTACATGGAAAAGACATACAGTGAGTCTCAAACTCCATTGTTTCCTCCTTCTTATATAAATCTCATTTGTTTAAAAGACCTCCGAAGAACAGGCCGAATCTCAACATAACACCGACTGTTACGTAACAGTCGGGATCATTAATATGTACGCCCCCAATATTTTCATATGCCAGCTCATGTTCAAGGGATTACACAAGCCAGTATTAACGTCTGGATCTGTGCACAGATGAAGCATCAGACTAGGTAAGCAAGCAAGAACAATAGCGAAAAATGGCAGATGGAGCGATAATAACTGACATGATCCATTATATCATGATATTTTTAGTGATATTTGTAAATTGTCTTTCTAAATGTTTCGTTAGCATGTTGCTAATGTACTGTTAAATGTGGTTAAAGTTACCATCGTTTCTTACTGTATTCATGGAGACAAGAGCCGTCGCTATTTTCATTTTTAAACACTTGCAGTCTGTATAATTCATAAACACAACTTCATTCTTTATAAATCTCTCTTACAGTGTGTAATGTTAGCTTTAGCCACGGAGCACAGCCTCAAACTCATTCAGAATCAAATGTAAACATCCAAATAAATACTATACTCACATGATCCGAAGCATGCATGCAGCATGCATGACGAACACTTTGTAAAGATCCATTTTGAGGGTTATATTAACTTTGTGAACTTTGTTTATGCTGTTTAAGGCAAGCGCGAGCTCCGGGGGCGGAGAGCACGAGAATTTAAAGGGGCCGCAGCCTGAATCGGCGCATATTTAATGATGCCCCAAAATAGGCATTTTAAAAAATGAATTTAAAAAAATCTATGGGGTATTTTGAGCTGAAACTTCACAGACACATTCAGGGGACACCTTAGACTTATATTTCATCTTTTGAAAACACGTTCTACGGCACCTTTAAATTACTCAGATTGTGAAACAAGAAAAATTATTGAGCTATTCAGTATATGCAACCTGCCAAAACGAAACCTTTCAATAAATTTGCTGTCTCCATATATATAGCATCTAGAGGATTGGTCTGGTCTCTCATTACTCTTTCACAGCCCGCTGATCGTGTAGCCTTTATCGCCTTGCACATGCTTCCGCTTTCCGTATTCTTCAAAAAGCTTACGCTGTATGTCCTACACCTTCCCTATTCTACTTACGGAAAAAAACGGAACTGGCACCGCGTTCGTTCCGTGAGTTGAATAGGGAAGACAATCAGAAGCGATAAAATCAAAAACCACAGCCAATCAGAAGAGGGTGTGGGCGGGCTCTCTCGGCAAGAGCACAGCAGACACAATGAAATGGGCAAGTACTTAGTAAAATTCATAAATATTACACAATTTAAACATTGTTTAAAGTACATACGGAATGACTGAACCAATCTTTGTCATAGAATACACTTGTTTGTTCGCTTTGAGTTGACAGTTTGAACGTTCTTGTGCCCATTTATTTATTTTCAAGATCTGAGGTGAATTATCCAGTGTTGTTTTCATTACAGCTAAAAAGCTGGAACACACAATGATATTCAAACTAACATTAGACGCTTTTAACATTAAATAAAGCACATAAACAGTACCTGATATTATCCTATTCTTTTACTGTCTATGATATTATCATTGCCATACTTTGTGTTGTTGTTCCAGCCGCGACGTCGCGGAGAAATAGAATCCGTTTCTATAATAGAATATTGTAAAAAGTTGTAATTTCTGTATACAGTATAAACAGCTTGTGAAAATGAAAATATTAAATTCAGTAATGAATGTTATTGATCTTATATTTATCTTGTTTTATTTTTGTAATGTAATGAGCTTTTGTAAAGTCATATTCTGTTATAAATTATTGTTCTGAACTGCTTTTGCAATGGTTACTATTAATAGTGTAATAGTTTTTTGGTGAATTGTAGGCTATTAAAACCAGACCAAAAATCCTAATAATAAAACTAAATCATAATAATCATTTATGTAATAAGGAACCCACAGCAATTAAAAAACAAAAACATTCCAAAATGTATTGCCTCCGTTTTTCAATTAACATATAATAACAAATGAGATTTCTATGATATTTTGGCCTCTCAAATAGGAAATGTCACCGGTTTCCGTTTCAGAAATCTGGTCACTTTATTTTACAGGAAGAAGAGTTAGTGTTGTTCCACTCAGTGTTGATGGCTTCAAACAGTTCATGAGTTGAGAAATGTCTCCCAGTTCGAGTTTAAGACCATTAAAAGACCACTAAACATTTTTGCCTTGGGCCTTTTTCCTTTTTTGCCCAAGAAGCGTACACCAAAGACTAAATATAGAAAGATGGTTCACTCCTATTATTTATGAATAGGAGAAACTGCAACACGCAATATGGCGGAATACGTCCCGCCTTCTAAGTAAAAGAGCCGATTGCTGATCGATAAAGTCATTGCGTCACTGCAGCTGCCCTTCCCATAGAAACCTGAGACTGGCGCTTAGGACTGCACATGGGCATTGGCTTGTCAAGCCTGAAAAAAAATGCTATTTGAGCATAAGAAACAACATTTATGGGACAGTTCATGTCAGATTTTGTTGCTGATTTGAAATATGTTAATTAATTGTGAGTTCACCAAGCAGTTTTTGAGATTTCAGGATTCCCCCATTCAAATAGATAGGACTTGGGTCCTGAAATTGGGTCCTTGGGTCGCAAATATGGCTACCGAGTGAACAGACTTTCCTTGAAAGAGACTTTGGTGTACGCTTTTTATATGCTCGTAAAGGTTATTAAACAATATCATTATGGTGTTCAATGCAGAGTTCTGGCTGGACCTTTTGCTACTATGATATTAGGAGATTTGGGAGCAGAGGTGATCAAAGTTGAGCGACCAGGTGAGGTTTATGTAAATGTAATATATTGTGATTTTTTTTTTTTTTTGGAGATATATTGTTGAATTTTAGCTTAAGAAGATGTTGGCATCATTTCAAGGATTGGGTTTATCCCAAAAATGGAAATTCTACCGTTACCATTTCCTCACCACCATGTCTTTTGCTTTTATTTATTTATTTATTTTATTTGACATTTTAAAGAATATCTTTGCCACTATGATAATACAATATAACTTCAGTATAATGAAATTGAATTAGGACTGGGACTTTAAAGCTCTAAAATAATACAAATCCCCTTTCATTTAGTTTACTTGCGTATATATTAAAGTGATATTTGACCAAGGATGCCTCTAGAGCAAATATTTTGAGGTGGGTAATGCTGTTTCTATGTTAAATGGCTGCAATATAGTGACACGTACTATATTAAACACTTCACGTTGCCAGTTCCTGTAAAAATGATTCTTAGTTTAGATCTAAACAGTGTCTGATTGCAGTGAACTATATTCAGATGTGAATGTGTGACAGGCTCAGGAGACGACACAAGAGCATGGGGCCCTCCGTTCGTGGGTGATGAGAGTGCTTATTTTCTGAGTGTGAACAGGAACAAAAAGGTATACATTTTTATTAAGAAACCTTAAAAAATGCATTGACTCACGATTTCTGGAGTTATAACTGTTCTCCGCTCATTCATCTTTCTTGCAGAGCATCGCTGTTAATCTTAAAGATCCAAAGGGGACCAAACTTGTAACTGAGGTAAAAGTTTGTAAAGCATTACATTACATTTGATTTTTGATATATTTTGGCTTGAATACCTATGCTCGGTTTCACAGACAAGGATTCAGGCTAGTCCCAGACTAAAATGCATGTCTTAACTGAAAGCAACTTGCACTGACATATCTTAAAATATCTCAGTGCCATTGTTTTGTCTCGAGATGCACACCAGAAATGTTTTTCTAAGGCACATTTATGAAAACTACTTAAATGTCCTAATTATAAGGCCTAATCCTGGCTTAATCTAAACCCTGTTTGTGAAACCAGGCCCTAGTCTGTCACACTTTATACTCTCTCTCTTTTGTCAGCTTGCCAAAGTCTGTGATGTTCTGGTGGAGAATTACTTGCCCGGGAAGCTGAATGAGATGGGACTAGGGTACGAGGACTTGAGTGAAGTGGCCCCTCAGCTCATCTATTGCTCTATAACAGGTGTATATAATATTCACTGTAGACAAAGTCTCCCTGATTGAAGCTATTTCCACATTTTCTGCTCTAAAAATGACTAAGCTGACAAAATGTTATTTTATTAATTATTTTGTCACTCTTTAGGGTCCAATTTTAACTATTAACTAACTATTAACTATGATTTTTTTTTTTAAACTTAGTAAGGTAGTTGTTAAGTTTAGGCTTTAGGTAGGATTAAAGGATGTAGAATAAGGTCATGCAGAATAAGGCATTAATATGTGCTTTATAAGCACTAATAAACAGCAAATATCCTAGTAATATGCATGATAATAAGCTTAAACTAGTTAATAGTGAGAATTGGAACCTAAACTAAAGTGTTACCATTATTTTTATTGTACCATAATTTTATAAGAAATACGTTTCAGATTTTACATCTTAATTTAGTGTAGATTTAGATTAGAGTTTGATTGTTTTAATTAATGCTGTTAATCGATTAAAAAATATTAACTAATTAATCACACATTTTTCTGTAATTAATCACACTTAACACAATTAAAAACATTAGGGTTTTTAATATTTTTATATTGTAATAATTTCACAGTTACTCTCCAAATTAATGTAGAAACAACTTAGTATATTTTAAATATATGTTTAATGGCATCTTTTTATAAATGAAGGCCAGTATCACTGATACTAATACTGGAACTGATGTCGCTATGAAATTGATGTTTCTAAACGTTAATTATAGACATTCAACATTACAGTATAACTGAGAGCTATCAGTTAGGCTTTAAAAAAATAACCACTTTTAATTTAAGTGAACTTCAAACTGTCTTAACATAAACCCATTATAATAAATATCATATTTACCTGTGGCCTTTCTACTGGTCTAACAGGAAATATACATAAATTGAATAAAGTTGTCAAACACTTTACAGTCTTCACTGCATAAATGATAAATTAAATATAGATTAATCCTTATTAAAGCTAAATTTTTCTCTGTTACCTTTGTTCTTTGATTAACATTAATGACAGACATCACAGCAACTGATTTATTAGGCTGCTGTGACTTTAAGAGCTGTCGCTGCTGCTACCGAACATGACGCGGATCTGACACGTGTCTCATTTTCTCACAACTCTTTAAGTTAATTGAAGACATTATTGAACTCATTTAAGACTGCACTTGTGAGAATACTCGACAAAACGGGCATTTTGTTATAATTCAGTGTGTTATTGTTTGTTCAAGCACGAAAGAGAAGTCGATACTGGTGCGTGTCTTTCCATGCTCACGAGTTGTGTGTATGTGTCACATGACATGACATTCACAGACAGCAAGTTCTCGTTTGTCTTGTGGCGCTTGAATGGTTTAAAAGCATTTGCGTGAATAAGAGCGTCATTATATAATGTAACGCTAGCCAAATGATGGAAAAAATTGATGCTGCGTTAATTGCGTTAAATATTTTTAACGTGTTAAACCGGGAAAAAAAAATTATCGCATGCATTAATGTGCTAATTTTAACATGCCCATAATAGTTTATTCATTTAAGTTTTGTTTGTCATCTTGAGGCCCTTGGAAGTTTGCTGAAGCCCCCTGATTGAGAACCACTGCCTTTAATGACGCCTCTTGTGTCTTGTGTCATTACGCTTTGAAGCAAACGGACTTGCATTTTGTTTGTTTTTTGGCATATGCTAAAATGACCCAAACAAACAGACTTAACGCTGTGTCCGAAATCGGAATATTACGCTGTACCCACATTGGACCAGCGGTTTGGAGAATGGATGGATGATTCAGCTGTATTCTCTATGAGCATTCTCTATCCGTTATCCGTTATTGCGGTGCATTATGGGATTGAATGAGTGCGCTTGATAACGTTCACTATAGTTTCGGACAGCACTACAAATAGCTGTCCCCTCAATTAGTGCCATATTTAAGGATATAGGGGTCGATTTCAGACACCGTCTTTAGCCTTAAAAATAAAAAGCATCCCACAACAGCATAGCAGTGACTTGGCAACCACCCAGAACACCCTAGAAACAGCACATTAACACCCTGGCAACTGCCCACAAAGGCCACGTACACACTGCAGTTAAATTCGGTTGTCAGATGACCTTTTAGTACTTAATCCTGTTCTGTACACACTCAGTGCAGTAATTTAAGAGAGTGACAACTGCATCCTAAAACTGAATAAACCGCATTTACAAAAATTCTAGAATTTGCAGCTTTAAAAAAAGAAACAAAACATGATGCCTTTGTACACGATGGTTGAGTTAAAATTGTAGAGCGTAACAAGTCTTGTTATATTACTTTTTTCAAAAAATAGCTTATACCAAGTACGCGAGACGCCAGAGCTTTAATTTGGTTACCATGCAGTCAATTATCGCAATTTCGGGAGTGAGTCGTGTTCCGTACACACACGCAATGATAATTTAGGGGATTCACTCCAATATTTAAAGGGATAGTTTATTTAATAAAAATTATCCCGTGATTTACTCACCCTCAAGCCATCCTAGGTGTATATGATTATCTTCTTTCAGACAAACGCAAATGGAGATATATTTAAAAAATATTATTGCTCTTCCAAGCTTTATAATGGTTGTGGGGTTGGGGGGTGGGGGGTGAGATTTTGAAGCCAAAAAATGCAAATTACAAGAAAAATATCCATATTTAAAACTTTATTAACTATAATAAAAACTATGATTTTTTTGGGCTTCAAAATCTGGCCCACCCCCCATTCACTCCCATTATAAAGCTTTTTTTATGTTTCTCTAATTGTGTATGTCTGAAAGAAGATAGTCATATACACCTAGGATGGCTTGAGGGTGAGTAAATCATGGGATATTTTTCATTTTTGGGTGAACTATCCCTTTAAATGCAGTTTTTACAGTGTGTACATGGCCAAAGTGTCTAACTTGAACCGGTTGCAATATGCATGGGGAAAATCTTTTGGCCTTGTGCGAAATTCGCTGAACAGCAGTAAAAGTGACCGCACCTTTATTTGTTCGATTTGTATATGAAGGTTTTAGATGCATTTGGTGTATTTTCTCTTTTATTATGTAGAATAATGCAGTCCATGACATGAATGAACAGAGAAACTGTGTGTATTTGTGTAATTGGAGGAAGACAGTGGGAGCAAAAAAGCTGACGTGTTCTTCATTACGTCTCTGTACTGTAGACATGCCTTTGGTATCTAAATCTGGCCTGCTTGTAACCCATAAACCCTAATGTGTTCAATTGTATGGCCCTTATGAAAAGCCTAATTTACTTTACTGTCTGATTTTTATTTTTTAATCACACTCATAAAGGAAGCCACTCTCTACTTGAAAATTGTTCTGTAGCCACACTAATCTGAAGCGGATGGGCATTGTCACCACGCTGGCTGCTTTGGTGATTGGTTTCACGTGTCAGGCACCCATAAATCCTGCAGTCAAGTCATGCTTGATAAGGAAATGGAAATCAGCATTTCTGTAGCCGGCTACACATCTCTCTGTGTGTGCTGACTGTCATAAACCCAAGTCAGTGCTGTAAAAAGACACCAGTTTTAGTCAAACTGCCACGCATTTTTCCCCGCTTATATATGTATATAATTTTTTTTACTACAAGATGCATCTGGATTTAATACTGTTTTAGAACTACTGAGAAATGTCTGTTTTTATGTAAATGAAAACATGAAGTAGTAAAGTTAAATTATAACATCTATCCACTCAAAAAATTCAAACCATTCAAAGGAGTTCAGCAAACGGTAGTCTGATGTTGGCAGTGCTCATATATTTCATGCAAGTTGTTACATTGTGTCAACACTGCAGTGGCATCTCTTGTGGTTAGTGATGAAGTGAACTCAAAGACTGCATTTATTTATTTTTTTCAGCTGTTCTCTGTAAGTTCACAAATCACAGCCAAATTCCCATGTCTCGCGCTGCTTATAAAGACCTGGAGGCGTAACCCACAAGACCTCATTAAATTGTAGATGCTGGACAGTTAAATTGGAATGATTTACTGTGCTCATCCTGTATCGTTTAATTTTCCCCTTCTGAAAGGATTTTTCACTTTCTTCTTGAGTGTAAAATCAGTCTGGAATGCTTAGTTTCAACAAGTGCAATTTGATTTATCAGACTCAAATGTTTACTTGACAGGGATTTTTAGGACAAGTCTCTCTAGTCGATTGTCGTCATTATGTTTCTGTGTGTTTTGCAGACTGCTTTGGTTTACTTAAATCTGTGTGGATATCAGTATTAAAGTAAAAGGAAAAAAAACCCCCCAAAAAACAGAGTTAAAGCCTTTTACCTTCCACTATATATATACACACACAGTGGAAGTGGAATTCTCTGGGGAATGCATATAAAATATATATTAATTCCCCAGAGAATTTCTGGAACCATAACTCTATCAAATTAGATCAAATTAAAGCTGCACTGTTGATCCAAAGTGATCATTAATCTTTCAATTAGTTTTGGCCAAAACATAATTTGTCCTATTGACTGTAATAGATATATGAATTTATTTTTTATGCTTTCCATGGTATCTAGATCATGTTTTATCAAACTGAAACCATGTCTGCTTGACAAAACATTGGAACATTATTTTTTATAAAGTAAGAAATATGAGAAGTCTAACTGAACATTGGTCTGAACTTGCGCTGACCCAAGGTGGACAATTTGTAAGGCCCAATTACTTAATAAAGACCCTAATGCAATTTTTGGGGAGTTAAACTAATAGTTATTAGATATTAGAAACTATTATTTATGAAGATGTATGAAGATGCATGAAGAGTAGCTATAAAGTAATAAGTAGAAAAGTAGTAATCTGGTGCTTCTTTTTTTTATTTCAATGAAACGAATATACTATATTTTAGGTTGATAATGCTTTTTATTTAATATTATGTAAAATCAAGAGTCTTTTTGTACCTGCATCAGCAAATTATTCGCAGAAATTTTAAGCAAACAAGTTTGCTTGTTACTTGTTTATTTTCCTACTTGTTTGTTTATTCATTTATTTATTTATTTAATAATTAATAATTACAATATTATATTATAATTTTCTATAATAAAATTATATAAAAATTTATTATCATGGGAAATGACTTGCACAAAATGTGAATCATTGTCCATCATCAGTTAGTTAGGTCTGTCACGATTCCTCTTAAATTTAAGTACTTAATTTTAAAAATTCATCGAGTAACCAACAAAATATGTGGCGCATTTCACGGACGTTCCACAAAGAATCCATGAACTGCACTATTAGACCATTTTCTAAGGCTGCATGGTGTACTAAACCATTTATAAACCATAATATAGCATAGTGCTGTTGTTAATTCACAAGGGCAGCAATCCAATTAAAAGGTTAGTTTACCCCAAAATGAAATTGCTGTCATTAAGTACTCACCCTCATGTCGTCCCAAACCCGTAAGACCTTCATTTGTCTTCGGAACACAAATTAAGATATTTTTGATGAAATCTGAGGGTATCTGATCCACACATAGGACGTCATTGCACCTTTTGAGGTTCGGAAAGATACTAAAGACATCGTTAAAACCATCGACGTGATTACAGTGGTTCAACCTTAAAATTATGAAGCGACGAGAATACTTTTTGTGCAAAAATACTGCTACTCATATTGCTACGCTATTTTCGTTGCAGAGCTTCAGTGTTTACGTCCGAACGGTGGCTCAGTATTGGCCTGGTCACGTGAGCAGCACGACACGTGTGATGCTGACGCAGGAGCCGGCCTGCGTTCAGACATAAACACTGAAGCTCTGCAATGAAAATAGCGTAGCAGTATGACAGGGGACAGACGAAAAAAAGTTATTGTTATTTTTGTTTTGTTTGTGCGCACAAAAGTATTCTCGTTGCTTCATAATGTAAAGGTTGAACCACTGTAGTCACATCGACGGTTTTAACAATGTCTTTAGTACCTTTCTGGACCTTAAAAGGTGCAATGACGTTGCTGCCTATGTGTGGATCAGATAACCTCAGATTTCATAAAAAATATCTTTTCTGAAGACAAACGAAGGTTTTAGGGGTTTGGAACGACATGAGGGTGAGCAATTAATGACAGTGGGTGAACTAACCCTTTAAATAAATATATGCCCTGTGGGTTTAATATATATGCGCTTTAATTATTTCCATGTGTTTAGTTCACGTGCGTCTCACAGTAAATGCTGCTCCACATGAACTGTTATCATTTACATGCAAGGAGCACGTCTCAAACTCCATATCTGCATATGCTGTGAGTTTAGGTTGCTTATAACGTTCATCTGGAAAAGCAATGTGCACCATTTCATCATATTTGTGAGTATATCAATATCAACAAGAAGTTAAACCCTCGCTCTGTGTTTGCATGTTTTAATGTCCACATATTCTTGTTCAAGATATTACAGTCGCTGTAATATTTCTATCATAACGAAATGTCCAAATATGAAAGATTAAGTGAACATTTTAATTAATTACCAGGCCGTTGACGCCCTTTGCAGGCATTTGTTATAATAGTTGATTGATTATATTATGTATGTTATATTGTGTATTTTAACAGTGTTGTTCTATAAAACCATATGATTACTTGCTTTTGAAACTTTATTTGAACCAATATATAACATATATAATGTCTCATTGTTTTATATGTATTTTAAGTAATTTTAAAGGCTATTGTTTGCTTAGGTCTATTTTTATTACCAAAAAAAATATCCAATTACTCAATTAATCATCAAAATAATCCACCAATTACTCGATTACCAAAATAACCGTTAGTCCGTGGATATCACACAAGCAATGTGCAAACTTTGTGTGAGAGTTATGCTGATGAAGAAGTCTCAAATGGCAGTCAATTATTCACTACAGAAACTGAAAGTAAAAACTGACAAGCTTTCGGCATTTGACTCTGCATTAGCTGCAAATATTCTCTTAGAGACGACGAGACATGAATCTAATAGTGAAAAATTATTGAAGTATTTCATGTTAAACAAGTTGGTTTTGAAATGAGGAGTGAGCTAATTTAACTAATCTTTTATTATCCTCGCAGCATGTCGTTTATGTAGTGATGAGCTATGAAATTATTGTGGGGCAAATTAATTTTAATATTAATTTAATAATAAAAGTAGCCTAATAATAAAAATAATTTAATTTGCCCTGCATGCCCGTCCGCTATACGCCACTGTGAAGGGCTAATCGGTGTCCGCCGGGCACGGCATCAAAGCAATTAACTGTTTTATCCAAATCCACATGAATGGCCCGTTCATTGCTCAGTACTGCAATGTCCGAGAGTCTATCCTGTCTCATGGTGTTTCTCATGTATGTTTTCCGTCCACGCAAGCAAGAAAAAATTCTTTCACACGATGTGGTGCTCATCGGCACAGTCAAGAACAACTGAAAGAGGTTGCTAACATTTACTAAACTGTGGACTAGCTTTGACTCTCTGAACAGTGAGTTATTCTTGCTCGTGTCCATTCATGTGGATTTGGATCTGGCTCAGGACGTGCACTGTCTGTGGAGGCCTGACTAATTGTTGAGGAGCTGACGGCTCACGTTGGGAAACTCCATGACTACAATAAATATGGGGGGCATCTGATATATTATACTTGTGTAATACATATTTTGTACCCAATTTATGGACGGTTCCAAAAGTTACTCAGCTTTGTTGATGTTTTTGCAGTATTTTGATTGATATTCATATGTTGCTGTGTTAGTTAGATTGGGAATGTTGAATTCAGCACTAGAGGTCTGCTGTGGCCCTTTTGTTGAAGCCTTTAAATCTTTGCTTTAAGAAAATATCATTACCAGTCTCCTGCCCCACCACATGAACTGTGATTCATTAGACACCCCAATCAGGAATAAGGGAAGCCATTCATTTATGGCTGGTTTGTATCTCACATGCTGCAGCAGTCCTGCAGTCTTGTCTAATTTATTTGTAATGGGCCTTGCAGTGGCATGTCGTCAGTTGATTTATTGACATCCTTTGGTTTATTGCTTCAGTCCTGAGGGGGCAAAATTGTGGTCCAGCAGCAATTTGGGAGTGACCCATTTTTTATTTTGGCCCAATTTCATCAGGAAATGGCACTGGATACAACCTATACATTGTGATTGTTCATGCAAATCCCTGAAGAGGCTTAAAACCATGACTTGGCAGACTAGAAATGTCTTTGATAGGAGTTCATAATTCGCCTTGTGCTCCAAAAAAAGAGGTACCACACATGGGAGATTAATCAGACGTTGACATCAGCATTGTCAAGAACCATGTGATTTGCCATAGCTAAAATTTTTGCCAAAATTTGACCCAAGTTTTCCCCCCTTCCTGCAGTGTTAAAGTATTACATGTGCTCATTGTATGCTCGAAATACTCTTCCTTTCGGCAACAATGTTAACATTTGTGTTTTTGGATGACTTTTGTATTTCTGAGTCATTTGGGTTTATGCTTTGATTGGAACATGAGATATAATTCGCCTTGTGCTCCTCATCTAAAGCTTTTTTGTCATTGGCTTCTCTTGTTTTATGCCATGTCACCCTTTTATGTACTATCAATTCCATTTTGTAAGCAAAACCAGTCATTCCTTTGAGCCATAATGTCTATAAGTAGATAGTATATTCAACAAAATGGTAAACTCATCAATCGACACGTCAGCGAGAAACGGAAATGCCAGAATACCCGTCAGATTTATTCAGTTTTCCATGTTCCCTCGTACACTGTATAATGAAAAGGTGGTTTTAATTTCACACTGTTTTTATCAAGAGTACATCATGTCTGTTATGGTCCATGCAAATATGGAATGAGCATTTTAGTCGCAGTCTCAGTATCTGTTTGTACACTCATGAGTATGGAGAACACGAACCACAGACTCCTGTTCCTTCTCTGGATGTGTTTGAGGTCTCCATGGCACTCGGTGCTCCACAGAAGCGACAAAGCTCCCTGTTTCGTTTTATTATTGGGGTTTAATTTCTTTACAGCAAATTAAAGAGGATTAAGTGGCGTCTGAGAACGCAAGATATTTTCAGCATATGTCCTTCATTAGATGGGCCCCCACACCCAAAAGTGTTGAGGTTTGGCATTGGATGCCTTTCACATTGTGTCAAAGCTGGCAGTGGAGAAACCTGGGTTGTTTGATGAATGAATCCAGCACTACTACTAGTTAATGCTGCTTTAAAGAATATGTTTTGATTTCTCCTAGAAACCAGTTTTCTAATATTGCTGAATAATTGCTGAAATACATATCATTTTTAGTTTTGCTTTCTAATGAAAGTATTTGGGCAACAGGAATTGGAGTTCTTCTGAAAGCAATGGTTGGTTTCATAATTTGGTTGGTAAATTGTTTATTTTTGGTTCATTCATTCCTTTAATAGTTTCTAATCCCTCACCTGAGTCTAATGAGATTTAGTTTTAATCCTGGTAGAAAAAGTGAATACCGTAAATTTGATTCTTAAATGTTGCAATGAAATGGAAATATCAACAGTAATTTTCTTCTGTATTGTGACATACATCAAACCATGACTTGGTAGACAAGAAACGTCTTTGATAGGAGACATAATTCGCCTTGTGTCTCCTATCAAAAAAAAAAGGTCCCAGATTAATCAGATGTTGACATCAACATTGTCAGGAACCATGTGATTTGCCATAGCTGGCATAAACTATGCCCAAAATTTGACCCGAGGGCATTGAATATTCATTTTTTTACTGATGTTTTCCCCCCTTTCTGCAGTGTTAAAGTATTATGTGTGCTCATTGTTTGTTCATTGTATTAGTTTTGCTTTCTAATGAAAGTATTTGGGCAACAGGAAGTGGAGTTCGTCTGAAAACAATGTTTTTTTATTTTTTGGTTCATTCATTCCTTTAATAGTTTCTAATCCCTTACCTGTAACGAGATTTTGTTTTAATCCTGGTAGAAGAGAATAACGCAAATTTGATACTTAAATATTGCAATGAAATTGAAATATCAACAGTAATTTTCTTCTGTATTGTGACATACATCAGATTGAAACCAATTATTCAAAAAGGAAAATGTAGGACTGAGACTTGGTTCAATACATCAGTTGTAGGATTGTGATATGTGGGCGGTGGTTTATGCCAACTTTAATGGTGAAGTGCGTAATTTCTGCGAACAGAATGGCAAAAATTAGAACAAGTTTCACAAACACTCTCCCTCTCTGCCATTGGTCAGATAAAAAGTTAGCCACACCCCCAAATTATGCCATTGGTTGAGCCGTGGCTGTGCAGGGCTGGTCAGGATTCTCAAACAAGCAGAACGATGTTTTGACAGCGCCCGTTTTTATACTTTTCAGAGGATTCTGAGACCCGGCCTAGAAATCATTTACAATGTGCTAAAAACACCCACAAGTTTTGTGCAGACAACTCACATTTTCTTTAGAAATGTACAAATCTAGTTCTTCCTGTTCTCACTCTTGTGCTAATATTGGTGTGGTTATGGCAGCGATGTGGGCCTGGCAGAAGGGGTAATTATGGAGATCTTTGTTCTTTGTTTATTTGTGTTCCAAATATCTTTGCGCCCCTTTTTGTGGTGGTTCTTATGGGTTGTAACATTAGTAGTAAAAGAGATGTTATGAATGCAGTGTGCAATAAAAAGGGTATTACATCTGATGTTCTGTGATGGTAGCGACACAATTCATCATTTTGGCTGCAATAATTGATATAAATGTATTATCTTTTTTATTTTTGTAATATAAACTGTATGTTTGTCTGATGTGAATTCAAAAACATAGCTGTACTGTGTATGGTTGAATTCTTTCTATACAAAGCTAACTAGCCTACATTTCTCTTGGAAACACATTTTATAGACAGACATCTAATATAACTGGATTTAAATTATCATTATTATTATTTTTTTTTTTTTCTGAAGCGAATGTGAGCAGTGCTTGCATAAAACTTGCTGCCACAGGTGTGGGTGGTAGTCAGGGTGTTGCTAAGCTGTTGCTAGGGTGTTGTTGGTGGTTTCTATGATATTGCTAGGTGGTTGTTAGGGTATTCTGGGTGGTTGTTTACAGAAAAATACAGAAAAAATATACCTTAAAAACCTGTATGTTACCTTACCATATACTATGAACAAATCTAAATGGTTTAACATCACATGTAATTTTACTGAAAAAAAAAAGTTTTTTATTTTTTTTTGCAAGTTTAAACTATGAATTACTAGGGGTGCACCGATATGATATTCAGTATCGGTATCGCTCCGATACTGCCATTTTTTGATGAATCGGGTATCGGCCAGACGAGACCCAATACAAATCCGATATTTTGTGCGTACGCTATTTTGTTATTGTTATACCACACCAAAGGCACAAAAACAATATAAAGCACCATAACGTTTTTTCTGCACTATATTCCAGGTTTTCTGAAGCCGTTCCATAGTTTAATGTGAGGTACAGATCAATATTTAAGTTTTTTAATTCAAGTTCACGTGAACGCTTCCCTCTGCTGCGACTGTCCGTCATTTTCCATTCAGCATTCAAACATAGCGTCGCGTTTGGTTACAACAGTCAACACGATAAAACTCTCTCCAAGATGATTCAATGTTCCTTTATTATACTTGATCTGTAGATAAAGGTCTATGGTTTTGCATTAAAGGACTTTATCTGGCTGGAGTTTATTGGCAGATCGGACCACCCCTATGAATTACCATATAGTTTATGGTGAAAAGCAGTAAAAGAACATTCACTGAAGTCTCTGCGTGACACATCAGATATGATATTTTGTATAAGTAATTTTTGTTATTTAGTTTATTATTTTTGTATCAGTTTCTACATGTTATTTAATGTTAATTGCATTATTTCAATGTATTATTCCCTGATGGTGGTTTGTGTGTATGTTTTATAGACAGGCCTCTTACGATGAACTCTGATTCATCATGTGGTTTTCTATTTTAACACCTTTATCATTATGGTGGTTATCAGTATATTTAAGTTAAAAGCAGATTTTGCTAAAAAGTAGATTGGTATATATACATATCAATTACTGAAATGTACAGGCATCCCAAAATAATTACAATATTTTTATAAATACAAAATATATATTGTGTATATGGCGGGTGTTATATATTATATATACATATAACACCCACCAAATGCAGGTGTATTTCAGCAGTGGCGTGTAACGCAGTCACTCCTACTAGCCACTCTGGCGGGTTGAATTTTATATATAATAGATACATTTTTCAGTTGTTTTCTTTTAAAAAGGCATCTGAAATAATAAACTAAGTGCAATGCAGTGTTGTCAAAAATATAGATTTTTCAATGCATATCGATACTGAAACATCTGAAATGCTTCCAATACTCATTTTCCACTGGATAGATAAACGATACCAGCTGCACTTTCTCACTCTCTCATCTCTCCGACAGCGAGTTGACACACAAACCCGCCTCCCCTCAGTCGCTCGTTTCATTTGCTCATGATGGATATTTGTAACCCAGGTTACTAGTGGTTAGTGATTGAGAAAGAAAAAATAAACCTTCAAATTAAACAACAAATTGAAGTATAAAGAGGCTGAAACCATTAATTATGATGTAATTAATTTTACTAAATACATAAAATTATGTATATATAAATATATATATGTATAAAATATTGAAGGTTTCAAAATTCTCCAATAATATTCTCACATTATGAAGTGTCCAATGAGATTGCGTCTGACGTCGCTAAATCTCCGCCATCGCGGGATTATTCTATCCTGCACGTTCGAGATCTTTCTCTTTTCTCCATAACCTCTGATGCAAATGGACGCTTCTCGCTATCCCGGGAGATTCAGTGTTTCGAAGTCGGAGAAAAGTAATGGTTCAGAGAGAAGCAGATTGTGTGGAGAGTGACACTTTGGAACGCGTATGCTCTGGAATTGTCCTGTTCGGCCAATGTACATGGGATGAATGAGTTCCTTGGAAAGGTTTTTTTTCTTCCTGTGATGTCTGTTTGAGTTTCGTGGAGTCAGCCGCTGAATGTTGCCTGATCTGGATGCGGATTGATCAAAGTGTGAATCCTTCTGATTCGTGAATCGTCTCAACTGGCGGGCCACCTGTCGAGTGAATCCTTAGAACTTCTTGTGAACATGAACGTGTGGTCGTCGAACGGTAGGAGGGGAATTGCACAACAAACTCTTTTTTTTTATTTTCGTCCTAATCCTGGATCAACTGCACAGACTGTGAATTACATCACATTCAAGGAACTTTTCTTCTGGGAACTGAACTGAATTTGTGGACTGATTTTTGATTCAATTTTACTGTGAATTTTTACTGGTTATTCAAACTGGAAATTTCATTTTAATTCATGTTAAACCGGTTGGATATTAATGTTTAAAGAGTGAAAACTAAATAGGGTTTAATTCAAGAACAAGTCATTCAGACAGAAAAGACAGCCGAAGTTTTATTTTAATTAGTCTCAATTAATACACAGACAAATTACATTTGCGCTAATTGAATTCTGAACTGAAAATTAATTTATGGTTTCCACAAAGTGAAACAACCATCAAATCCCTGAAAAGAAAAAGGAAAAGGTACAAAAACACGCAAATATTCCTATGTCACTGCATTTATATGGAAGCAATTATTTCTTGTTTCTTATTGTTTATTGTTTCTTATACAGTTAAATCTTGCTCTTACCACAAACCTTGATTGTCTCAATTTGTTCACTCTTGTTGCACCATCTCTCTCGGACAAACCTAGTCTTCTGAGTATATTTGCATTTACATTTATGCATTTGGCAAACGCTTTTATCCAAAGCGACTTACATTGCATTATACTATACATTTGTATCTGAGTATGTGCAATCCCTGGGATCAAACCCATGACCTTGGCATTGCTAGTGCCACACTCTAACCACTGAGCTACAGGAAAGCCTATTGGAAGTATATTGGTCCAATTCTAGAGTCAATGTAAAATTTACACCTCAGGTGTGGGTTACATATTGTTGGTGTTACAGGGCTTGAATTTCGGCCTGGGATTGAGCATATCACGCATAATTTTACTAATTCATTTATGCGCACACATAAAGCCACTTCTCAGTCCTAAATTGAGGTCTTTTTTGCTGCTTATTGTGCTTAAACAGTCAAATACACACAAAATAATGTCAAATGCCGGTCTTGGTGAGTATTCATGTAAACACAGTCAGTTATGTTCTTTAGTGAACGTAAACAGTAGGGAAAGAAAAGGCATGTGTAACAGTATAATGGATCTGTGCTTCAGGTCTTAAAGTGACAGCAGCCTAATATACCTGCTGCCAAATTATGAGATGATAATGATATCTATACAACAGTTTTTCCCCATCGTATTGATGTCAAAATTGTGGCCAGTGAAAATGCTGTGTGGCTAGACACTACCACTAGCCACAGTGGCTGGTGAGCAAAAAAGTTAATGTCAAGCCTTGTATATATAGGCTATATACTTAAACTTGAGTAAGAGAAATAAAAATAGTGATGGTTGCCTTAGCAAACACAACTAATTAAAACAAAAAGAGAGGGAACAAAGGGTAGTGATACTGGTTTATGAAATATTCTTGCACAAACTCTGGCTAGAAGACTGCTGTTTTCATACTAGGGCATGACAGATTTTCCTTAAGACGCCCATACCTCTGCCAAGGAAATAAACACATCCATGGATGTTTACCTCCAGTGAGTCAAAGTCTTAGAACTACGGTGGAGTTCCTAGAACTGAATTAATCTGACTGCTCTGATGATAATAGAAATGTAATCGGGTCTTTGCCCACATTCTCTCTGGACGTGTGTGCTCAGCTGTAGGGATTTCTAAGAGCCGCGCACAGGCCCAAATCAAGCCCTACTGGCAACACAGAATATGCTGGAGATTGTTGCTCTGACATGCTCATGTTACACGAAACTGTCAGCTGTAAGCACATTTCCATCTGATAATCATCCACACACATAATCAGTAACAATATCTGTTAATTTATTCAGGATATGGACAGACGGGCCCCGAGTCACACAAGCCTGGATATGACTCCATTGCGTCTGCGGTGTCTGGAATGATGCACATCACTGGTCCTGAGGTGAGGGCAATGATCTGATGTGCTTAAAGGTGAAGTGTGTCATTTCTAGCATCACCAAATTGCCAAATATTGGTCAAACAAACAGATGCCATCCCAAACCCACATCATTGATTTTGACATCGAAAAAATGTCACACACTTTATCTTAAAGAGGACATATTATGTCTTGATTTAGTTTTTGGGCTCTAATAGAATAGGTTTTCATACTTGAATGTTCAAAAAACATAATTTTTTCCCATATTCTCCATTGTTGCAGCTCCTCACTTCCCAGTCTGTCAGTAACGCTCTGTTTAGTTCCTGTCTCTATGAAGTGCTTCCTTACGAAAAGCACAATGTGCTCCGATTGGTCGGCTGGACCAGTGTGTTGTGATTGGTCAACCGCTTCGAGCGTGTTTGGGAAATTCCCCCCCTTACCATAACCACGAGTTTCAAAACACTACTAACTTACTCAACCAGGCCCCGCCCCTTTATTTTGCGTATGCCTTGGGCGGGAATTATTTAAATGAGGAATATTGTGATGTGTTTGATTATGGAAAACTCAAGACTACAATGAAGGCGTTTCAGGAAGTTCAGTAACAGTGCGCACTGATATAGAGAATAACTCCTGCTGAAGGGACTTTGTGCTTTGTAACTTTTTCATGCTCAAACAGCAACATTAAACACTACAGAAAGTTACAAATGTAAAAAAGCTGATTAGGTCCTCTTTAAGTATTACATCCTATTTTAGGTCCTTTATCTCCTGTTTATTTAAGTGCTTCTTTTTTTAAGGATGGGGATCCAGTCAGACCAGGTGTCGCGATGACAGATCTGGCCACTGGTTTATACACTCAGGGAGCCGTCATGGCTGCTTTGCTTCAGAGACAGAAAACAGGACGAGGCCTTCATATAGACTGCAATCTTCTGTCTTCACAGGTAATACAACACTGACTTGTTGTGCAAGTAAAATAAAAATAATTATTTTGATAGTACAATTAATAATGCCATTATTAATTTTCACGTTTTTATTAATAAGTTGAAAATACCTTGTAAGTATGCTTACAAATATTTAACTTATATTAAAAAGCTATTAAATGGATCTCTGAAATGCTTGTTTCTGCAGTTAAATATTTTTGTATAATGACACTAAACTGTATAATTGGTTCTAGTCCCAGGCAACTGAACGCTCTGCGGTCCCTTTATTCTTGCATAATAAAAAGTCAATTCAGTATTTCACCTCCATTAATGAATTTATTTTGTAAGTACACTATCATTCAAAAGTTTAGGGTCAGTCAGATTTTTTTTTTTTTTTTTTNAGTAAGATGCATTAAATTGAATGAAAGTGACAGTAAAGATTTTTACATTGTTACAAAATATTTCTATTTCAAAAAAAATCTGTTCTTTTGAACATTTCTTTTCATTAAATAATCCTGAAAAAAAAAATGCATCACAGTTTCCACAAAAATATTAAGGATCACTATTGTTTTGAACAGTGCTAATAATCAGAAATGTTTCTTGAGCAGCAATGGGGGGTCCGGGGGCATACCCCACTGGAGGAAAATGTTGTACATTTTAAATTTAAATGCATAAATCTGTTGCATTCTGAGAGCAAAATTTAAGTGATTAGATCAATGAAGAAGTGTATTCTCTTGTAAGCAATTTTGTGCTCTAATTGTTATTAGTGATGGTAGTGCACATTAGTCACATACACACCATAAAGTAGGCTAAATGATAGTTCATAAGTGGTCAAACATGTAGAGTATACATTTAAACCATTAAAATATGTAGCAGAAGAGGTTACCTTTGTTGAATTAATTTATTTCTTGAATAATTAGTGGGGGCCTGTATCTATACATCTGTATTTGTGGAACTAATGGTCACTCTTTGATTTGTTAAATACAATCCAGAATGCACTAAACACATTACTTCATTATAGTGAAAAATAACAAATGAATACAAATATATAATCATAAGCTGACCAAAAAAGAAGTAAATAAATAAAATCTAGGTGACTATATAATTCAGCAGCAAAAAGTATGCTAGCCTAATTCTTGAAAAAAAACTTTGCACATTAATTTTATAAAATCTAAATATGTTAATAAATAGTTTAAAATTACTATTTGTATTCTTATGAAATGAAAAAAAACTATTTATATTTGATTTATATTTATATATGTATGTAAAGACATATGTATAATTTGAATGTAAAGACAATATATTATTTTTAATATATTACTTTTTAATGGGGCAACATGATATGATAGATACGACAGAACAAAATAGACTATTTATAATCTTTCAGTGTGCAAATCCATGATAATATAAAACGCTTTAAAACAGCAGCACAAACTGCTTATGTGCACCCCGGGTGCAGAATGATGCGCTTAAAGCAATATGGAGTCAGCGCGCAGTTGTGCTGCGCATTGAAAAGTTCACGGCACAAAGAGAATCCCTGTGCATATCTACATCTAACAGTTTATTGATCATATGTTTCTTTTCACTTTTAAATTCTAGTTATTGTGCGTGTGACGCCAATTCATAGTCCTTGTGTTGTTGTGCGATCTAACAGACACACTGTAGCCAGTATGATGACATCGTTCAGAAACGGCAATAAACCCCAGCAAGATAAAGTCATTTTATGCAAATCCACAGCCCTTTATCTACATATCAAGTATTATAAAGGGAATATATCATATTGGAGAGTTTTACCACGCTGACTGTCGTAACCGAACGCGACTCGCTGTTTTGAGTGCTGAACAGAGAATGATTGACAGCTGCAGCGGAGGGAAGACGAGTTTGAGTGAACTTAAATTTAGCGATGTCCATATTCTTCTGTCCCTCACATGAAGCTATGGAATGGCTTCAGATGACTTTGTATATAGTACACGAAAACTTATTTGGTGCTAGTCTATTTCTTTTGCTCTATGACTCCCATTTTTGCTGTATAAAAGAGCACAATTATCAATCGGTTATTTAAAAATCGCGACATGCCTATTTTGAGACTGTGGCGGGCCGCCACAGTCTAGTTAATGTATGGGAAACACTGTACATGGAAAACAGTTATTTTTAAGGCAGTGGCTATTTGCACTAAGTGTAAATTAGATGCTATTTTCACTGTGAAAATAGCATATTTTCTTAGTGATAGATGCTATTTACACTAAGTGCAAATAGCTGTAGATGCTATTTACACTACGTGAAAATAACGATATATTCCATTTACACCGTGTTAACGTAGCAGTTCTTTGTAATAAGTGTAAATTGTAATTAGATGCTATCTGTAGGCTACTTTATATTGACAGATACTATTTGCACCTCAGTATTTTTGTACAACAGGATGCAATAATATCATAGAGTGTAAATTATTATACAGTGCACAGCATAAATGAGTACACCCCCTCTGAAACATCTGAAAGTCAGCAATTACTCAATTACTTAGACGACATGTTAGGGCTCTTTAGAGATATAATGTTCCAGCAAGTCTGCTTAATCAATTACCAAAGAAAATCAAAATATTTCAGGGAAATAAGATTTTCTTATTAAATGTTTTGGTTCAACATACTTACCTGTTGATCAAACATTGCCTTAAACTTACACCAGAATTTTTTTTTTTTTATTTAGTAACTTTTAGGAGGGTGTACTCGTTTTTGCAAAAACATTTTATCACCTTAAAGAGAAGTAATTTCTTTACAATTAAAAGTGTTATATAGCCCACTGAATCATTCTCAGACTTAATGCTGACAACAATGGAACCACTTGGGAGAGAACTGTCAGGAGAATTATTTCTTAGCACAAAAGAGGACAGTGGTACAAGAGGATTACCAAATCATTGTTTTAAGTGTGAAAATATAGCAAAAGTAACACAGAAATTCAAAAACAATGGACTTGTGAGAAGGCCCCTGAAATAATCAGGCCTTCATTTTAAGCTTTCATTTAGAGATGAGGGATTTTTTTGCTAGACAAAGAGCAGGAGAAATACCAAGCGAGTGTCTCAGAGCCAGCAAAAGCTATGAAAAGAGTGACTGTTTATCTCGCAGAGTAAGATTCAGCCTGCAGAAATGACATGCATGGTTGTTGTTCTCACTGGAACTACCTACTGTAGCCAAAGCACAATAAAGTCAGTTAGCCATTTCCAAAGCCCATATTTACAAAATATAGATTCTGGGAATCAATACTCTGTTCTCATGAGACCAAATCTGGATTCTGTAGAGACGAGTTGAGCAACACTTCCCTTTAAAGATCAGGGCATTTAAGGAGCTCATCATCCAGGAGTTAAACAGGACAGATGTGACAATTTGCCATGAACTTGTACACTCTGTGCAAAGAAGGGTCAGAGCAGTATGTTCTAAATGATGGAGGGCATACTAAGTACTGGAATATTGTACATTTGTTGAATTAAATCTAGGGTGTACTCATTTCTGCAATCCTCAATTTAAACAAAATTGGCTAATTTACTTATTTTATGGCTATTAATGATATATGTTTCTCAGTTTTTATTATGTATATGTTTAATACATTTTAGTTTTGCCATCTTTCCATGAATTGTATTAGTGATCATAAAGAAAATACAGTACATCTTTTGTATTTGTTCAGAGGGTGTGTACTCATTTATGCTGTGCACTGTATTTATTAAAATTATTAAATGGACTGCCTTATTGGGAGAATAATAAGGCTACACCTTCCCCTAACCCAGGGTAAGCAAGTTTGGTCCTAGAGAGCCGCTGTCCTGCAGAGTTTAGCTCCAACCCTGAAAAAAACACCTTCACCTGCCTTTAGCCTTAGTAATCCTGAAGAGCCTGATTAGCTTGTTCAGGTGTGTTTGATTAAGGTTGGAGCTAAACTCTGCAGGACAGCGGCTCTCTAGGACCGAACTTGCCTACCCCTGTCCTAACCCTACCCAATAAATGCTTTTAATACTGTTGACATGTGATGGGAAAATGGAGAAGAGCGAGCTCGGCAAATGGTGGGTTTAAAAAAAATGGTAAAGTTTTAAAAAAATAAAAATAATAAATAAATAAATAACTTACAGACCCCAAACTTTTGAACGGTAGTGTAACTAACCAGGGATAATGTATAGTAATGTATATAAGGATTGGATTTTTTTTCCCCCAGCATAGATTCAAAAGCTTAACAAGTTCCCATAAATTCAATAAAACATACATGAGAAATTTAAATAGAAGCAGACATGCTTGGCACATAGAGGCAGAACAGATTGAAAGCCTCTTGAACATGATTCAGTCATTTTCTGACACCTGAGAGTATAACTGAATTGCTGATACAGTACATCAGTTCACTTTCATGTTCTTAAACTGACAGTTCAATAACACTGACTAAATTTGATGTATTTAATACTTCATAGAATATCTGCATGATGAAATATTCTGCTCTTAAAAGTATCCCTTATTCAGTTTTCAGGACTGTTGTTATTGTCTCTTGCCCAATGCATGAAATGAACTTTTTAAATTGAACCAGACCACTCTTTTTTTTTCTTTTTTTTTTTTCTTTGGCCTGAAAGAATGCTTTTCCCTGGAAGTGAGTTTAATCTGACCCATTCACTACTCTAGAGAAAACATGAACGTTTTACTTTACAGTATAAATAAATCAGCTCTCCATCACTGCATAAGCGAATAAACCAATCATTGTCCCTAGCTACTTCAGTATGCGCTATTTAATTTGCCATGATGGCTTGATAGTTTTGACTTTGTTTGGGGTTTTTGCCATACCTTTGACTCAAAGATATTTTTCAATATAATGTTCGTACTGAATGCCTTACAATTTTTCACCTTGAATATTGTTTTAGTGTAAAATATACAACTTTCACGGCTTTTAAGTAAAGTTCAAGTGAAGTTTCTAATTCATGTGGTCACTTTAAACTTGGACTTCAAAATTAGTCAGATGTATTTTTTGGATGATTTTTATTTTTTGCTTTATATACAGTGCACAGGATAAATGAGTACACCCCCTCTGAACAAATACAAAATATGTATTTTCTTTATGATCACTAATACAATTCATGGAATGATGGCAAAGCTAAAATGTATTACACATATACATAATAAAAAACAATGAAATATATGTCATTAATAGCCATAAAATAAGTAAATTAGCCAATTTTGTTTAAATTAAGGATTGCAGAAATGAGAACACCCTAGATTTAATTCAACAAATGTATAATATTCTAGTACTTAGTATGCCCTCCATAATTTTGAATATACTGCTCTGACCCTTCTTAGCACGGAGTGTACAAGTTCATGGCAAATTGTTCCATCTGTCCTGTTTAACTCCTGGATGATGAGCTCCTTAAATGCCCTGGGCCCGTATTCACAAAACATTTTATCTTACCACTAAGAGTTCTTCTAAATAGCAGTAAAAGTTCTTAGCTAAGAGTTTTCTCTTTAAACCTATTCACATAGCTGCTGAGACAAACTTTTACTAAGGAATCGACTGAAGTCTTAAGCTAAGAGTAAGGGCGGGGTTTACCTCGTTGCTATGGAGTATACACACAGTGATTGGCTGATGGGGAGGAGTCAGCGATTTAATCATAGAAATACTGTTGAATGAGGTGTCGTGTTTCCATATTAAAATAAAGGTTTTAAAATGCAAATGTTGCCATATTCAAATAAAAGTTTTAAAATGTAGGCTAAGTGTCACTAATTAAACTAGTATATACAGTTAATTGTCCACCTCTTGGATGTCTTCATCTCAAGAGAATGCAGAATTCAAGCGACAAAGTTTGTTTTATAAACAAAGTTTGTGAGGAACACATTCAAACACATTTTATTACTCTATTCAATCGTTTTTGTGAACTCATGAAAACCACTGTCACAGGTATTGTCCATCGGACAATATTGATTTATTTGTTAAAGATTTATTTTTGGCGCCTCATCAAAGATTCAAATCTATTGCATTTATGAAGAAAAAGTTCAGCACCTAAGGCTCTATTGCTATTATCTCATGATGTACAGTGTCTTTGGGTGGATTAGGACTGTTTGTGATTTGGTCTTGGTGACTTAGGAGTCCTCTTGACTACTCCTAGCGTTTCACAGATTTAGGAACTAGTTTTAGCGTTAAAATGCTTTGTGAAATACTCTTAGAGCAAACATTTAGGACTCCTAAAATTAGGACTGACACGCCCATTTAATTTCTCTTAAATTGGCGATTTAGGAGCTACTTTTAGCTTTAAGATGTTTAGTGAATACGGCCCCTGATCTTTAAAGGGAAGTGTTGCTCAACTCATCTCTACAGAATCCCCCACAGGTGCTCAAGAGTGTTAAGATTGAGTGCAATACATGTCCACAGAAGGTTTTTCACCATGGGAGAATGCATATCCTCATTGTCATGTTGAAAAAAATGCCCAACAATGCAGGGAATGAGGAAAGGGTAACATCTTCTGTTTCAAGTTTGTGTATTAAATTACACAGTGGTGTGGGAATTCATGACAGCATTGATAAAGCACAACTCCCTCACACCTTCAGCACTCATACATCCCTATATAAGAGCTTTATAACCACTGAACTTTACTGTGGGAACCAGGCACTCCTCTAGCAACACCATAACATTTTGGATGCTGTTAAATCCAAAATGATTGATTTGGTCTCATGAGACCAGAGTATTGATTCCCAGAATCTATATTTTGTAAATATGGGCTTTGGAAATGGCTAACTGACTTTATTGTGCTTTGGCTACAGTAGGTAGTTCCAGTGAAAACAACAACCATGCATGTCATTTCTGCAGGCTGCATCTTACTCTGTGAGATAAACAGTCACTCTTTTCATAGCTTTTGCTGGCTCTGAGACACTCGCTTGGTATTTCTCCTGCTCTTTGTCTAGCAAAAAAATCCCTCATCTCTAAATGAAAGCTTAAAATGAAGGCCTGATTATTTCAGGGGCCTTCTCACAAGTCCATTTTTTTTTTTGAATTTCTGTGTTATTTTTGCTATATTTTCACACTTAAAACAATTATCTTGTACCACTGTCCTTTAAGAAATAATTCTCCTGACAGTCCTCTCCCAAGTGGTTCCATTGTTGTCAGCATTAAGTCTGAGAATGATTCAGTGGGCTATATAACACTTTTAATTGTCAAGAAATTACTTCTCTTTAAATGTTTTGGTTCAACATACTTACCTGTTGATCAAACATTGCCTTAAACTTACACCATAATTTTTTTATTGTTTTAATTAGTAACTTTTAGGAGGGTGTACTCATTTTTGCTACACATCATTTTATCACCTTGATAAGAAAATCTTATTTTCCTGAAATATTTTGATTTTCTTTGGTTTTGATTAAGCAGACTTGCTGGAACATTATATCTCTAAAGAGCCATAACATGTCTTCTAAGTAATTGAGTAATTGCTGACTTTCAGAAGTTTCAGAGGGGGTGTACTCATTTATGCTGTGCACTGTAAGGGGTGACTCAGCTCAATTTGTCCTTGTCGTACGTAATGCTGATTTGGAAGGCATGCTTAAAGCTAAGAAGTATTATATGTATTGTAAGTAGCAGTAGGCTTTCCTGTCATGCCACTGTGTACTTCATGAGCAAACCAGTTTTTGAGACCGTTGAATACCTGTCCTTGCGTGAGGAAATGCCACACAGATTGTGAATAATTTGTGCCTGCCATTTTCCCTTTGCTCTTTGACTGAGCAACTTCAAAAAACTTTCATGCCGCTCGTACCGCGGCTCGTCTGTCAACCACCCATCCTGCGCGGAAATGCGAGATTACAAGGGATCTAAATAGCAGCTCTCACACAGAAGACGTCAGCACCGTAAGCAGCCGGTTGAGACGCATCATGGGAATCAATGGAGTGTGAGACGCTAAGTTTACTTGTGTGTGGCTGTCTGTTGACGTTGATATTCAGCAGACTTCACCGCGTGCTACGGCCAGGATAAATATGAGGGAAGACATTGGTTCACTTGGTGAATGTTTTATATTCCCTTCTTGTTTCTTAATTACCAGGCTGTATGTGTGTTTACTGAAAACTTAAAGACTGGGATGGAGATGTACAGTATAGCACTTTTCTTTCAAATTCAATTTGCATCTGCAATATCACTTAACAAGATTTATAAATAATTTTGTTGAGTTTTTCTCCATTGTAACTACCTGAAACCTCAAATACCCTCTTCAGTTGTGGCTGCTTTCCAAGGAGAAATTCTAGATTGACTAAAGTCTTGATAGATAAATATTTACACAAAACAAACATGTTTTTCATTTTATGCAGAATGACAAAAGTGTTTCCTCCACACAGCTTCTCATTGTGTTTTGACACAGCATAGAATAAGGGAGAATATAATAACTGTTAAGGGTTACTGAAGCAAACATGCATTAGAAGTGTCCAAAACACACAAGCCCTGTTTATTTAAACTGAACCACTTCGGAATTTGCAGTACGACAAACTGCAACTCGACATTTCAAACCATGTCAAATCACTGACAATGTGGAGGGATTGTGGAGCTATTATTGTGCCCAAGATATTTAGAAATTGGACACTTACGGTTTAGAATTTTAAGACAAATAAAAAAAATTCCCCAATATTCGACCTAGTGCCAGATTTACTAAACAGAGCAAATTGGCGTGAGAGCGCAGTTCCAAAAAAGCGCCGATGGGAATGATCTACTGACGACGCACTAATTAGAGAACACAGACGCAGCTGGATGGATCATTTCCATAATGACCAAAGCAATCTACCAAGAGCAGCACAAATTAGCATCTGGTTTAAGACATGCTTTTTTTGGGCTGTAAATTACCAGTAAATTGACTAGCGCAAACCTTAGTAAATCACCTTGCATGATTCATGTAAATACTCTCCTTCCATAAATTTTGCATCTAAAAGGGAAACTCCTACAAATGCATATGCAATAAGGTCAGCTGCAAAAATAACTGTGTCCACACCTTTTCAGTGCTAATTTTTCACTGTGTGTCTTAGTAAATCTTGATAGTTGTTTTTAACACCAAAAGAGGGTTTGTGCTGGCACAAGCTGTTAGTAAATCTGGTCCCTAATCTTTTAATATCCTCAAATATCATGGTAATGAAACAAATTGCAACACACAGGGAGGATATCCGTTAGGATTCTTCTTAAATGTGCTCGCTCGGGTGATGCAGGACATGCTGGAAGAATGCCGGAAATGTGCTGTCTTTGCTCACGCTGAGCCGTAATTGCCCTGTGACTAATCACTCTCAAAATGCAGGAAATTCATTCGCAACTATCAATAGCAATAGCAAATAGAAATAGATGCTATTTACACTGTCCAAATAGCGATAAATGCTATTTACACTAAGTGTAAATAAGATGCTATTTAGACTGTGAAAATAGCATTTTTTCTTAGCGATATATTCTATTTACACCATATAGAAGTGTAAATAGTAATTAGATGCTATCTGTAGGCTACTTTATATTGGCAGATACTATTTGCACCTCAGTATTTTTGTACAACAGGATGCAATAATATCATAGAGTGTAAATGATTATATTTATTAAAATTATTAAATTTATTGCCTTATTGGGAGAATAAAAACCCTCCCTACCCAATAAATACTTTTAATACCATTAAACACTAGGTATTTTATGTCCACTTTTAGNAAAGTCTTGATAGATAAATATTGATAGATAAATAATAATATCATAGAGTGTAAATGATTATATTTATTAAAATTATAAAATTGATTGCCTTATTGGGAGAATAAAAACCCTCCCTACCCAATAAATACTTTTAATACCATTAAACACTAGGTATTTTATGTCCACTTTTAGAACAGGTTTTTTTTTTTTCATTTTTATTGAAAATAAATGCCTTTCTGATTGGATATGTGATGGGAAAATGGAGAAGAGCGAGCTCGGCAAAAGGCGGATTCGAACCCGCATTGATTGTGTTAAATTCTGGCCCCTAATCTTTTAATATCCTCAAATATCATGGTAATGAAACAAATTGCAACAGGCTTTGTTTGTTGCAGGGTGGATATCCGTTAGGATTCTTCTTAAATGTGCTCGCTCAGGTGATGCAGGACATGCCGGAAGAATGCTGGAAATGTGCTGTCTTTGCTCACGCTGAGCCGTAATTGCCCTGTGACTAATCACTCTCAAAATGCAGGAAATTCATTAGCAACTATCCTGAGCTGTGGTGTTGAAGGCAGCTGACAGGGAATAATAAGACCCACAAAAAGAAAAAGGTATTTTATAATATAATACTTGCAATTTACACCACCATTCAAAAGTTTTCTTAATGTTTTTGAAAGAAGCCTCTTCTGCTCACCAAGGCAGCATTTATTTGATCAAAAATACATTAAAATTGTGAAATATTATTACAATTTAATATAACTGTTTTCTGAATATATTGTGGACTGTAATTTATTTATTTGATCAAAGCTGAATTTTCAGCATCATTACTCCAGTCTTCAGTGTCACATGATCCTTCTGAAATCATTCTAATATGCTGATATGCTGCTCAAGAAACATTTATGTTTATTGTCAGTGTTGAAACAGTTGTGCTGCTTCATATTTTTGTGGAAACCATGATACTTTTTTTCAGGATTATTTGATAAAAAGTTCAAAAGAACAGCATTTATTTGAAATAGTAGAGAAATGTATAATGTTAGAAAAGATTTCTGTCACTTTTGACCATTTTAATGGGTCCTTGCTGCATTTTTTTAATTTAAAAATAAATTAATTTCTGACCTCAAACTTTTGAACGGTAGTGTATATGGGAAAAATGCCAGAATACCAGGTTTTTTTGAATGGTGGTCAATAGAAAAAGATGCTTTTTAGAATCAAAATTTAGTTGAGTCATCTATCGACAGAGGCTGATTAACTTGATCTCCTGGTTTGACATTATCATGGTGCTAAGCTAACAATATGCTCTTTAATACGAATAAAATGACAATACATAACAATAAAATTGGGTAAAATAATCAATTTTAATTAGATTGAATTACATTTTTATCTATACACATCAGTATTTCATCAGTTTTAATTGCCATTTTTTTTACTGAGCTTGTCACAAAGAATACATGCAGTGAAGCTTTAGATTTTGGCCAACATAAGGCATTTCAGAAGGCCTTAAAGTGCTGCCTACATTGGCCGCTGTGAGCCTTGGACTCTGTATAAACCTAGCAAATGAACAGAGGGTTCAAAATCAGGCATCTGAGTTAAATCTGTTGTCCTGCACCGGCCTTGTGAAGAGCTGTATTTTACGTCGGTCATCTTGTCCCATTAGTTTTCTGAAAAGATCATTCAGAAGATCCACAACACGTCCAACTCTTGTTTTTGACATGATACCGCAAAACCTTTGTGCAGAGCTAACAAGTCAGAGCGCTCGTCCCCTGAATGATACCAGCTTGAACGAAGGATGTGGTTTCCAGAAATGGTTCCAATAATCCGATTGTTTGTGATCGTCTGTTGTGGTTCAAGGACATTCTCCCTTGGAACTTTTTTTTTTTTCCTTACCCGTCATACGTTTTTAATTGCTTCCAATTTCAGGAGAAGAAGTCCAGGCTCTGCTCGATGACTGTGCTGGATTTTGTGCAGCATTTCTTCATGTACATCAGATTCAGAGTTGCTGGTAGGAATTTATTGGATGCATATGTCTTATCTGTGGGCTGAGGGGATGATGGGTCACGGCTGCGGTGGTAGTAGACCCTAAGCTGGCAGAAATAAGTGAGTTCCGCCTCTTTCCGAACATTCCATACTGATCGTCTTGTGGTCATAGTAATATAACCCTTCAGCAAATTTATAGGTTCTTCGCAATAGCAAAAGCACTGAGGGCATTAAATAACCACACCACAGTTTCCTTTAATCCAGATGCAAACATGGGTATTTATGGGCAGCACTTTGTGTCCTGGAAAAACCAAAAAACCTTAGGTTGTTTGGAAATCATTATTCTTGAACTCAGTTATATAATGGCTGTGTCCGAATTCCTGTTAAACTACGATGAAGAACTTTTTGACTGTTGACATTCCTGGGCATACTACAGTAGGACTGGGATGACAATATTGATTTCTCGATTTTGATATTGATTCTTAAATCTCAAGAATCAATCTTTTAGTCTTTGCTGTTTTCAGTTGATGCATGAACAAAATGTAATCAAATATTATTTGCAGCATGGTTGCAATCCAATAATCACGATAAGCTTTGTGGTTACTTTTGATATGATCCAGAGTCTCAGCTTTCTAACTCTGTCAGATTCATTACGAAATTGAAATAATAAATACCTATTTGCCGCTCTTTAAAGGGGACCTATTATGCCCCTTTTCACAAGATGTAATATAAGTCTCTAGTGTTCCCAGAATGTGTCTGTGAAGTTTCAGTTCAAAATACCCCACAGATCCTTTATTATAGCTTGTCAAATTTGCCCCTATTTTGGTGTGAGCAAAAAGACGCCGTTTTTGTGTGTGTCCCTTTAAATGCAAATGAGCTGCTTTCCAAAAGAGGGTGGTGCTTTAACAGCTCATGCTTCAGTTGCTCAACAAAGCAGGAGAATCTCACTCAAGCTAATATAACGATTGTTAGTAACGGTGTTCAGCCTTTCATTGTTCAAACCAGAGTCAGACACTGATGGAGAGACTTCATTCCTAGAACTTTTAGAATGCATCTGGATGTTTCTGAATGGTTAGTGGATACATTTATATAGTTGCTGTGGAGTTGATTCAACTCATTCACTAGCATGTGCCGTCATGTTAAACAGCATTGAATTGACCATTCGTTTGTGAAGCAGTCCTGCGTAAAATGACGGCATGGCAACAACACTCTACTACAACAACTCTTCTTCTTCTCTAAAGCAGCCCAACATTGCCTCCCCCCTTTGTTGTGTGTTTTGCCATGGCGTTAGAACTGGTACACCGTTATCCCTTGCCAAAACAAAACGGTGGCGTTGTGGGTGGAAACGTGCAGATTAAGGGGCGGTAATATCATGATAAGATCCCCTTCCTACGTCGAGCGAAATTTGAGCGGCTAATTTTTTTCACATGCTTGCAGAGAAAGGCTTACCAAAACAAAGTTTACTGGGTTGTCCTTTTTCACATTTTCTGGGTTGGTAGATGCACCGGGGACCCGATTGTTGCACTGTGGCATTACAGGTTGCTGTAGTGCCTCAGTTCAAGTGGCATGTTAACCGATCATATTTCCTTTATTACTAGTTATAGCACAAAATAAACATGAATGAACATCAGAAGTATTTTGATAGAAACAGTATAACTCAATGAAATGTTTTATGTCACATAATCACTCTAATAGTGTTTCAGCTGCGGAAAGACATCAGTAAAACAGCTTGTAAACAAATGAATTGAATTGCAAGCTTGTGAATCCAAATTGTGAAATTTGTCAGTACCATCCCAATATTACAGTGCATCTGCCATGTTGCAAGCTTTTACCCGTATGTTCCATAAATAACCATGAGGAACAATTTGCTTGTAGCACTTACACTTGGAAGCAGCTGCCCTACTTGTGGTTCTCTTTATCCTTTTTTTTATTTTTTTTAATCTGTTCGCTCATCATCTCCTTTGGCCTTATGCGATAGCTAAGGCCCAATCTCAATTCTATTTTATACCCCTTCGCCCTTCCCCTTGCCCCTTGAAACAGAGTGGCAAGGTGTAGGGGTGAAAATATTCCCCTAAGTAATGGGACACCACTACTACACCATTACACGCGTCATCATCCCTAGTTTCTTTTATTAGTGTCCTGTAACATTTATCCAGTATGAACAGCAATGAAGTGCACGAGCACGTTTAACAGATTACTCACTCCCAACATTGTTCTGCGCTGTATTTTGGATGCCGTTCGGTTTCAGTTAGAAAACGTATGAGCCTTCGAGTTTCCCAAGACTGGTGAAGCCGTTTTTCCATTGGGCCAAGCTATTTGTTTAACCGTTCCATTTCGTGCCGAGCCGGCCGGTATACAGATATGGTTTTGTTTTCTACTGTGGTGCTGTTCTTTGCAAAGTAATACAAACGAGTCAGTTGTAACCTTGGTTTTGCAAGAGTTAAAATACGATACGAGATGTAAATAGCGACTGCGCTATGAAGGATGACCAGATATTTCTTTTAACTGTATCACTCATTTGTGTTCACATCATTCAAATAGCACGTTTAACAAGCTATGGAGAAACTGGCAGCCAGGTAACACATAAGTGATCGATCCTGAGTGGAAATATCACTACCATGAACACTACAAGCATTCTAGCAGCACGGTTGTGTGTATGCAGGGAAATTTCTCATACACCTTCGTTTGAAGTGTGGTCCTGAAAAATCTTCATTTGGAGGGCTATCTGGCCCTTACCCCTACCACTCCAGCCAAAAGAGAATCGAGACACCCCTAACCCTTCACGTGAACGCGCAAAACGAAGGGGTAAGGGGTCGAAATGGGATTGGGCCTAAGTCTTCACTGATTGCACACTTCAGAATCTCAGCAGATGCTGTAAGTTATAATTTTCACATAATCTTAAGCAGGGAAGTGTGCATATTCAGACTTTGCCTTCTGGAATGCATTTTTCTACTTTGCGTTTGCAACTGATTAAAAGAAAATCAATAATGCTTTTTGTTTTTGCCGCCCTAAATAAGTTTGATTCTATAACTGTCAGTCGTAAAATAAACAGCTGTCTGTTGAAAAATCTAATTGGCAACATAAAGACAGAAATGTAAAACAGAGACTTTAGAACTCATAAAATCATTTTTATTACCAATAAATTACATATGAGAAAAAAATGCTTTATATACTGTTTTTTTTTTTCTTTTATGAGAAAAAACGACTTTTTCATCTTATGAGACAGTGCCTGGGTAGAGTAAGGTAACAAAAGTATCGACAATTATGCTGGGACGTCTTTGGTTTTTGTTTTGAGAGAAACAGCTTGAAAAGTTTTTACATTTTCTTAGATGTTGTGCCAAGAACAAGTTCCGAGCTCAGTAGAAAAGACTGAGATGTGCTTTAGTTCATTCTATTGTGTTTTAATTGGAAAATACCTGGTTAGAAGAACATGTGTGCAGCAGATTCGGAGAACTGTGATATTCAGTGACCTCTTGCTACCCTGTAAACGTTTATCACATGTTAAATTAAAGATCTGTGGTGAATACTACACATGAGGTGCTATGAGTATAACAAGATGCTACTTGTTTTTTTGTCTTTGAACTCATTCATGTTCTTGGCTCTAGCTTTCTGTTGCGTTGAATTGTTGGATAGAGTGTTGACTCTTCTTGAGTTTGTTGGGGAGCAGCAGTCTGCTGGGAAATAACTTGAGTTCAGTCCCTGTAAGACAAGTCAGTTCACTCAGTGGCCTTATTTCCAATGCCTCTGGGAGCTATTTCCAAGGAATAAAAGTAGGTCTCCTTTTCTTGAATGAGAAGGGAAAAAAATCTAAATTATGTAAAAAAAAAAAAAATGTAGAGCACCAATAAATTAACAACAAATGGATTCATAAATTTAGCTTCTTTAGCTCAAATTATGCTAAACATAAAATACATTTATGCACATGCATTAAAGGGGACACATTTATCAATAAAGATATTGGGACTAGATCAGTGCTGTAGAGCCTGTAGCCCCAGTGCTGTTATTATTAACTAAAATTAACACTGAAATAAAGCTGAAATAAAATATACATGTTAGATCAAAACCAAAAAAAAAAAAAAAAACTTAAAACTTTAACCCCTGGTTTCACAGACAAGACTCAAGCTAGTCCTAGAATAAAATGCATGTTTGAGCTGTTTTAACTGAAAGCAACTTGTCTTAAAATATGTGAGTGCCATTGTTTTGGCTCAAGATGCACACCAGTAATGTTTTTTCTAGGGTACATTTATAAAAGCTACTTAAATGTCCTAATTGAACTAAGGCCTAATCCTGGCTTAACCTAAGCCCTGTCTGTGAAACCTGGCTTAAGTAAAATAGTGAAAAGTTTAGGCTGAAGTACTAAAATTATGAAACATAAAATTTAAGTAAAAATAGTTAAATGGAAGTATTAAAAAACAACAACAAATAAAAATGACAGCACATCGATTACTAAAACTAAAAATGAAAGCTAATTATTCAAAATATTAACACTTTATACACTATATTGCCAAAAATATTGGGACACCTTTCCAAATCATTGAATTCAGGTGTTCCAATCACTTCCATGGCCACAGGTGTATAAAATCAAGCACCTAGGCATGCAGACTGCTTCTACAAACATTTGTGAAAGAATGGGTCCCTCTCAGGAGCTCAGTGAATTCAAGCATGGTACCGTGATAGGTTGCCACCTGTGCAATAAGTCCATTTGTGAAATTTCCTCACTACCAGACATTCCACGTAAAATCATATAGCGGGGTCAGTGCATACCTTCTGCAGAGTCAAAAGCTACAGACCTCCAAACTTTGTGTTGCCTTCAGATTAGCTCAAGAACAGTGCATAGAGAGCTTCATGGAATGGGTTTCCATGGCTGAGCAGCTGCATCCAAGCCCTACATCACCAAGTGCAATGCAAAGCATCGGATGCAGTGGTGTTAAGCACGCCGCCACTGGACTCTAGAGCAGTGGAGACGTGTTCTCTGGAGTGACGAATCATGCTTCTCTGTCTGGCAATCCGATAGATGAGTCTGGGTTTGGTGGTTGCAGGAGAACGGTACTTGCCTGACTGCATTGCGCAAAAGTGTAAAGTTTGGTGGAGGGGGATTATGGTGTGGGGTTGTTTTTCAGGGGTTGGGCTTGGCCCCTTAGTTCCAGTGAAAGGAACTCTTAATGCTTCAGCGTACCAAGACATTTTGGACAATTTCATGCTTCCAACTTTGTGGGAACAGTTTGGGGATGGCCCCTTCCTGCGCACCAGTGCACAAAGCAAGGTCCATAAAGACATGGATGAGCTAGTTTGGTGTGGAGGAACTTGACTGGCCTGCACAGAGTCCTGACCTCAACCCGATAGAAAACCTTTGGGATGAATTAGAGTGGAGACTGTGAGCCAGGCCTTCTACACACACATAAACACTGGTTTGTTTTGCTATCAAAGTGAGGACATTCCATAGGCGTAATGGTTTTTATACTGTACAAACTGTACATTCTGTCCCCCTACACTACCCCGAAACCTACCCATCACAGAAAACTGTGCATTTTTACATTTTTAATAAAATATTGTTTAGTATGTTTTTAAAGTTATTTTAAATATGAGGACTCATGAAATGTCCTCATATTTCATTTTTATGTTGTAATACCAGTGTAATACCCATGCCATTATACAAATTTGTGTCCTCATAAATCACAAAAACGCGCACACACACACACACACACACAAATCTCCTCACCGCATGCGGGTTGTCTTTCGCGTCTTACGGATGAATGTTTAAATTGGCAAGGATTAAATGAGTGTGGTTTAAACACAGATAACAACCTGAGATGTTTAGGTCTCACCTGCGCTCGCACGCTATCAACACCTGGGTGATGACGTTGTAAATGACTGGTCATAGAGCATACGGCTCTCACATTGAACATTTGTTTACAAAGAGTGACCGTTTTGTCCATGTTCTTTTGATCATCGCTGTTGTAACATTTTGTCCGAATCCGTCTGTCCGTTTTACACGTTGTTGTTTTCAACAAACCATATTATAGATGCATTGTCCGATTTGGGATGAACTGAACTGTGGGTGGAGAACCGAACGGGTCGATTTTTTGCAAAGAACCGTTCCACGCCTAATAGTAAAATAACACCCTGTGAAGTGCTGTCAAAACAGTGTGTGCATACAAAGGTGGGAAAGAAAATAAATGAGAATTTGTGTTATTTGAAAACATTTGTGATTTAAAACAATGAGCAAAGAACTATAGTTTTAATTTATCTAGTAGTTACTTGACATAATGTAATGCCAGCTGTATGTTTGGTTGTTTACGTTGAACATATTTTCTCTTTTTTTTTATTAATTACAAATTTAAAAAGTACTTTTAAATTAAAAGTATAAAGAATAAATGAGGCATATATATAGCGCTTTACTAATGTACTACTGTACACCCAGAGTGCTTTACAATCATATCAGGGGTCTCTCCTCAATCAACGACAGTGTGCAGCATTCATTTGGATGATGGGACGGCAGCCACTGAACAGCAGCAGTGCGCTCAACACACACCAGCTGTAGGTGGATTTGAGAGAGTGACTAGGGGGGATTATTTGGAGGCCATAATTGATAAGGGCCCATGGAGGGAATTTGGCCAGGACATCGGTGTTACACCCCTACTCTTTACAAGAAGTGCCATTTAATTTATTTAATGACCACAGGGAGTCAGGACCTCAGTTTAATTTCCCAACTGAAGGACGGTGCTTGTTATAGTATAGTGTCCCCTTCACCACACTGGGGCATTAGGACCCACATAGACCCCCTGCTGACCTCACTAACACCTCTTCCAGCAGCAACCTGGTTTTCCTAGGAGGTCTCCCATCCAGTTACTGACCAGGCTCAACCCTGCTCAGCTTCAGTGGGCTACCAGTCTTGAGCTGCAGGGTGACATGGCTGTGGCACTAATGAATTTTCTGTGTGCAAAATATATAATGATATATTCTTGATAATGACATTGATTTCTCAAGAAAATTTTTGACCCTGAATAAAACATGATCCAAGTGGATTGTACGCATTACACATTTTTCTGTTTATACTGTCTTTGGTTCAGGACCTAATCATTTTAATGAGTTTACTGCCTGAGCTTATATTAAATATATTAAACATATTAAAACTGTCCTAAGCTAAACATTCACAGCATTGTATTACTTGATTTAAGAAATGTCACCGATGTGATTTAGTGTTGACCTAATAAATGATTTTTTTATGCTTGCATATGGACAAAAATGAGATTGTTTCCAGCAGTTTAAACACAGACAGCAACGTTTTGGTAAACAAAAGCCTCAGTGTAAGACGTCATGGAAATAAACTAGCTGGAAAGTGATGAATGGGTTGAGCTCAAGGTGTACAGCAGGACAGGCTGCGGAAGGAGGCTGGGCCGGTCTGGAGCGGCACGACAATTGCGTCCAGACTGTTAAATCTTCACCGACATGCTTTGATCTGACAAAATATTTCACCTCCCTTAACATTCTCAGCATCCTCTCAGTACATCGTTATACACCGCAAAATATTGTCTCAGCTGTGTTGCTTCTGATCTGATGTCACTTGGGTATCATAAAAAAGCCAGTGCCTCTTTTTTTTTAACAGCTTTATTCAAACGTTGAAACTAAGATGATTTTTGAATCTCAAATGTTAAATGATTTTTATTTTTTTTATTTTTTTTTAATGTTTGGTTTTGGACCAACTCTTGAAGATTTTGTTGGTTCCTTTTCCAGAATAACAAACAGTGGATTCCAGTTGGAGGAACGTTTTACAGCACAGCCACATGAACTGCTGTGTCAGCCGCATAAGAGTTCGCTGAACTCACTAAACAGCGGGGTGTAATGAGCTTACTGACATTTCTCAAGATTTAAAACTTTATTTTCTTTTTTTTTCCTTCAACATGTCTGCAGGTTGCTTGTCTAACTCACATCGCTGCCAACTACCTCAACGCTGGTATAGAAGCCAGACGATGGGGAACTGCCCATGGAAGCATTGTCCCTTATCAGGTACCTGCACTATTTCCAAACACTATCATTTACATAATAAGCTTAAAGTTTTAATGCTTTTGAGTGTCCTGATTCTTTGCTGCTTATATTATCTCAATGGCAATGTTAAAAGATTTAAAAAATGTCATTTAATTTAAAGAGCACCTATTATGCTTTTTTAATAAACTTTCTTTAGTGTGTAATGTTGCTGTTTGAGCATGAAAAAGGTCTGCAAAGTCACTCTAAAGGGAGTTTCTGAACTTTCTTGGAAGACGTTTTTTCCGGGAACGAACAAGTCACAAGATTCCTCATTTAAATAATTCCTTCCAAATTCATACGCAAAATAAAGGGGCGGGGCCTGATTGACTTAGTAGTGTGTTGAAACTCGCAGTTATGGTAAGGGCTGTTGACCAATCACTGATCCAGCCGACCAATCAGAGCACATTGTGCTTTTCAGAAGGAGGGGCTTCATAGAGACAGGAACTAAACAGAGCGTTACAGAGTGCTGCAACACTGTGTGTTTTTTGAACATAAAAACCTATTTTGGAAGAGCCCAAAAAACATAATATGGCCTCTTTAACCCTTTCATGCATGAATTATGAAAATCTTAGTCAGGATTTTTGTTCCTGTGTGTTTTTATTGCCCTTAGGGCATGGAAAATAAAATTTGAAATGAATTTTTTTACACATATTTTTCAGATGTAAGTGAACAGTATGCATTTATGGTTTTAACTTAAGAGATACTGCTTTAAACATCACACTAATAACAGCTGTGTGTATTTAACAAACCAATTATATAAAATCATAGTGAAAACTATAAAATATATACAAATAACATGCAAAATGTAATCAGATTACTTTTTGATGTAAGTAGTAAAGTAACGCATTACAAGTAACTTGCGTTATCGGATTATTTTTTGATATAAGGAGTAAAGTAACGCATTACAAGTAATGTGCGTTATGTTATCTGATTTTTTTTTTATGTTACGAGTAAAGTAATGCATTACAAGTAACATGCATTACGTAATCAGAAACTTTTTTCTTTTTTGATGTAACAAATAATGGATTACAAGTCACATACATTACTTAATTACTTGTAACATACATTACGTATGTACTCACATAACTTTTTTGATGTTAATGCAAATTACATTCTAATAACAAATACATTTATTTACTTTCAAAAAAGTTACTGCAGATGAAGTATTTAAAAAAAAAAAAAAAAAAAACAGTCAGTAATATTATGAATTGTAGCTGAAATATAACTAGTGATGCATGATGTCTAATTTAGTGGACAGATGATTCTCAGAATTATTTCCCAATCTAAAAACAATACTTGGAAAATTTAATTGTGATATGACTCATTAGATATTGCTTGATGCCACAACTTTTTTTTTTACCTGTAAGAGTATAGAAGGAATGGATGGATATTCCGGAGCAACTTGGCAATCTTGGTTTGGAGGGAAAAAAAAATCAACATACAACGGCTTGCCACTTGGTTGCAGTGGATGATGCTCTAGTGTTCACTGTAGAGGTTGATGTGCAACTATGCCATCAAACCCCATGCATATGCAATGTCCACTGTAGTGTCCACTGTAGTGACCTCTATACATGAAAATGTTCAACTAAAAAAAATAAATAATCTTGATCACTTATTCCCAGACCCTTATTACTAATTTACTAATTATCATTGTTTGTTTGCCCTGATGAGTCAATACGTGGTAATGAAGTCGCAATTTCTGCTAAATTGCCTGTTTGTTATGCCTGTGTGGCTGTCCAGTTATATTTGTTACCACTCCTCTGCTGTGAGTAATGATGTTTTAGAAAGGACTGACCAGTGCATACAAACATTTGTTTGACCGGTTCATACGTTTGACCAGTGCATACAAACATACAAACCTTTGTTTGTTTTTGACAATTATTCATGAGGAGGATTTTTTAAAGATAATTTACATGAATTTTTGTCGGATGACTGCATCTCTGGAATTGATTGTGTATGTTCTGCCAGATGCCACCTCTTTCTGCTCTTAGAGGAAAACAGACTCACTTTATTTTACAGTGTTCATTTTACTGTTTGTTTGCCCAAGTGATTGCTGTTTAATACAAATGAACTACATTTACTTAATGTGCAATTAATTTACGGAGCTGCTTGTACTTGCATGTGGTGATTTTTGGTGTTAGTATTAGGATTATTTAAGATGGCAAGCGGCTTAGCTTTAATGCATATGAGAGTAGGTGGCTACAGTCAGGAGAGGAGTGAAAAAAAGAGCTGTCAAGTCAGGCATCTCCCATGTCTCATAGTAGGCCAGCAATCTATGTAAGCAAAGAAAATATTATGTTCATGTTCTCAGTGTCAGTGAAGTGGATTATTTTGAAATATTGCTGCTGGTACATGAGGACAAACAAGTAATCCAATTCATCTCTCTGGTTCTCGAATCTAATTGGCTGAGAGCCATGCTATTTTTTTTTAGTGATAACAGCACTCTTTCCTTTTTACCACTTGTATCACTCCGCTTTTGGTGGCCAAGCAAATCCACCATCAATTTTGTGAATTCTTCACTTGTTGTACCACGAACTGTAGATTTAAGAGTTTTTTTTAGGTGAGAATGTAGTTGTTTAGACCTGAAATATGTGACTCATATTTAATCATAGCGCCCATTTTGCAATTTGTTTAGACGTTGTTGGAGATGCGAGCTCCAGGCCATCAGCGGCCGTTCAGTGTACCTGCCGAGAAGAGCTTCATCACAGCCAGTGCTTCTGCGATTTCCCGCTGGCTCTTATAGTGGTTAAACATGAGATATAATTCATTTTGGGTACATAAAACAGGCAATCTTTGGTCTTATTAATCAATTACTTGTTCCAGAGCAAATCGAATTGTGCTATGCTAAATTTGATAATTTAATATTAAGGCTATTGTAACACAGTTCGTATATACGGGAAGAAGGAGGCGGGAACCAGCGAACATTCAACGTAACTTTAATTCAAAATAAACAAAACGAAAGTAATGTAACATAAAATACACACAAACATAATAAAACATAAAATAAAGTCCAGGCCTGGTCCTCTCTCGTCCTTCACTGTCGTCGCTCCTCCTTTTATGCCTCCGGAGCTCCTCCGTGAGAGACTCGAGGCCGGCACGCCTCGCAGGTGATGCTCATTATCACTTGCGTCACCGGCCTCGCGCCGTTCTTTCACGGCTCTCGGCCGCCCTGCTCGTCACAGCTATATTTAACTTACATCCTCTATAGCATAGAATATTGGCTACAAAAAGACGGGAAATATCAGACAAAGACTCTTCTCCGCTCTTCAAATACATAAAACATTAGCCTTTATAGAAATAGTGTTTCTTGAACAAAGAAAACACTGTACTTTTTTTACCTTTGCATTGCAAACAAGCATCTGTGTGTGGCACTTTATTCACTATAGTGGTGGGGCAGATTTATGAGGTTCGACTGACAGTTTGAGGATCCAATGGAGTTCAGGGGTTTTGTCACAAGCTCTNGTCCAGGCCTGGTCCTCTCTCGTCCTTCACTGTCGTCGCTCCTCCTTTTATTTCTCCGGAGCTCCTCCGTGAGAGACTCGAGGCCGGCGCGCCTCGCAGGTGATGCTCATTATCACTTGCGTCACCGGCCTCGCGCCGTTCCCTCACGGCTCTCGGCCGCCCTGCTCGTCACAGCTATATTTAACTTACATCCTCTATAGCATAGAATATTGGCTACAACAAGACGGGAAATATCAGACAAAGACTCTTCTCCGCTCTTCAAATACATAAAACATTAGCCTTTATAGAAATAGTGTTTCTTGAACAAAGAAAACACTGTACTTTTTTTACCTTTGCATTGCAAACAAGCATCTGTGTGTGGCACTTTATTCACTATAGTGGTGGGGCAGATTTATGAGGTTCGACTGACAGTTTGAGGATCCAATGGAGTTCAGGGGTTTTGTCACAAGCTCTTTAAAATCCTTTTCATTCGTTAAATATTTAAATCCACATACAGGCGTAAAGGGTGACCAATAGCATTGATTTTTTAAAAATAAAATAAAACAAAAATGGGGAAATATAGAGAGGTTTCTGTCTGTGTTTTTTTTTATCAAATAAATGCAGCCTTGGTGATCAGAAGAGACTTCTCAAAAAAATCTTACCAACCCCAAACCTTTGAATGGTAGTTTTGAAGTAGTTTAAAAATGTAGGAGAGTGACTTGCGTCATTTGCGGTTTATTTGTTTGTTTGCTGGCGTTGATGTTCATTTCCATTGCTCTGATTGGTTGATTCTCTTGTCAAGATTATGGGTATTGTAGTTCTTCAAAGGGAGTTTGGCTATTTTCTTTTCTTTTTTAATCACTCTGACATGTGGCATCTATACAGCACAGTCACGGCAATAAAACTACCACAACATTACCAAATCAAACGTGGAATAAACATAACATCTCAAGTCTTGTGGTCATAATATTAAAGAACAAAAATCAGTTGGTCATAACAGTTTACTTGTTGGTTAAGACCAAAGACGATCCTTAAATGATTCTTCTGTTGTCACTTACAACAATTCATTTAATTTCACTTACGTTTAATGAGCTACAGCCTTTCATGTTCTGACAGCTTTCCCAGGATAAACATCGGATCCCGTTTTCACGCCACTCGCACCCAGCAGACGTTCATATCGCATCATATAGCACGAATGAAACAGGAAGACTGAAGACAGCTTCTGAATTAGTTAGCGGCTCTGGTTGGCAGATGTTCACAGTGTGACGTACAATCTCCTCCGTTTGATTTTTCTCACTTTTATTGACGAGGGGCGACCAGTGGAACGTCTTGAATGGCTAGGGTGTAGTTTCATCCGCAGCAGGACACTAAGAACAGAAGTCTTTTCTCAGAAAGTCCTTAAGGCACTATTGGCCAGCCACATGGACCTCCGCTCAGTGAAGAAACATTTATCCTCTAGCTATCGTTCTACCAGTTGACCTCGCTGTTTGACTGGCGACGCTCTTCAACACTCTTAGCTCTCGTTGTAGAACAGCACGAGAAAAGAAGCAAGGGCGAGCTTGCAAAGGTGTGTGGTGAAATGCAAGATTTACGATGAACCAGGGTCTATCTTGTTTTAATTACCATGTCAGTTTCAAAAGAACTCCTAATCGCTCCCATATTTGTGTTGAAGTGCTGAATGTTTGGCCTGTTGGCTGCTCAGAGTACTATAAAGTTGTAGAGTTGTGTAACATGGCCTCTACAAGTTTTCAAGTGCATATGGATTTATTATACTGAGTGAATGTCAATGAATGACTGCATAATTTGTTTGTGAATGTGATGAGGACAATGCAAACATTGCATTGTCAAGATTTTAATATTATCTGTAGCGTGGTTTGAGTAATTTTTATCACAATATAGAAAAAAAGATGAATATACTGTAATATACTAACAGAAGGAGGAGTTTTATTTGTATAGCGCCTTTCCACAAGTCCAAGGTCGCTGAACAAAGGTTGTTGAGGAATATTTAAACTTTACAAACAACACAAAAATAAACACAAAACATCAGATACATATAATTGAAAACACATTTCAAACAAATACATTTTAAGTTGAGACTTAAAAGCAGATAGAGAAGAGATATTATTAAGAGAAGGATGTAATGTATTCCAGACCTTGGGAGCGTTGATACAAAAAGATCATCTACCTATAGTAGACAGCTGGAATATAGGAACTGACAATAGGCCAAGTTCAGATGATATAAGAGACCCGGTGGAGTAGGTCTGATAAATATAGAGGTGCAAGACGATTTAGAGCCTTAAAGGTTAACAGGAGTACCTTAAAATGAATACGTGATGCAACAGGTAACCAGTGAAGATCATGGAGAAGGGAAGTTATGTGAGCATTACTTCTAGTCGAGGTGAGCACTCTCACAGCTGGATTTTGTACATACTGTAGCCTTTTAATATGTTTTTTTGTTAAGCGAATTAACAAGACATTGCAGTAGTCCAAACGAGAAGTTATTAGTGCATGAACAAGGGTTTCTGCATCAGCCAGATTGAGAGAAGGAGCCAAGACGTGCGATAATACGCAGGTGATAAAAAATTGTTTTTAACAACTTAAGCAATATGCGAAACAAAGGAACGAGGGGAAGCAAATAAAACACCAAGATTATGTACTGGGGAGGAGGGTTTAACAAGAACCCCATCTATGTCAAAGGACAGGTCCGTTCTATTTCCATGCATGGTGGAGCTGATCAGCATTATTTTGGTTTTGCTGTCATTTAGTTTAAGAAAATTCAGGGATATCCAGTGATTGATTTATCTAATACATGCAGTGAGTGAGTCAGGCAGAGATGAAATATCAGAGGAGGTGGTAAGATAGATTTGGATGTCATCAGCATAACATGGAAAATGAAGTCCACACTTGCGTATGATATCGCCAAGTGGCTGCATTTAGGTGATAAAAAGTAACGGACCAAGCACTGAGCCCTGTGGAACACCTTGTGTCAATGGAATTGTTGTGGACTTATACCCTTGCATGGTGATATAGTACTTTCTATCAATGAGATAAAAAATGAACCAGGGAAGAGCAGAACCACTGATTCCGATATCAGAAAGTTGGGAAATGAGAATATCATGACAGATAGTATCAAACGCTGAACTTAGATCAAGGAGAATTAAGATGTTTGTAAACCCAGCATCCATAGAAAGAAGGATATTATTAACCACACGATTAAGAGCCGTTTCAGTGCTGTTAGATGGGCAGAATCCAGACTGAAAAGGTTAAAAGTAAGATCATATTTGAGAGGCTACTACTTTCTCTATTTTTTTTGTAGAAATGGTAAATTAGAGATTGGCCTTTAATGGTTCATATTCAAATGATCCAGCCTATTGCCAACAAAACAGACGTGAAGCAGTTTTACGCACCACTTGCGGTCCGACTCATGACCGGGATCATTATCGCTGTGACTGCTCTATCTTTCAGTTTCAAATGATCTGTAAATCCAGCGTAGAACTGGGCCTTGTTTATGAAACCATAAGTGCCGATCCCGAGGGTTCGAACAGCCACGGAAAAACATGAGATATTCTCCATTCATTTTAACCAATAAAAATGCGATTGCAACTATCAGTTTCTATGGTTATTTTATTGACAAATACCGAGAGCACATCAATGTATTGCTTGAGAACAAAACTCTCAGCTCCACTTAATGCTGGGTTCTTTGGGAAGCAAGGTTATCTTTTCCTCACAACCAAAAACACACTTCTTTTGGTGACATTGTTGATTTTGTGAAGTCCTGTGACCTGTGCAGCGCTGCCGACGACTTCCGTAAAGCCAAACGCGCTTTGATGGGCGTGCTCTTGCTCTCTCTCTGTCACTCAAGGCCCATACAAAAAAAATCCCCCCCGAAGTTCGTGAGGATTTGGAAGAGTATTTTTGGCACAGAAATACTCCGTCATACGGAACTTTGGCCATGTTTAGCACAATAATCCAACTCTTTAACAGTGTAAATAAGTTAGAATGCATGAAATAGCATTATACCCTTCCTTTAAGGATGGGTGTGTAGCAATTTTTAATTCAGCAGGGACAATAGAAGATATGAGCTATAATTTACCAAACTGGTTATGATGGGTGAAATATCAGAAACACACATTTTAAGTAAAGCAGTTGGTGCAGGGTCGAGCTGACAGGATGTAGTGTTAGACTCCATGATCAGATCATGTATGGCATATGGAGTAGTGGTGGTGAAAACAGTGAAAATATAATTGTTTTAAGTCAAAAGTTTTGTGAAAGTGCCTGAAAAGTGTCCTTTATCTCATACTTCACAGATGACTTTACTGTCATTCATTCATTAATTCTCACAGAACAAGCATTTGTGCAAGTCTTACAAGTTTGCAAATAAGCAAAATAAAATTATTTGTCATTAATACGAATAATACGAAAAAACTAATTACTTTTTTGTCACTGGTGTTATTGTCATGATGCTACTACTGTTTGGCTACGTTCCTACTGTCAGTTTTTGGGATTGACAACCACAAAAGCTCTGGAGAAGAGTGACTAGAGCTGAAACCTTCAGAAGACACACTGCTCATATCGCTGCAGTTGTAAGTTATCGAAAAACCACATTAGGCCAATATATATATAGGCCAATTCATACCACACCAACAGACGGCAACAGACATTTCATTGGGTTTTGTCGGATCAGTTTGTTACCCGTCAGAGTCTATTGCCGTCTGTCAGAACTTGTTTTCGCCGATTGAACATGCTGTGATGTGACGTGACATGCTATAATCTGGTCGGTGTTGGTCTGTGTGTGTCGGTAATTGGCCTTATCATGTGACAGACAACCAGTTTTCCAATCTGGTTGCGTTCACACAGTGTGGGTTTTTCAGAGAATGCGGTTGTGAGTCCTGAAAACTTACGGATGTGAGTCCGGTTATAGAATGTGGTTGTCACTCCCAGAAATATCTAAATCATGTGTGAACGTAACCATATTAAGAACTCAAATACAGGACTGCCAAATGTATTTTGCTGCTGTATGAACGTGAAAATAAAGTAAAAGAAAAAATCTGACGGTTTTTTAATAAGAAATAATTTTGAGATGTTAATAAATTTTATGGGATTAATTTTAAGAATGACCCAAACATATCTTTATATCAGTAAAAAAGCATAGTAAATTCTCAGCCGATTGACGCAATTGTATCGCCACATCATATCACCCACCTCCAGTGTTTGAGGGGGTTGTACATGTTGCCATTGCCTTGCTGAGATGTTGCTTACTGGTGTGTTTGCTTACAGGACCACGTCAAAATAGCTCACATCTATGATTTGTTTTTTGCCCATTAAAACTGTAAATCTGATCGCAATCTCTCCTCAGCAAGCCACATGATTTGAGGTATCATTCATGTCCATGGAACAAACGGCGTGGGGCGAGTAATGTGCCAACATTTTTACTTACAGGTCTGTTGTTACGGGGTCAGTTCAGATCCCTCACCCTAAGTATCACACTAATAACACTGAGGCTCTCCAAAAGATCTGAAGTCACACCGCTGCCTTTCTGTGGCATCTGTTTCATTCAGGATATTGAGTTACACCCCAGCAAACATGGTACCTCAGTGTCTAGGCTTCATGCCAAATCTCATTAGTACCTCAAGAGCGCTATCAGGCAGAAACACTTATTAAGTGCAGATTTGTTTCTGTGCTGGCTCATCTGGTGACACAAGTCCTCACTGACCTGTGTGCGCTGGACTCTTTACCTAACGTGACTTATCAACTCACTCTGAGGGTAAATAAAAGTATGTTGTGAGGTCAAATCGAGTCCCATCTGGAGATACTAATGTTAATGTGCACAGATGGAATAAAGTCAGCACATTGAAATCTGCTTATGTGCATGCTTTGTTTATATACTGCAATCTAGCATCATTGGATTAAGACTTATCAGTAGTATCATGCTGACATATTAATAAACATTTATATGGTTTTACTTTATTTAGAAGGGTGATGTGACCTTTTGCACCATTTCTGAGGCAAAGCAAATATTTTTTATAGTCATAAAACAATCGTCAATAAATTAAAAAAAGGATAACTTCAGTATTTCTACTAGAAAAAGAAAGAAAACACAATGTTGTAAACATCTGATCCCATTATTTCCAATAGTCTCTTTAATATGGAGTGTGTGTCTTTGTTGGTTTCTTTAACTGTTCTTTGTTACCTGGATCTCATTATTTTCAAGAAAAAAAGGCCCTTGAGCTGAAAGGGTTTGACACAGTTACAGCAGAGACGCATGTGATTCCCTCAGTCTGTTCAGTGCTGAGCTGGAGAGTTCAGTGGAGAGACGGCACAAGTCTCAGTTGAGTTCCTCTGAGGGTGAACTGTTTTGCCATTAAACAAAACCTTGGAAAAACATAGGAGGAATTTCAGCATTTGTTCTTATCATTATCAGTTCTTGTTGAGATGGATTATCTGGTTATTGTCTATTTATTTAGGTCAATAAACTCAAGGAACTCATAATATTTGACTGTGGAAAATGTAAACCAAAATATTTTTTTTCTTTTTTTAGGGCTATCCCGGTTAACATTTATGTAGCCATTTTTAACACATTTACCAAACTAAGTATTAATACTCCTCATCATTACTCATCATGATTAATCAGTTATTTTTCTATTGACAGCCTTGGTATAGTATTTAACTGTAACTAAAAAATCTTTTTTTTAAAGATTTTTAAAATCTTTTTCGTTTTAAAGGTTTATACAGTTAACTATTTTCTATTAGTGGGTGGAAAATAGAACTTATACATGTCTGCAGATTAATAGACTTATTAAAATGTATGTAATTTTAATAAAAGTAAGTGTTACGGTACACAGGAGGCAGACAAAGATGTACACAGGTAATGGGAGTTTATTGACACCAGTTGAGCATATAGCAGTAATCAGGTAAGCAGAGATGTAAACGGAGATGGATGTATGAGTAGTATGGAGATAGTTACTGTCCTTATCCTTTGCAGGTATGGAAGTCTTCAAGTACGCTGGAGTCGGAGATCGCTGGAGACAGGTAGAGCATTCACACACAGGAGACAGGAGACACAGAGGGAAGGAGACACGCTGGATCCTGGTAAGTGTGTTGCGGGGAGTCCTTGAGGTAAGCATTTACGGGAGTATGTGTAAACGAGACCGGACATGGAGTGCTGTGTGTGTGTGCTCTTTATGGTGCTGGTGATGAGTGCAATGATGAGGTGCAGGTGGCGGTGATTAGTATTCTGGTGATTGAGTGCGCTGTGATTGGTGGACGGTGGAGCCTGACGTGTCTGTGACAGTAAGTTTTTTCCAAATAATATTTTAATTCGGTATTAAAATAAATTGGGCCTCATTTTGAGGTTTTCAGTTACTTAACTTGTAATGCTATCATTTTTTTTTTTTAATTCTTCACCACTTTAATCTCATAATGTTGTGACTTTTGTGATTTTCAAACTTTATTATATTTTTTTTTTATGATATTACTGTGCTGTTGTATCCTAAAGACAGTGGATTTGGGGTAATCACTCATGTGAGCTGACAGCATTACTTGTGCTTCATATCCACCCACCGTTTCCTCCCTCCAGCCCTGTCTGTGCTAAAGAGCAAGCAGTGGTTTGGGTTATGGTTTCATTGTGCTTTGTGTTGTGTCCACGGAACGGAGAAGAAGCATGATGGTTAACCTTGTTCTGTTCACTGCGGGAACTCATGAGTCAGGCTCTCGGGGATGATGTCTAACTAAGGTGTCACGGTGGCCTCAAAGAGAGTTCATAAATTCCAAGATCTTTCAGTGACTCTCACAAGGGATCATTGGCAAACTAAAGCCCCGGGTATATTTCATTTTTCTGCATTCCGCTCCATCTCCAAAAGTGGGTTGCAAAACCGTTTTGAGTGGGTCGTGGAGTTGTCAAAAAGAAACAACAACAAAAACCTAATTGTAAATGTTTTTCTGATACAAGACTTTTATTTTAAAAGACCTGCGTGAACGCTGCGTGTCTCTTCTGTCAGACGCAGTTTAAGTAAACAGTGCCTGAGAAAAACGCATTGATTCAGTATCTGCGGTCAGATGAGATGTTGTCAGGCTATATTTCAGTGTAATTATTCTAACGTTATTTTCGTAACATAAAGTCTCTCACCTCAGAAAAACAAACATGTCCTGTTCCTGGAGGCACACCAACAGTACACATTTTTGGATCTGACCCATCCATTACAGGTCTTGGACTGTCTACTAATGAGCTGATGAATTGAATCGGGTGTGTTTGATTAGAAAGAGTTCGAAAATATTATGTTCTCTTGGTGAAACAATGCATTAAACCATATATCTGAGTCTGTATTTTAGGAAGAAGCTGCAAAGGGGATTATAATATTTGGGGATCTGTAGTATCAGAAACCATTTGTAACACCTTAGCAACCACATAGCATCACCTGGCAACCAGCCACAACACCCTTACATTGTGGTGGCTAGAATTGCATGCGTAAGCATCACTCACATTTACTTCATAAAATGTTAAAACGTTGTGCTTTAAAGGGATAGTTCACCCAAAAATGAAAATTACCCCATGATTTACTCACCCTCAAACTACCCTAGGTGTATATGACTTTATTCTTTCAGAAGAAAACACAATCAGAGTTATATTAAATAATGTCCTGGCTCTTCCAAACTTTATAATGGCAGTGAATAGAGGATGATATTTCAAAAGCCCAAAAAAGTGTAACCATCCATTATAACAGATATCCACACGGCTCCAGGGGGTTGATAAGGGCCTTCTGAAGTGAAGCGATGCATTTGTGTAAGAAAACAATATCCATATTTAAAACTTTGAAAAATGTAAATAGCTAGCTTCCGCCAGACGACCGTACGCATACTGTACAAGTCAACTTGCGCAAAATGAGTAACACCTGAAGCGATGTATGACACAGGATGTAGGAGTAGATGCCTCTCGCGATTTTAACAAATAGGGATGGGCAACAAACTCCTTTGACATTTCTCTTTAAAAATTCTTGTTTTAGACTTCTAATTCGTGACCGGTGTTTTGTTTTGCTCTATCCTCTAAGCTTACGCATTCTTCATTACGTCATCCGTCTGGTCAGAGTTCACTCTTTCGCCGTAAATCGATGTGTATGGCTCGGAAGCTAGTTATTTTAGTTTTTAAAGTTTTAAAAATGGATATATTTCTTACACAAACACATCGCTTTGCTTCAGAAGGCCTTTATTAACTCCCCGAAGCATGTGGATTACTTTTGTTATGAATGGTTGCACTTTTTTGGTCTTCAAAATCTCATCCTCTATTCACTGCCATTATATATTTGTAAATATATCTCCGATTGTGTTCGTCTGAGAGAAGAATGTCATGTACACCTAGGATGGCTTGAGGGTGAGTAAATCATTGGGTAATTTTTATTTTTGGGTGAACTAACCCTTTAAGTCAGCTCAGCAAATTGACATTTTGACATGAGACATTCAAATCAAAGTAGGATGAAATGTTAAACAGTTTTGTGAACATTTTTTTCTTTGTATTGTCCTCAAGTGTTTACTGGGAATCATCAAAAAAATGTGTGCCATTTCCTTACTCTTCATCTGCAGATCAGATATTGATTCAAAGCACACTGTATCTCAGCCACAGTGGGGCTGTGTTGCATTAGTCTAGCTGAGGGACTCTCGCTGGACAGACACTTACCAGAAAACTCGCACTAGCGGTTTGCTTTCAGACTTCCCTGAGCTGTTAAAGAAGGCAGCCCAGACCAAACACTGCCGCATGCCACACTAAGCTGTATATTACACCACAAAACCTCCAGATATCATATTAGCCCAACCACTAATCCAACACCAAGGCCTTCCTATGCTTGTGGACGTATAGCAAAATGTAATGAAATCATCAGATTTCAGATGCAAAAGCCGCTAAACACCACCTCCTTCAAAAATGAGATAATGATATTGAGCGAATACTCTCCGCACATAGGATACGTTCATCAAATTCTAATCCACTAAATCCCAGCATCAACCCATTCAGAAATATCGGTTTGTTGGCAGAAACCGCTAAACACCACTTCCCTCTAAGTCTACAGAAGAACCAATCGGAAGATGCGAATCGAATCATATGATTTCAAGATAAATGACGGTGTGAATGAGCCGGCTGTCAATGTTCATGCCTTGTCTATCGTGGCAATGACAGGATTTCGTGAGTAGCATGTAAACTGACAGAAACTGACGTTTTACAATGTCTTGTTGTCCAAAGGTTTTTGTAAAAAATGGACTTAGCTGGTTTTGCAGTAAAATTTGTTAAATACCAATGAATTGACTAAAGTGACATTTTTTAAAGTAAGGCATTTCGCTAACTGAACTTTTGTAATTATAACTAAAACTTGTAAAACCATGTATAAATGCATAGATGTCATTTTAGCTGAACTTAGAACTGGTGGTGATGCTTAAAATATTGTTGGTCATTTAGTGTTTCTGTAAAAAAAAAAAATAGATAATAGTAATTATTATTAAAAGATACTACTACTACTAATTCTACTAATAATAATAATATACAACACACTAAGGATTGATGAGCTGATGGGATCATGAATATTAATCACGTTGTCAGCGTTCTCTCAAACTGATTTGCTGAAATCAAAACAGGGACGGTAATAGATGAGCGGCAGCCAATGAGATGGCCTTTTGCGCATTAGTTTCGCCCACTACCAGAGAAACCGGCATCTGAACGTTATTTTGACAGAAAAATACAACAATATCGTTTACATGTAGCATGTCGATTCTCTGTGGTATGTAAGGGTGTTTTCACACCTGTAGATCGATTGCATTGTTCCGAAACAGAGACTTAATTTGTTACAATGTTGCCTTTTCTCCTTGGTTCGGCTCGCTTTCAAAGCGTACCAAAATGTGTTTATGCAAGTCACATGCGTTTACAACTGTCCTCTTATTTGTCAGAGTTCAAACTCTATACAAATGTAGCCATCATTCCCGCTGTTAAGTTATATACTACATTCGTATTAATTCAAGCACACTCTCTCTGTATCTCCCAGCGCTGTCTAATAGACTGTGTCGAGACGCAAACACTAAACGAATGTTATAATGCAGCAGTGCCGGAATCAATTCTTCGTCGGGACCGCATTCTTGCATGGAGAAGCACAATTACACAACATTTTAAGATGAAGAGGCATTCTTTGTTTTTAACTGCAGTAACTAATGTGCTCACTCACAGAATCAAACACTGCTGCATTTTATATAACACATTTCCCGTTATGAATATGATATCGGTTGGTCCGTTGGGTCGGATTGCTTTCACACCACAAGCGAACCGCCCCAGAGTTCGTTTGCAATTGGCCGATTGTTTTGGTGTGGGTCCGAGCGCGATTGCCGTTACATAATGCCTAAACGAACCGAACCAAGGGAGAAAACGCATCAGGTTCCGAAACAATTGCTCAGGTGTGAAAACACCCTAAGGCTCTCGCTCTCTCACTCTCTCTTTGCATGTGTGTGAGAAACACGACGCTCTCAGCAATATGACGGCGAGTCTTGCAGCTTCACACTAGAGTTTGCGGTATGTCAAATACAGGTACGCTGCGCATCCATTGAGCCGCATTAAAATACTACAGATCGCTTAATGGGGAGCAAAACTCTCAAGCGCTCAGTCAGAGTGTTCAGCGAGTGAAAATATAATCCTCTAACACACACACTGGTGAGTAAAATCTAAGAATGTATTAGCCAATGGCTAATGATAGATATTTTTTAGTTGCCCAGATTGAAGATTTTGTCGCATATGTGGGTGATGTACTCGCATTGTAGAGGGTTGCTGTTAAGCCTGACATGAAACAATAATCAGAAAAAAAATTAACAGTTAATTTAACCTTTAGACAAAACCAAAAAAAAATCTATGTGAAAAGTTTGCATATGTGTTTTTGTGGACAATCATATTTAACACATCAGGCTTTTATGGCTTATATACACTGCCTGGCCGAAGAAGAAAAAAAAAGCCACTGTTTGGGTTTAAATAGGCAAATACTTAAGAGTCTATGAGTAGATGATTATTGCTGTGATTATTATGTTTTTAGCATGTTATATGTTTGGGAACAGTTCTTTTTCTTTTTAATTGATGAAGTATGTACACTCTAAAAAATGTTTGGTTAAAAACAACCCAAGTTGGGTTGAAAATGGACAAACCCAGCAATTGGGTTGTTTTAACCCAGTGGTTGGGTTAAATGTTTGCCCAACCTGCTGGGTAGTTTTATTTAACCCAACTACTGATTAAAAATGACTATTATGGCTGGCTTAAAATGAACCCAAAATAGGTGAGAAATTAAAAATCAGACACATAATTACTAGAGGCAACAATAATAATCAAAAGGTGTACATTTATTAATAAGCAATTTAATAAATGTTTATTGTTTATTATTCATTATCTTATTAAAAAATGCTCATTTATTAAACATATTCATAAATGTTAATTTCCAGCATATTTTGGGTTCATTTTAAGCAAGCAATACAGTAATTTGTATACAACAGTTGAGTTAAATAAAACTACCCAGCACGTTGGGCAAACATTTAACCCAACCACTGGGTTAAAACAACCCAATTGCTGGGTTTGTCCATTTTCAACCCAACTTGGGTTGTTTTTAACCCAGCATTTTTTAGAGTGTAGCTTTTTATTTCTTAAACAACCATGTAGGAAGACGCATCATGGCCATGTTCCAAGATGACAAAGCCAAGATTCATCAGGCTCAAACTGTGAAAGAATGTTTGGGAGGGAGCATGAAGAACATGAATTGGCACCTCTGAATCCAGACCTTAAATTCATTGAAAATCTTTGGGATGTGCTGGAGGACACTTTACAGAGTGCTCACCTCTTGCATTGTTAATTCAAGATCTTGACCAAACATTGATGCACCTCTTGATGGAAAAAAAACAAAACAAAAAAAACATCACAACATTTATTTCCAATTGCAAAAATATGCAATTTGGTACAGTTGCTGATATTTATCTGGTCAAAAAGTAAGATAAAATGCTGATGCTTGTAATTAAATCAATGAGATCTATATAACAGTATAACAGACTGCTTACATAAAATGCATATAAATATCAGTTGTCACTCTATTTCTTCCAATAGTAGGTCTTAGTAAGATGATATTTAAATGCTAAGTATTATGATCAAATCTCTGTAGTTTTTATTTTATATAATGCAATGCAATACGATTATAATTGAGAGATGAACAAATAAATGTTCCTCAAAAGCCTGATGGATCATATTTGATACTCACATTTTAACATGATTATTCTAACAAAATGATAGATATAAGTAAACCTAGGTTGCTTCAGTCCAGTAAGTGTTCATCTTGAAATATTACTAGCTTTATAAAAGTTATTCTTATGTTTACTTTATAAAAATCTTTGAAGATTTCACAGCAAAAAGACACGTGAACCACAACCTAAAGGCAGACATTTTTACAATTACAAATGCCTTTTACTTGCTAAAAAAGTTGCTGTGTAGTAGATTGTGTACAACAGGTTTTTCAGCAACATGTTAATCATTTAGAGGCCGTATCGGATATGAAACAGTAGTCCCCATCAAACCAGCTTCCAAATTGCAACATGTGCTGTTTGCACAGTGGTAACTTGAAGAGGAAACATATCTAAATGTTTAGTCCTACGATTATACTTGTGTTTTATATGCTTAATAGGTATTTGCAAGCTTCAAGATAAGCTTAAGCCAAATATAGTTAGATATGCTGGCTAATGTAAAATGAGAACGTTCTTGAGGGGAAACCACCCGGACATGGGGTGCAGCCAAAGCATAAAACAATTACTGTGTTCATGCATGGCTCTAATTAAAGACACCCTTTCCCTTTTCTCTCTGGGACAAAAAAATGTGGCTGTGTTTCATTGAGATTCTTGAAATGGTTTATGTCTTAATTTATTGTTTGCTATGTTTATTAACTCAGAGAAACTTGGCTTCTCCAAAGCAAGCCTCTCTTTTGATTATGCTAGGTGACTATTCAAATCAAAGACCTTCTCCTTCTACTCTTCGGACACTTGTTTGAGATGTCACATTCCATCTCATAGGCCATTTATATAATAAAATATAATGAATAATGTAATGAATAAACCATAGACTGTTTAGTGCTTTGTCTTCCGTGAGAACTTTATTCATGTCTCCATTTCCCCAGGGTCACATGAAGGCTGCAGGTCTCTGCCAGTACTTAATCAAAACTAAAAATGAATGTTGACTGATTAGGTTACTTTCAAATTGGGGCTCAATTAGGGTGTGCTAATTGTCCTTTCTCATGTGAGAATCTCTTTGGGAAAGCAAGGGAGGGGTTGGACCAAAATTCGCTTGTCTATTCTGAGGTTGGCAAACTTTTTGATGACATGGACTCCCAAAATATGTTGATCCCCATGTGAGGGAAACAATTTCTAAAATATAAAAACAGATATGTTTATATAGTGTATAAGATATATTTATACTGTGAAGATTATAAACATATTATCTGATACAAGATTTAGTTTCTATTAATTTGACACTTTTTCAGAATCAGAATGAGCTTTATTTGCCAAGTTTGCGCAGCCATACAAGGATTTTTTTAAATAAAAAGAACATCTAAATAAGACTAAGAAAGAAAAATAATAATAATAATGTGGTATACACGTGGAACAGAAGACTTATGCGCAGATTTGTGCATTATTTACTGTATATACAGCTGTATAAATAAAAATATGTATAAGTGTTTACATAATATCTAATTATTGCCTCACTCTCAAGTACTGAAGTATGAATTATAGAAACAGGTAGCAGTTGTTAATTGTTTAAGCTGGAGATAGCATTGGGGGAAATTTTAATGCCTAGATGTTTAGTGCACGGAGATCTGTAACGTCTGCTTAAGGGGAGAAGTGCAAACAGGACGTGGCCGGTTTGAGAGGGGTCTGTGATGATGTTACCTGCCTGTTTCTTCACTCTAAAGATCCTGAAGGTTGGGCAGGTGCACACCAATTATCCTTTCAGCTGTCCTAACAGTCCGTTACAGTCTTCTTACATCTGATTTGTTGGCTGACCCAAACCAGACAGCTATAGAAGTGCAGAACCAACTCAATAAGAACTATGTAAAACTGTGCCTGTGGTAGGTGGAACTTTTTCAGCTGACGAAGAAATTACAACCTCTGTTGGGTCTTTTTCACAATGGAGTCAATGTGATTGTCCCACTTCAGGTCCTGAGAGATGGTGGTGCCCAGGAACCTTAATGGCTCCACTGCTTCCACAGTGCTGTTGATGATGATGAGGTCTTAAGTCCACTATCATCTCCACAGTTTTGAGCGTGTTCAGCTCCAGGTTGTTATGACTGCACCAGACAGACAGCTGCTGAACTTCTTGTCTGTAAGCAGATCATCACTGTCTTGGATGAGGCAGATGACTGTGGTGGTGTCTGCAAACTTCAGGAGCTTGACAGAGGGGCCTTTGGAAGTGCAGTCATTTGTGTAGAGGGAGAAGAGCAGTGGGGAGAGCAAGGGTCCTAGATGTGAGTTTCCCCAGCCTCACTAGCTGTTGCCTGTCTGTAAGGAAGTTGATGATCTCGGATTTTCTTATCTTCTGTTTCCTGAAGACCCGGCATTAGGGATGGGCGATATCTTATCGTTTGCAATATACCGTTGGAAATTCTCCTCAAGATAAAAATTTGTCTCCTCGCAATAATAACGATAAGTCTAGTTGATGACGTAGTTTTGTGCGCGGCCGATTCACTGTTCACGTGCGGAGTGAAAACAAGCATGGTGGAAGGCGGACGTGAGGCTGAGGAGGAGCTTGTTTTTAAGCGAGGAGCTACCTCCACAATTTGAAACTGGTTTGGTTATAGAAAATCAGATGCAGAGCAAAATACCGTAATCACTATAAACAATTGTTCAATGCAAGAGCCGTATGCTTTATGAGCATTTTTTTAGGCCATATCGTCCATCCCTACCCGGCATACATCCTCCTCACAGATCTTAAGTGCAGGCTTAAGGCCTCTATATAGTCACGGCCAAGTTCTTTTTCGTTCTTCGTTTAGGGGCAAAACGAAGTTTGAAATACGTGAGTAGCAATATACTGTTATCGAACATCTGATTCCGCCCACACTGCTGAGAGTGACGTTTAGATGATTATGTAAATATGTGCTGCGTGCTTTCCTCAAAAAAATTAACAAAATAAACACAACAAAATTGAGAAAACGGCAAGCATTTTAATAAAGTATAAGAAAAGCATCTGATCATAGCAACGTGAATATGTTTGTTTGCACGAGCTCTGCAATTCGGCACTCTAGTAAAGTCACTTCAAGTTTATTTATATAGCTCTTTATACAATAATATATTGCTTAAAAATCAAGCAGCTTTACCGTATTAAACATGAAAAACAGTGTCAGTGTCTCGTTTCATCAGAAGTACAACTTCATTTTCTACTATAAAGCAGCTTCCAATGTGTTCATGTTTTCACTCACGGATGGATTGAACAAGAGAAATGAAGCAGAATTTCCATGTGAAAGAAGGTGGAGCCTCCACGCACACCTACCTAATATGTAATCGCCACAGACTAATGGTAATACAAAGTTGTTTACCAGCTGAAGTGAACTTTTCCGGAAAGTTCGCTTTGGCAAGCTGTTTCAAATTCTCAAAACGAACTTCAAACTCCCAAAACGAACTTCAAACAAAGTTTGTTTTAGCCTGATTTTGTTCGAAACGACGTCACATCAGTTCATTCTTCAGTTTCGCTTTAATTGTATCGGGGCCTTAAAAAGCAGTAGGGAGTGGGAGTGATGGCTGTGTGGAGAGATGGTCAGAGCGGGTGTGGGGTGTGAGCTTTTCAAACCTGGAGCAAAACACATTCAGGTCATCGGCTAGTTGTTGTTTTTCCACAGTGCTGGGGGATGGTGTCTTGTAGCTGATGATGGCTTTCAGGCCCTTCCACACTGATGTAGGGTTGTTAGCTGAAAACAGTTTTTTCAGCTTTTCAGAGTAGCTTCTCTTAGCTACTCTTATCTCCTTATTCAGTGTGTTTTTAGCCTGTTTGTACAAGGCTTTTCCCCCACTCCTGTAGGCATCTTCTTTGACCTGGTGAAGCTGTTTGAGTTTTACAGTGAACCATGGCTTATCAGTGTTATATGTTAAATAAGTCCTGGTGGGAACACACATGTCCTCACAGAAACTGATGTAGGATGTCACGGTGTCAGTAGCCGCGTTTCCACTGTTGGGCCAAAAGCGAGCGTGCTAGTGCATGCCAGAGCCTGTCGCATTTCCACTGTTACTTCCGGGCTTGATCGGGCCTCATCTGGGCTTCCTCGGGGCCAACGGCCAGATTTATTTGGCTCTTTGAATACCTTAGTCCAAATCGGGCTAAATGGGGCTTGAGGAGTGGTCATGAACAAAGGCAGAGTTTACCTGGAAACTGTCAACACTGCTGCTCATTTCCCATATTATATCAGGCTACCAGTTAACTTCAAAATGTAAGATATTTCATAAAATTCTCAACTCAAGACTCTCAGACAACAGCGAGTGTTTGAAATAACTTCCGACTGTAATCCGATGGGGATTCTGGTCACCATATGAAGCAGAAATATATTTTTATGAGATGCTAAAGGCTGCTTATGCTAACCATTGTAATAATAAATACACATCTGTTTATGGAAAATACCAGAGACTGCTTGAAAAACGTGGACAAATCTTATGATTATAATTGTGTATTTATTTGGTTTCATGTTTTATCTGTCTCTTCCCTGTGCCTTTGTTGATACCGAACTAATGCTACTTTCCAGACAAAGTTGGACCAGGGAATATCCTAAATTAAATGTCCCACTTCAGACCTCAGTGAGTTCCAGTCATCACACGTCACGTTCACATGTTGACCACATGATGTCGTCATGACACAATGAGAGCATATCATGTTTTTGGGTCAGTTATGGCAAAAACAGAATAAAAATAACATAAAATCACTTTGAAAACTGAATGTCTGTTGTTAAAATGAGTTTTTACGTTTATGCTAATTGGAAGCAGACTTGCAGACATCTTGGAAGTTATGTCACTCATAACTCCTGTTATCTTCTTGTGAGCTCCCTTTGTTGCTCTGGTATAAGTATAACAGTATAGTGAGACGGGAGAGATCGCCCAAACCTCCTCAGATCACATAATTTTGTCAAAAATTAATTGAAATGCTCACTATTTCTAAAGAAATGTGACGTAAACTTGATATTTTATAAATATTTGTCTAAATGTGTAAGCCTTTGGACTTAAAAGCCTTAATGGAGTTGTTTTGGGCATTCTTGTGACTGCAAATAAATGGAAGGAGGTGCAACTGAATAGGTATGTGTTCTCTTTTTATGTGAAATGGTAAATATTAGTTTGATTCAGCATGATTGATGTGCACTCCTGACGCGAATTAATAAATTACTGTCACTGTTAAAAAAAAAAAAAATGTATATCATTGGTCATATATTGATGCTGGAGTCTTACTAAGTGTTTAAGTGAAGACCAAACGTTTGCTTCTGTCATGATCATTTTGTGATAGTTTTCAGTCATCTGGTAAGTGTTGGGGTTGTTTGACGTTGTTCTATGGAGGCGTGTTAAGGGCAGGTTTTAGGGTAACGCTGCGGCGACTTGATTTTGGCCTCGGTGCTTGAGGTCCAAGGCTATTGGCCTCACCCGGCATGTTGTTAGCCCTGGCTTGTACTGGTCCAACAGTGCAAATGTGGCTAGTGAGCTCATCCAGATCAGTGGCTGCGGCCTCAAAAACACTCTAATCATTGCAGTCAAAACAGGCTTGTAAATCTTGCTCTGTTTCATTGGTATATCTCTTTACAGTTCTTACTACAGGCTTAGCAGATTCAAAGGGGTCCCTAACTTTAGTTAGTGTGTAATGTTGCTGTTTGAGCATAAACAACATCTGCAAAGTAACAACGCTCAAAGTTCAATCCAAAGGGAGATACTTTCTTTTACAGAAATCGCTTTTTAAGGACTACAACGTGCTTCTTCCCGGGTTGGTGACATCACAAACCCCAACATTTACATAAACCCTGCCCCCAAGAACGCGCAACAAAGGGGGTGAGGCCATGTTGGGCTGCTTTAGAGAAGAGGAAGAGTTGTTGTAGTAGAGTGTTGTTGCCATGTTACTGACGTTACTGACAATCGTCATTTTGTGTGCGTGAGATTCTCCAGCTTTGTTGTTGTTTAGCAACCGAAGTGCGAGCTGTTAAAGCTCCGCCCTCTTTTGGAAAGGGGGCTGGGAGCAGCAGCTCATTTGCATTAAAAGTGACAGATACAAAAACGGCGTGTTTTTGCTCACACCAAAATAGGGGCAAATTTGACAAGCTATAATAAATTATATGTGGGGTATTTTGAGCTGAAACTTCATAGACACATTCTGGGGACACCAGAGACTTATATTACATCTTGTGAAAAGGGGCATAATAGGTCTCCTTTAAGTTTCTGCTTGTATTCAACCTACAGTAGTATTGTGAGATGTAGAAACAAAGAAATACTAGTTTAGTGTTTGTGTTTTGTTCAATGTCGAGTTAGTTAGTTCAATGTCATGTTGTGTTTTACAAGCCATATTAACAAGAGATATTTGTACCAAAATACAGTAGAGATTGATTGGATGCAGTGTCTATATATAATTTTAAAAAGATATTGGAAGCTTTTTCTTTTCCTTTTTTAAACATTTATAAGCCTATTTGTTTTGCCACCCAAGCTTTATATGATTAAAGTCAGTTTAGATTGACATCAATATTTGTCTCCTGCTGTGGGTCTGAAATTTCTGGTTTTATATCAGTATTTGCAGTATAATATCAGACCATTGCATTTAGTAGCAGGTGTTGCAGTTGTTGATAATTGAGTTTGGTAAATGTAACTTCAGTGGAACAAATCAAACTTGTAAGGACACAGCTTGAAAACAGGACGATATTACAATTTAAGACTCCTTACTGGAACTACAGTCTCATGCCGGATATCATAATCCTTTTTTCTCAAAAGTTACACATCCCCCCACCTCAGACTCATTATAACAGCAGCCCAAATGCAGTAGCCAGTGTCATTCTCAGCTGTTTAAAGATGTGCAGAACACAATGCTTAAAAAGTTAACAGAAAATTCCATTATGCGTACAATATACAGATAGTAATTGTTTAAAGTTTGTTTGACTGTTCAAATTTAGCTTTTTCTCATAGAAAGCAGGCATAATTGTAGTAGAAATAATTCGCCAAAGGAATGTAGATGTTTGTATTGATGATTTGTATTTTTAATGTGTATACTTTAATCTGTATTGTTTGATATTGGATATTTAATTGTGCATGCTCATCTGTATATTTACATTTAGATTACCTATGCCATTGTATAAGACTCCCTTAATGTTAAAAACACTAATAATTTAATAACACTGTTAATTCCCAAATTAAAATAAATTTTTCGTACATACATGCCTACATTAATTTGTAGCTTTTGAAACCTTTGGTTTTTAGCATTCTACTTTTCATTTTTTTAGACAAAACAGTTTGACCAATTGTTATCAGCCTATCGATATCAGCCAGAATTTTAATATTGGTCCCTAAGCATTATCCACATACAGTGGGGTCCAAGACAGTGTTGGGTGTAACGCATTACAAGTAACGCAATATCACAGACATGCCAGGCTCTCGTCACACCCACACAGCGATAACTCTCTCCCGAGTTCTAATCACCATTGCCTGTTCCTAATCACCGCAGCACTGTCTGGCCTCAAATGTGGAAACACTCTTTACCTGCTCTACTTACCTTGGTGGTTGTGCTTGTAATCATTGTTTATCTCCTGTGTTGATTCCCCTGTCTCCTTCATCTCTCCAATGATCTCCTCCATCTTTGTGTCTGAAACCTGTGCATAAAGATTACCTGTATACACACTGTGTTCATCAAGAAGTGTGCGCTTCATCCAGTTCCTCTGTCATCATCAGTCACAATCTGCAACAAAAGAAACCCAAGGAATCCACTAGGGCTGGGTAAAAAATATTGATTTCTCGATTTTAATCGATTCTCATTTTTACGAACCGATATCGATTCTTACATCCCAAGAATCGATTAGTCTAGTCTGTTTTCAGTTGATTAATGAGCAGAATATGTAGTGCCTCCAATAAATCGCAATAATCTTTGTGCTTTGTTACTTTTGATATGAAGCAAAGTCTCAGATTTCAAATGATGTCCATCTTACTATGAGATTCAAAAAATAAATACTGTTTTGGCGCTGTTTAATGTGGCGTGACAGATCGCTTTAGCGCCTCAGTTAAATAGAAGCGGCAGCTCGGAGCGCATGTGAACATCCTCTCCTCCGCTTTAATACCAGTTACAGCAGGAAGTAAGCATGACTAAACATCTGAAGGTATGTTAAAATATACAGTACAACTTACCGAAATCCGTACCATATCTCGTGTAATCGCTCAGTCAGTGTTTCAACCTCGGAAGGACGTCAATAAAACAGCTTGTAAACAATGTCACGTAACGACACATTTACCTCAGAAAAACATATTCAGTGACCATGAACTCATTAGTCAGCTAGAAAAGTGAACTCTAGAAAGCATTCTGATAATTATAGCAATGCACCATTACATATTCACTATAATTTTTAATGTTCTTCAATATTTAATGCATGTTTTAATAAATCAGTTATGACAGCCGTGATTTAAATGTTTATATTTAAAAAAAAAAAACGAATTGGAGTAGAAATATGATTATGTAATTCTAAACTTTATTTATAATAAAAACATAATTGAGTGTAATTTAAGTGTTTGTATATAAATAAGTAAATTTAACCTTCGATATTATTATAGTAGTACTAACTGACTTACGTGTGTAGTTTACAGCATTAGTTGAGAGATTTTTTTTTCCTCTTGAAAATTTGCCATGTGCTGTAACTGAAATATTACATCCAAAATAATCTAATCGAATCGAAATCGTAATCGAATCCAATCGAAAGCATGTGAATAGTAATCGAATCGAATCGTGAAAATTGTGTCAATACCCAGCCCTAGTATCCAAAAACTGTACTCAAGTAAAAGTACAAGTACTTATAGAATAATTTACTCAAAGTAAAAGTGAAAGTAATAATCTTAATAGTTACTTGAGTAAGAGTAAAAAAGTATCCATTGAAAATCTACTCAAGTAGCTCATTACTAGTTACTTTGTAACTCTCTCTCTCTCTATATATATAATATATAAAATATATATATATATATATATATATATATATATATATCAATACAATAGCATGTTATTATTTAGATAGATATTTAAATTATTATCATAATTAGATATTTTTGCAACAAACACAGAAGAGACAAGCATTATTTCTGGCATCTGTAACCCAAATATCATTGCATGTCCTTTATTTTGTATAATAATAACAACGTATAATCTACACTTGAAAGAAGAGAGAAAACTCTTTACATGTGCTCGCGCTCATGAACATCACACAAACAATGATCAATGAACAATGAACAAATGCACATTGACGGGTCTTCTTCCGTCTGTTTTTCAAAATGTAATCAAATGTATATTTCTGCAGGCGTGTGTAAACTGGTTAATAGTGTCTATGCAAAGGTGTTAATTTTCAAGACGAACAGGTCGCCGGCGCCGCCATTGCTCAATAGGCTACCCACAAATTACCATTTCATACTCTCTGAACAATGGTAGCTTATTTAATGTATAAATTAAGATATATGTCCATAAAAACGGTAAAGAAATGCTACACTTTGTTATCGTGGCGTAATAATCTGTTTGGTTGTAAAATGTCGGCTATTGGCTGTACGAATTGAAATCGAATGAAATCGATACCTGTGGAATTGTTCACAGACGATCTTCTTTGCTGGCAAACAATAGGATGCATTTGCAGATTTGCTTTTAAATGACTGTAGGTCCACTGCCACTTCATATAACACTCCGAGTGAGAAACCGCTTCAGACGATTCAGTGCGTGCAGGAACTGAACAAATCATTCAAACTGATTCGCGAACCAGTTTAGACAGTTTTGTCAACTTGTTTGATCAAGTCTTTGAACACAATCAACTCAAAAGAGTGATTAATTTGTGAATTCATTTTGTGCATCGTTCATGAAAAAAAAGAGACAGCGCGCTTGGAATAAACTACGCATTTCTTAACATGTACAGTATTGCATTAAAATAAAGTAACGAGAGGAACGTCGCCCAGCGTAGCGAAGTAAAAGTACAGATTTTTCATTACAAATGTACTCAAGTTAAAAGTAAAAGTACCCACATTTAAATCTACTCCAAAAAGTACAAATTTTCCAAAAAAACTACTCAAGTAAATGTAACGAAGTAAATGTACTTCGTAACTACCCACCTCTGCTCACCCGAATTGTACCATTCATCCATCTGTTCAATAAACAACTTTTTGAATTGTTATATATGTCTTTGAGTCTGGTTTATTCTGACGCGTGTTAGGTAATAAGATTACTTTTTTCAAGTAACTAGTAAAGCAATGCATTACTTTTAAATTTACAACAAAATGTCCGAGTTACTTTTTCAAATAAGTAAGGAAAGTTACTTTGTTTCCCCATTTATTGACTGACAGCTCTCCTGTCCGCATGTTGAGATAAGTCAGGGTAAAAGTGCAGAGGCGTTGTGTACGCTGTGTGAACATGATGGTTATTTTAGTTCTAGACTAAATGTCAGCATGCATTTACTCATTTCACTTGCACAAAAACAGATTCAGTATTCCTCAAAAAGAATAATAACAGTTAAATCAAAATAATACAGAAACCTGCAATAATAAAATGTTAACACAAAAATACTTTATGTATTTAATCTCACTTTATTAACCAATGTCTTTGCTGATGATTCCAGTTCAACCATACTAATAAGCAAAAATGACTTTTTAAAATGAATCACATTTGTTTCATTTTTCGTTTTTTATTGCTGAAGTAAGAGTAACTTTCTTCTGTTTCCTATTCTTCTGTAATCCAGAATGGCAGCACAGCTGAAAGGTTTGTTTAAGCTACGCCCTCTTCTGTACAGGCGTACTTATTCTTTTCACTTTTGGTGTGAAAGGGCCTTTACATTTGCCAAAAATAGAACTTTTTTTCTGTTATTATAAAAACAAACAAGCAAGCTCAGCCCAGGTGAGAATGAGTAACGCAAAAGTAACGTAATTCATTACTTTTCATAAAAAGTAACCAAGTAGTGCAATTATTTATTTTTTAGCCAGTCCAAGACTTTCCAATGTGGTCTCAAGTTTTTTAAACCCCACTGTATTCCGCCACAAATAGTCCTGTAGAAACAAAGGTAACACTTCAGTTTAGGGTTCAACTCTCACTATTAACTAGTTGCTTATTAGCATGCATATTACTAGGCTATTGGCTGTTTATTAGTACTTATAAAGCCTTATTCTGCATGACCATATTCTACATCCCAAAATGGAGGCATCTTGTCTAAGTACCTAAGTGTAAAGTTGTCTAAGTACCGTCCAACTGACGAGCGTTTTATTCATTCAGCCAAGCCAAATTTTACCCACAATTGGAGCTTGGCGAGTGTTAATTTTGGCCCCTGCATTCAACTGCACACAACAGGAAATGATGTCAGCTTGAACATCATCAAGCTCCTTGCACACGCAAGTGGCATCCAGCGAGCCCCAGGGTGCTTTGCACAAATTTGGAAACATCCTGGTAGCAGGACAATTTAGGCTTGATCTCTTTCGCTGTACGAGTCAAACTGGACCCACACTAAGATGAAGCTGGAGCACGTTTGTGTGTTTGCTGTGTGTGTATTTGCCTTCCTGCTGTTTCCTGGACTCCCCCAGGCATGTGACCTCTTGGCCCGTGCTTGATTTATTCATTTGAAATCATTTAATCTGATGGGCTACATTTTGTCAAAACACTGTCTCATTAACTGTGGTCCGTGCACTTTGTTTTTCATTCGACCTATTGTACTGCCAGGGGGCACCAGAATAAACACACATAGAGCAATGCGCTTGTGCTAAGAGAGGCTGTGGCTATGAATGCACGCTTTGTTCTAAGGTGTGCTGCTGTGGCCAAAAGGCTATTAGCAATGTCTTGATTTACTCATGCAGATGGTCTGGTCCAGTGGAAGCTGATGGATTGCATTTGAGAAGGTCACGTTAGTTGAACTTTGGGCCTGTCTGCATGCTCTGGCCAGTGTATGATCTTTTAAGATGAAAAAGGGGAATAATCTATGAGAGGAATCATTGTGTTTGACATGCCGGACTTAAGCCGGTTGATTCCTGTTCAGTGTGGTTTCAGTGGCATCGGAAGATCGTCCCAGAGGTGCTGCTTGGTTTTGGGTCTTTGCCCGTTTCCTGTTTTTAGGCAGTTTTGTTGCTATTTTCTTGTGGATTATTGTTTATCCTACCTCTGTTAAAAGCTTTTGCTAGAAGCCTCGGTTTGGCTGCTTTCATGTGAATATGTGACTTTTACCAGCAGGCATTGAGTCTGGAGTAGGGTTCGTTGGAAAGGATGAATCGGCGTCTGTGCTGGGAGCACAGACCCGCAAAGTTCAACCTGAAGAATTTGTGGGCCTGATTTTTCGTTGAAAGATTTTCCATCAAACCGCTAATGTGCATATTGAATATTCTTATTCCCCCTTAAGATTTGATGCAACTTCAATTGTACAAGTCATTGAGAAGCACAAAATGTTTCTGATATTATCCATAAGGCAATACAAAACCATTGTTTTTCATGCAGTAGTCAATTTTGGGTGTTTTGGCTTCCATAACTTGTCTTCTTCTAGACTAGTGGAAAGAAAACAGCTAAAATACCCATTTGAGTGTTTATTCTATTGCACTTTATCTATTTGCGGCTGTAGATTTCAATTACAATACGTATCTTTAAAGGCCTTTTTCAAAAAATTTGTTTTTTCTCCACTTAGCCAGAAATCTCTACTTCAGCAGCGCCTACATACACCAAACTTTACAGGTTTTTTTTTTTTTTCCAATCTATATTCTGAAGGTTTTTACTGAGGGGATTTTCATTTATCATTCGCCTGCTTTATATAACATATTATTCTTAAAATTCTTAAAATATTCTTGTGATGTATATATGTATGTATATATTTATATTTTTTTTTTCTGGCTGTTGACAGTATTATACAGAGCCCCTAAAGGGACATGGTGGTGGAAAAAAAAAAAAAAAAAGATGTGAGGAAATATAATAAGTCAATGCTTTTGTGTTCTCTTGCAAATGTTTCGCGTTCCCCAGAGAAACTTTGCTTTCACTCGCAAAACCTTTTGAACGGAACGTAAACATTGACGAGAGTATGCAAAAGCATTGACAAATCATTTTTCCTCCATATAATTTGTGTTTGTTCTAAAAGCAAAAAAAAAAGAAAGAAAAAGAAAGATTGATTATAGCAGTCAGAAGAGAGAAAGATATCAAAGCTAAAGACAAGCTAATATAACACAAAGTATAGTGTTATAAATGTAAATTTAAAAATAAAAGAAGAAAATATAAAAAACGTTACTAGATTTGCGATGTTGATAACTGTTGAAACACGTCATCACAGTCCGTAAACTCATCTTCTTCTTGTGTTGTTAAAAACCTGTATGATAAAAGTAGTCCACAAAAACTACTTTTGATTGACTATACTACTATAGATTTACCATAATAAACTCCTGTAAAAGTTGTTTGTTTCATTATTTGAAGTTGTAGTCATATGGACTAGTTTTTTTTTACTTTTGTCTATTTGACCTTTGATAACCACTGGTCAACATGTATTTTCATAGTTGTATATTCTGCTAAATATCTCCTTTTTTGTTTCACTGAAGAAAGTAAGCAATAGGGTTTTTTAACAACATGAGGATGAGAAAATAACGACTGTGCTTTAATTTTTGGGTGAACTATACCCTTAAGTGGGAGAACCCTAGAGAAAATAAACATTAGATGCAGATTTGCATGAAATACTGTATGGTTGCACTAGTTATACATTTTGTTATATCACAGATTCCAATGTTGTCGTTCTGTTTCTGTTTCTGGCAGTTGGTGTGTGAGGTTTTTCTTTATTACTTACACAGTTTATCTGGCAGTCTGTTCTGTATACTTATTAAATCTCTATGTTTGCAGGGTTTCAAAACCAAAGATGGATATTTGGTTGTGGCATCGGGAAATGACCAGCAATTTATGAAAGTGTGCAAAGTAAGCAGACACCTTTTATTATGGACTCCAAATATGCATATTAATAAATCTAACCAAGCTTTATTTGTACATTTCAGTCACAGTCATATTTTATAGCTATATGCATTTGTTTTGACTGATGGGATAAGGTTCACATTTCCTAACAGTTCTGTCATCGAACGTGTCTGTTTGCCAAGGTCCTGTGCATGAACGGTCTGGCAGACAGCCCGAAGTACAAAAGCAACAAGTTAAGAGTTCAGCACCGCAAAGAGCTGCTGCAGATTCTGTCCGAGCGGTAAGTGTCCGTTTTGGTTTTTTTAAGTCAACATGAAATCAAAACTAAACCTGTGAGTAATGTGCACCATTCATTCATCACATAATTTTTTGAGGAAATAACGTCTTTGTAATCATTCATCAAAATGTATTAACTTGCTCCACTTTACCACCTTTTTCGTCTGACGTCACCTTCCCACTTGCATGGGCTAATCTAGTTTAAATGGTTCACCAAAAATGAAAATTATGTCATCATTTACTCACCCTAATGTCGTTCCAAACCTGTAAGACTTTTGTTCATCTTCAGAACACAAATAAAGAAATATTTAATGGAATCTGAGAGATTTCTGTCCCTCCACTGACTGTCTATAAAACTACAACTTCATAAAGAAATCGTAAAAATAATCCATATGAATTGAGCGGTTTAGTCCAAATTTTCTGAAGAGACTCGATCGCTTTATATGATGAACAGATTGACTTTAGGCTTTTATTCACATTTAAACATTGATCAGCGAACATAAACAGAAGCTCAACTGTACATGCTCAATGCACAAGAACGAACCTCATTGGTTCTTGAGGAAGCTCAAATGTGCTGCGTAACACACGAGAATGAACCTCATTGGTTCTTGCGGAAGCTTGAACGTGATGTGTAACACACAAGAATGAACCTTATTGGTTCTTGCGGAAGCTTGAACGTGTTGGGTAACACAGGAATGAACCTCATTGGTTCTTGAGGAAGCTCAAATGTGCTGCGTAACACACGAGAATGAACCTCACTGGTTCTTGCGGAAGCTTGAATGCGTTGCGTAACACAGGAATGAACCTCATTGGTTCTTGCGGAAGCTCAAATGTGCTGCGTAACACGAGAATGAACCTCATTGGTTCTTGCAGAAGCTCAAATGTGTTGGGTAACACAGGAATGAACCTTATTGGTTCTTGCGGAAGCTTGAATGTGTTGGGTAACACAGGAATGAACTTCATTGGTTCTTGAGGAAGCTCAAATGTGCTGCGTAACACACGAGAATGAACCTCATTGGTTCTTGCAGAAGCTCAAATGTGTTGCGTAACACGAGAATGAACCTCATTGGTTCTTGCAGAAGCTCAAATGTGTTGGGTAACACAGGAATGAACCTTATTGGTTCTTGCGGAAGCTTGAATGCGTTGCGTAACACAGGAATGAACCTCATTGGTTCTTGCTGAAGCTCAAATGCGCTGCGTAACACGAGAATGAACCTCATTGGTTCTCACATGTCTAGCAAACATGCTTGAGCTTCTGTTTACCATAACTGATGTGTGTGTTGATAAATGTTTATATGTGAATAAAAGCCTAAATTCAATCTGTTCATCATATAAAGCGATCGAGTCTCTTAAAAAAAAAATTGAACTAAACCGCTCAATTCAAATGGATTAGTTTTACAATTTCTTTATGAACTTTTTTTAAGCGTCAAAGTGGTAGTTGCGTAGACTGTCAATGAAGGGACAGAAACCTCTTCGATTTTATTAAAGTATCTTCATTTGTGTTCCGAACATGAACGACAGTCTCAGTTTCTGAATGTGCCATCTCAGTAATCATTACGGACAAAGTCAGTAAAGATTATGGCAACTTTTACCTTCTGTAAAAAGGTCTGGAAAAATTACCAGGTAATACTAATCCCGTCCGAATGAGAATGTCTGTGATTGCTGATGTTTTATTATCCTNTTGTGTTCCGAACATGAACGACAGTCTCAGTTTCTGAATGTGCCATCTCAGTAATCATTACGGACAAAGTCAGTAAAGATTATGGCAACTTTTACCTAAAATTAATAAATAGAGCCAAATCACACACAAAAAACAAACAAAAAAAAAACTGTGAAGAATGCCCATTTTAATATCAATGTCAGGTATGAGTAAGATGCTTGTCTAGATTTTGCTGCTCACGTATGCAAGTTTATTATAAACAGCCACTTCTGTAAACTCTTGAAGTTTACTTTTTATAATAAATGAAAATTATATTAACAAATAATAAATTAAAAGACATCTACGTCATACGTGACGCAAGCAAGAAAATGCACACTCCCACCTCTGTAATAAACACAGAGATGTTAGTCCCGTCCGAGTTGGTACATAAAAATTTAATCACAGATGTCGAGTGAAAAAAAAAAAAAAGTAACCTAAACAAAACTAGTCCTGTCCGAAAAGGGCTATTGAAATATTTTGTTCGCACACCCTCAAACCTTCCACATTTGGCAACAATGGGATTGTTGTGCACAGAAAGTCTGTACAAAATTCAAATGGCACATTCTGACTGGGTGAATCAGCGTCAGCCACTGAAGGCCAAGACATGCTTTGTGAGAGTATGTTTACAATATGAGAAACCTTATATGTTTACATATTGCTAGAAAAAGAAGCCTGGATTAACTTTAATTATAGTGGGCACATTAAGTGAAATCTTTCAAAGAGTGTTGATAGTTTTACACAGTACTGTTGTCCTGAAGGGACATAGAGAGGAAGTGGCCACATATGACTTGCATTTCAGCTCATGTTATCGTGCCTGTGCCCTGTTTTCCAGCACCCCTCCCTTCTGTCCCTTTTCAAACCTTCATTCAGGCCTCTGTCCTCCCTCAGGTTCATGGAGGAGACGACTGGAGAGTGGTTGAGACGGTTTGAAGGCACCGGTGTCCCCTGTGGCCCTATCAACAACATTCAGCAGGTGTTCGCCAACCCTCAGGTTAGTTTGAGGTCACATCAGTGTTGGGGAAGCTACTCTGAAACTGATTTAAAGCAGTGGTTTTGCTTCAGGACCCGGATTTTACATTGGACCTAAAGTAGCGACACAACTCGGTGCAAAGAAGTGTTTATTGTACAAATGGAAACAAAAATGTATTAATATTCTGGTTGTCAAGGCTAACAAGGCTAACTAGTTTGGCTGCTTCTGCAACATAACAAGAAAACATACAACAACAAAGTAACAAAGATGGGAAATATTTGAAGCCTTTTTTTGCCTCCCTAACTATGCACAATTATATGGTTAATTGCATTTATTTATTTTTTTGGTATTCA
>RJVU01068486.1:3840488-4054226 GCA_003731715.1 Anabarilius grahami
ATATATATATATATATATATAAAAATGTGTGTGTGTGTACATAATAAAAAAATAAATTATTTACTCTTAGTTTTTGAATATATGTTAAAAATGATATATGTTTTGGTTACACTTTACAATAAAGTTGCATTTGTTAATGTTATATTAGTAATGCTTCAACTAACATTCACTAATAATGAGCAATATACACAGATCAGGCATAACATTATGACCACCTTTCTAATATTGTGTTGGTCCCCCTTTTGCTGCCAAAACAGCCCTGACCCGTCGAGGCATGGACTCCACTAGACCCCTGAAGGTGTGCTGTGGTATCTGACACCAAGATGTTAACAGCAGATCCTTTAAGTCCTGTAAGTTGTGAGGTGGAGCCTCCATGGATCAGACTTGTTTGTTCAGCACATCCCACAGATGCTCAATTGGATTGAGATCTGGGGAATTTGGAGGCCAAGTCAACACCTCAAACCCGTTGTTGTGCTCCTCAAACCATTTCTGAAACATTTTTGCTTTGTGGCAGGAGCATTATCCTGCTGAAAGAGGCCACAGCCACCAGGGAATACCGTTTCCATGAAAGGGTGTACACGGTTTGCAACAATGCTTTGGTAGGTGGTACGTGTCAAAGTACACTCTAAAAAATGTTTGGTTAAAAACAACCCAAGTTGGGTTGAAAATGGACAAACCCAGCAATTGGGTTGTTTTAACCCAGTGGTTGGGTTAAATGTTTGCCCAACCTGCTGGGTAGTTTTATTTAACCCAACTACTGATTAAAAATGACTATATGGCTGTCTTAAAATGAATCCAAAATAGGTGAGAAATTAAAAATCAGACACATAATTACTAGAGGCAACAATAATAATCAAAAGGTGTACATTTATTAATAAGCGATTTAATAAATGTTTATTGTTTATTATTCATTATCTTATTAATAAATGCTCATTTATTAAACATATTAATAAATGTTAATTTCCAGCATATTTTGGGTTCATTTTAAGCAAGCAATACAGTAATTTTTATACAACAGTTGAGTTAAATAAAACTACCCAGCACGTTGGGTAAACATTTAACCCAACCACTGGGTTAAAACAACCCAATTGCTGGGTTTGTCCATTTTCAACCCAACTTGGGTTGTTTTTAACCCAGCATTTTTTAGAGTGTAACATCCACATGGATGGCTGGACCCAAGGTTTCCAGCAGAACATTGCCCAAAGCATCACACTGCCTCCGCCGGCTTGCCTTCTTCCCAAAGTGCATCCTGGTGCCATGTGTTCCCCAGGTAAGCGACGCACACTTTTCCGGCCATCCACGTGATGTAAAAGAAAACATGATTCATCAGACCAGGCCACCTTCTTCCATTGCTCCGTGGTCCAGTTCTGATGCTCACGTGCCCACTGTTGGCTCTTTTGGCGGTGGACAGGGGTCAGCATGGGCACCCTGACTGGTCTGCAGCTGTGCAGCCCCATACGCAACAAACTGTGACGCACTGTGTATTCTGACACCTTTCTATCAGAACCAGCATTAACTTCTTGAGCAAGTTGAGCTACAGCAGCTCGTCTGTTGGATCGGACCTTACGGGCCAGCCTTCGCTCCCCACGTGCCTCAATGAGCCTTGGCCGCCCATGACCCTGTCGCCGGTTCACCGCTGTTCCTTCCTTGGACCACTTTTGATAGATACTGACCACTGCAGACCGGGAACACCCCACAAGAGCTGCAGTTTTGGAGATGCTCTGACCCAGTCGTCTAGCCATCACAATTTGGCCCTTGTCAAACTCGCTCAAATCCTTACGCTTGCCCATTTTTCCTGCTTCTAACACATCAACTTTAAGGACAAAATGTTCACTTGCTGCCTAATATATCCACCCACTTACAGGTGTCGTGATAAAGAGATAATCAGTGTTATTCACTTCACCTGTCAGTGCTCATAATGTTATGCCTGATCGTTGTATTTGTTAAAGTATTTATTAATCTTTGTTAGTGCTAGTTCGTAAAAATACTTTTCGTTGTTAGTTCATGTGAACTTTTTAGTTCATATTAACTAATATAGTTAACTAATTTAACAAAGGGAACTTTATTTTAAAGTGTTACCATTTTTTGTTTTGTTTTGTTTTGTTTTTTTAATCTAGAATCATCTAGAATGTTTTGTTGTCTCATCTAGCATTACTTGATGGGAAAAAGTTGATTTTTAGAAGAAAATCTTTTCATTGTTTTGAACAGCTTAACTATTGGCATGCAACTGAAAAATTTACAGTAGTTAAGTTAGTAGCATTGCCTCTTAACTACTTAGTTACTCCCCTGGGTAATGATAAGTGTAATAGATTCTCTAGTAGTACCGACAGCATCAGGCAATTGTGAAACACAAGCGTCCATTATTATTGCCGAGATAACACTGATCAGCAAAACTTGCTTAGTTACAAAACATGAGTCAAGACCATTTCTTTGATCCACATCAGTAGCTAATAAAGTGAAAAGTGAAACACTATCATATGTACAGGCCCCTAGAGCAAGGAATTTAACACTGCTGGAATTTGAACCCGCTTTTGTACACCAAAGATGCAGAAGTTTCTCTCCACACATACACACTCAAATGTTTAATTCCTACCACATGTTGGGACAGAGAGTGCTTGCACTTTAAGATCCCATCAACGTGTGGAGCTCTACCGCGTCATATGATCAGAATTAGCAGCTATTGTTTTTGATGTGAAACACTCATTGAACCTCCAGTGAGGCTATCAATATTTAAATTTGTCCTATGTGGTTTGCTATATTTAGCCATTCACTACACTATTACTCAAAGAATTTGAAAACATATTAGTCATTCATATTGCATAATCGAAGGCAGTTTAACGTCTTGGCAGTCATTTCCAAAGGAACAACAAAAGAACATGTATACCATGTGTTAGATGTACAAAAATGTCTACAGGAACCTGCACATTTCTCTTAACACAAACTGACAGAGTATCACTGTGACCACATCATATCCTTACCTGTAGATGACACATTGAAATACTGCAATGTATTGAAGTTTGGCATGTTTTCTGGTTATATAATCTATAGGCACATTTAAACTTTTAAAAACTTTCTAAAATCCCCCTGCTGTCAATAATGTTATCCTGTAAAACTCATCTTTGATAATCAAAATGACAAATTTAAAGTTTTTTTCTTGTGCATATAATTTCTTAATGCCATAAAATAACTCTACACCTGGTGTGATTGAGTGGAGGCGGCGACTAATTTGCATATTCCTGGATCCTTCATTTTGTATTCGTGGATCCAGGAATATGCAAATTAGTCGCCGCCTCCACTCAATCACACCAGCTTGGACTTACTTACTTACATCAGCCAATTTGCCCTCTGGCTTGTCAATCACTGCCATTACATTCCTTGTGAGAGACGTGCGCGCTCCAGTAACTTTCCACAGGCGCCGCATGCAATGTTTTTGTCAGGAGTAACAACTGCAGATTATGAGTTACCTGCGGTGAGTCCGACATAATGAATCCACTAACACGACACAGCGAATGCCGGTGGTAAACAAACACTCGTGTTCCAGTACTCGAGCACGAGTTTTGGGAGGCGTTCCCTCGAAATGAGCTGTGAAGGAGGGGGGTTGTTCTTACGCATGCGCTCATTTCAAAAACTCACTAACATCCTCTATAACACCTTTAACAGTTTATCATTTTGTCTGAAACATTGTGAACATTCCCACAGTGTCATTTCCACCACACCTCAAATAATTTATTGTGTTCGATAGCATCGTATGGGGCAAATGGCATGAAACGGAAGTTGCGATAGTCCTTTCTTCTCTATTGTGACGTATATACAGATGAAACTGCTTCTGGAACAAGATCAAATGTAGGGCGGGACTTGATTTTGTCCATGTGAAATTGATTGGATGCTTGTGGTTTACTATTGGTGGATCTCATGTGAGTGACAGGTTGCCCCGCCCTCATTCCAGTGAACACATCATCAGAGAAGAGATGTTCCTGCAAGAGGGAGGGGAAGTTATTTTGATTAAAGATTACAAGGAACGTGAATAAAATAGAAGATGTGCATGGATAAATGATTCATAATAAATACTGCAATATTGCATAAAAAACAGGAATTGTCAACTTTGATTTCATGATCACTTTGAACAACTTTTGAATTAAAAGGTCAACTCCTTTGTCCTGATAATGATAATTTCATAGCCTTTTATGAATCCTACATACATGTGTGTATCTCCCTAACTTCTGAGAACTTTATTCAGGGCAAAATTGTTGGTCGTGATGGAAATGAATTGTCATAATTTGTGTATCATGACTGATAAATTGATAAAAAATGATTGAAAACTGATAAAAAAAAATTACACATATTGAAATTACTTTTTCATCATATTAAATTATCATTTCTAATATGCATTCTAATATTTAAGTATTAAGAGTGTACTAATATTAAGATTGTACATATGGGTAAAACAATAAAATCTGTACAAAAGACAATTGAAAAGTAACAAAAATTAATGATGGCATGATAAAAAAATCCAAGAATGTTTGATTATGATCTTCATATAAAAAAGAAATAAAAATAAAGTGCATGTAGAATCACTTAATTATTCATTTAAACATGTTAATCCCATCCTCATTTTTTGAAATCAAGAAAAAACTATTGTATACACCATACTATAGATTGTCAGTGATCTACCAATTTGTGTAATCAGTACATGTACAGTGATTAATCAATGTGCCACAGCTCTACACTGAACTAATGTCAAAACAGCTCTATGTCTGTTTTGACATGTAGATCAACCTGACCCCATTTACAGTTATTGCACCATTTAAGTTGTCAATCACTGTCAGTGTACTTCTTTGCTATTTAACAGATGCTCTTACAGTATACCAGGGTCATTACCCCTGGAGTAGCATGAGGTTAAGTGCCCTAAATAATTTTTCAACTCTCTTGGGATTTGAACTTACAATCTTTCAGTTGCAAGCGTCCATTTAACCAATCATATCATAATCATCAATATCAATGGTATAACAATGTCATACAATTTAATAACATATTTGTTATTATTGAAGAAGAATTGTCTAATCCTAAAATGGTCTCAGCATTCAGTTTATATATATATATCTGTAAATCTGGTTCGTTCATCTCCAATGACTTGTCCATTTAAAGACATATTGGACATCCCGCGTCCTTATCGTCTAAAGTTTCACAAGAAACAGCCAGCAGGATTGCATTCTGGTGAACTTTTGACAGCTGAAGCTGATGATTCCATCTGGAGATCATATCTGTCAGAGGATGACACAAATCTGTTACCCATTGCTCCTTTTGACCGAACGGCGAAACCAAAAACATCCAGTGTTCACTGGAGAAATCAGCAGTAGCTGCAAGGGCACAGAGGAAATTAGCCGACAGACGTGAAGAGCGAGCTAAGGAGATGATTCAGGAGAAGGGACAGCTGCACATGTACAGGACAGAAAACCAGATGGAGAGGATATGGATGGGGAGGTTAGTATTAGAGCAAGATAGAGTGGGTGATATTAAGACTTAGTGGATGAGGAGGGGCGCTACGACTAGACAAATGAGGAAAGCAGATGGAATATGGGTAGGGCAGTCAATGAAATTCATGTAGTGCTTCCATGGGAAGCACAAGGTCATGTGACCTGATGAACTGATGTAGGGGTTGAACATCACAGGATCTTCACTTTTGACCCGAGATGGAAACTAAACCCGGTCAATAAATCGTTTTTTCGGGTGACCTTCATCCATAACTTTGGCCTGTTGAAACACTATAATTCAGTTTTCTTCCTTCTTTGTGAAGCATAACTTAAACTCTTCCTGTTTTTCTTGTCATTTTCCTCTTGTGAAGTTAGAGAAGTTACCAAGTTAGCACAAGGATTATTCAAGATTTCTCAACTATCATTAACCTCTAAGTCATGTCGGCCCCCCAAATCCTGCCGGGGATGTTTGTATTTTAATGTAATTTCAACAACTGTGAACATTTAAATGCTCGCAGGCGCAATTATGCAGTTCTCACTTGATTATGATACACAAATAAACAATGTTCTACATCAATGGAAACTAATAAACCACACTGATCTTTCTCTTCCAAATGGGATTTGACGTCGGTTTTTGAGTATTGAAGAAATTATCCTGGCATGCACGGATGAGAACTTCTGGTTGAGCCTCTCATTATTTCCATCTTCCATTGGTCCTTTGAAGCATGTTTGGGTTTTAGTAAAATTACTACAGCTTCATTTATAGTACATTGAACGTAGGGGAAAAATGAATAGCGAAAGTGTTGTTAGGCGTCTCAGACTGTCAGTTTCCAGTTTCCATTTCCAGTTTCCAGTGACGTTTGCTTGACGTTCTTTCGACTTGTTCCTCTATGTTCCTCTGGCACGCAGTATCAGGTTGCTCATACTTCATTTTCCGAAATCACATCCGTGAAAGTCAGGTTATGTTTTGGTCTGGAGCTATTGGCCGTCAGTCTTGGTCCCCGGTTGCTGTCTGAATGTAGCAAAAATGTGCAGGTTATCGCCTGTTTCACCGCTGAGCCACACACCTGCATGAGGTCTGGTGAAAGATTAATATTAATATTGGTTATTTCCAGAGCATCATTCCTGTCATATCAGGTGCCAGGCACAGATGTTGGACTTGGACAAAATGGCTCCCAGATGTGAGCATGGTTGGATGCTGAGTATCCACATGGATGAAAAAAAAGGAAGGAGAAGAATTTCTGGAGAAGAGTCTCTTCCTTTTTTGAGCTGCCAAGTCCGACTGAATAACTGGATGTTATTGTTGTGTTTGAGTGTGTGCATTTGTGAATGAAACCCTGTTTATCTGAATCTTGTTTGAACTGCATAATAAGCCTAAACCCGAGTTTGTTCCAACAATCCATGGAGGGCTTTTAATTTTTTTTTTCAATATTAGAAGAAATATATGACTGCTAAACCATGTTGAATAGCTTCATTCTGTATTCAGCTTCATTATGTTTAACTCTGTCAATTATTTGCCTTATGCATGCCAAAATACAACATTCCACTTAGCATACAAAATATGTCCTACAGTTCTAACTTCTTTGCTTAGTATTTTTTGAAAGAGACAAGTTTCCTTCAGAAAACCATAAACCTCACTGTCAAATTAAATATTATACGAGCTGTTAAATTCAATATTCACTTTCTATGAGGTTTGCAAAGTTGCAAGATGCAAATTTAGCCTAAATTAAGGCGTCACTCAATACTTGGTATATTGGACCTATATTTCTCATTAAAAATTATTTGTTTAGTAATTGTTTTTACAATGTCTTGGGTAATGGGAGAATGGTTGATTTTGAATACAGTTAAAACTATAATATTTATAAAAATTGAGAATATGGAATGAGTATGTATTTTTCTTCCAGGATGTTGTAGAAAGTTTCGGTAACACTTTATTTTAAAGTGACGTAGTAACATGTTACTATATGTACTTACTATAATAATAATAATAATAATAATAACAGTAAATTATACATAATTACAAGTAAATAATCATAAACCAAACCCTAACCATAACTCTATAGTAAGTACATGTAGTTAATTAATATTACTCAGTTTGAGTAAGTACAATGTCACCTTAAGTGTAACCAAAGTTTCTTTCAAGGAATTTTGCATGTTAAATGGGGCTGCAGCAGGAGAAAATTATATGTAAATTATATTTAAAAAATGTTTTTGCTATTAAAAGTTAATTAAAGGCACAATATGTAAGATTTTTGCAGTAAAATATCCAAAAACCACTAGGCCAGTGTTATATATTTTGTTCACTTGAGTACTTACAATATCCCAAATGTTTCCAACTATTTGTAAATCCTGAGAAAATTGTGATTTTAACCAAGCACATGGGACACATGTCCGAGAGTCCCCTGTCAACGGCGTCATACCCGCGTTACCCTCGGTTTCCGGTTTTATTTTGTAGAAACCATGGAAACACCAAAGACGCATTATTATATATTGTCTCTCATTAGCAATCGCTCCAACGGCCTCGTTCAGCTCCAACATCTCGGTCCTGCTCTGCTTCATAATACAGTAACGATAATAATACGATAATACTCTCATCCATGAACATGATTTCTGCCCGAGTCCCGTCCCGATTCTTTTCCACTGGCTGTGAGGTGAAGATGACATTTCCCAAGATTCCGTGCTCAAACTCGGCGTCATCAAGCTACGCCTTTGTTTTGAATAGGCGACCTCTAGCGGCAAAAAATCGACATATTGTAACTTTAATATTTTTTAATGCAGTAATTTCATAATGATGTTGTATGATTTTAGTTGTTGGTTGCAGTCAAAAAGGTCAAGATCTATGAGATGGAATGGGCCAAAATCACTATTTTAAGGAGGGATACAGATATTTGATATGTTTAAAACTTGCTTCTTTTCCTGTTAGTTTCATTTTATGCTCGATATGTAACAGTTCTAACAAAGAAGATCTTATTTGTGCCTCTGTTACTTAAATTGCCATGAGACATCAAAGTGTATTGTATTTGTGAAGAGAGCCAAGAAACCACAAACACTCCATGAATTTTATGAATGGAAATAAATGTAATGCCTTAAGGACAACATTATTTGCTGACAAAAAATGAAGTGTGACTCAGAGGATTGAATGATGACCTTTAGTTTTCCTGCAATACATCTCTCTGTGATTTTCGAGTGGATGTGAACACGGAGTAAAGCAGCTGCACACAATAACTGATAATTACCGACCTTGGTGTTGTCTCACAGCAGAGTTTTCCACCAAATGTTTACAAGTAAAGGGATGTTTCCGGGCCCCGTGGACCTTCAAATGCACCCAAATGAGGGAAGAGCCAAGCAGTGGAGCTTAAACAGATGTTGCAGGGAGCACTGCAGCAGGTCACGGAGGCCCTACAGTCTCCTGTTGAGGTCGAACACTGTTGCTGCAGTAATTGGTCCAGTCACATGAGAAGGTCTAGCAAGGCTGAATTGTATCTGTCACTGTAGTTTGTGAGTAATGGAGGTTTACTCTGAAAGCTCACTTCAGTTGTTCTTTCCTGGCTGAACACTCGAGGATCTTTGCCATTGTTATGGCCTAGGGCCCTTGTGAAAATGACAGACCCGTGTACTGTAACTAGATAGGTTCAGCACACACACGCTGCTTGGATCCTTGGTGCATATGATAAACTTCATTCCTTACTAACTGTTTTGCTTCTCTTGGAACGTGTATTTACAATGAATGAGCACAGAAACAGTTGAAGAGAAGTTCACTGCTGTTTTCTGGTGGGAGGAAAACAACTGGAAAATTTGAGTAACCTCAAAAGACCTTAACATTTGTGTAACTGACTCATTCAATCGAGTATGGAATTGTGTTGTGGAGATATCCGGAAAAGATAGACTGACAATCTGATCGACTACAGCAATTAATGAATGAGAAGAATGGGGTAAGTTCTGCCACTTTTTACCTATATTGACATGTAGGCACGATGAGGTAAAATTAAAATACTAAATTATATTGCAGCATGTCATTTTGTAATTTATGAGTGTTTAATATTTCATGTATATATAATTATTTTAGTATTATTNTTATATTGCAGCATGTAATTTTTTAATTTATGAGTGTTTAATATTTCATGTATATATAATTATTTTAGTATTATTTATATTATAGTATTCATTAATATTTTGTATTGCATTTCATTTTAGTTTAAAGCTACAGTCCGTAACTTTTTTTGGTCGGCGATACCACCGCGGTTTTTTTCTTACCAGTGTGAAAGAGACTCAAAATACTCCGTCAATGTTGCACATACAATTAAGAGTTATACACCATTTTAATCTGTGGAATATCTTCTTTCATTTGTGTACACTCAGAGTAAAAACAAAATGTTGTGCTTTTTGTAAAATAACGAAAACTAACATGATGCGTGATCTCTCGTCTCCCTCTGAACGAAGTCCAATTTGATAGTTCACAGTAAATGAACTGTAACTTAGTGAATTCTAATGACAAAAAAATTACACTTATGTCAAAAGAAACGTTGAGATGTCAGCTTTTAAATCGTGTAAGTCAAATCGAAAACAAACCTTCTGTGTTTATGTAATCTGTATGAAAAGAGAGCCATGTCAGAAGTCTGTGATTCAGCTCATTACCAGCTAATGCGGCCACACTCACGGAACGAGCGCTATTCAGACGCAAATTCAGTCAATACATGCAGACATAGTTTCAATCGTGTATTTATTATCTTGAAAAGTGTTTATCTGGATGTTAAAGCCATGGTTAGCGAGCTCTAGAAGACATGCAGTTAGTTCCTGGTTCTTCTTCTTCTTTATATGGATTTGTGGACTAAAGGTGTACAGAGCGCCCTCCGGCTGCAAGTATGAATTGAAAACACCATTCCTGAAATGTCCTCTTCTTCTTTAGAATAATTTGTGGACTAAAGGTGTACAGAGCGCCCTCCGGCTGCAAGTATGAATTGAAAACACAGTATCCAGCACTCATAGTGATGAGAATAAATATAGAATAAATATTACTCCTCTGTATAGAAATTTGACATAAACATATAAGAATCATCAATATTTCTCCAAATGTGCATGCTTTTAAGCTAAAAGCCTATATGAAATGCCATAGAGGTAACATAATTGTTCAGACACTTTGCATCACAGAAATACATTATATTTTAAAGAATATAATAGAATACCATTATTTTAAATTGAGCTGAGACATGATTACAGAGGGTTTTTTTCACAGCCTACCTGACTGAAAGAGCTCATTAATATGCAAGTCATTTCAGCTCATTACTATTCAATTCTTTTGTCTTCTCAGGTGTAAATGAGCCATTATTCATGATGATTCACGCCTCCACGCATACTGTTTCTCTTGACAAAAAGTGTCTTGCAAAAACTAAATCAATATATTGTTTTATATGAAGGAGTAGGCAGCATAATTTTTACATAATTCTGAAGCAAAAACTCTAGTCTACAACCTCCAATACCCAGAGGTCTTATGAACACAGATTTAATATACTTTTTTTGGCCTTATTTCAGTGACTTAAGTTTTTTGTTTTTTCAATAACCACGCATAAACGTTATTCCTTCAAAAATACAAACATGTACATACATGTTCCTCACATATTATGGTAGCCTAGTTTGTGCTGAATACAGTGTAATGACACTTGTGTCATTAATATGTTTATGAACAACTGAAAAAAGCACAAATGTCAGGGCATGTCAAAACTTCTCCAGGGCCCCAAAAATCCTCAGACCCCAGAGGGTTAAAAATTTTCCAAAATAAATTTTTTGAGCAAATACATAACCAGCCAGTATTCAAAACTATCTCCTTACCTTAGCCCGATTCACAATGGTAAGCTTGTAATAATGTTTTCTAATAAAATCGGTACTGGTGGTCTTTGCGTCATTACGTTACGTCTGTTTACATAAAGAAGGAGTCCTAGCTAGTAGGCTATATCATGTGAGGATGCTGCTGGTAGCGGATCATTTATAGCCTTTTCTCACAGCAGCTGGAATTATTAAACGTATCATTTTGATGGCGGACTGTAATCCAGAAAGGTGCAAATGACAATCATCAGTGACAACTGAAGATTCACCCATAGTCAAAAGCAAAAGACTTCATACTGTGGAGTGGCTACAGATTGAAATCTAGGTAACACTTTATTTTACAGTGTCATTGTTACATATGTTACATGTAGTTACTATTGTAATAACTATAAATTATGCATAATTACATGCAACTAACCCTAAACCAAACCAAATCCTAATCCTAAACCTATAGTAAGTACATGTAGTTATTTAATATTACTCAGTACTTAAATGTATAATTACAGTGTAATAAAGACACCTTAAAATAAAGTGTAACCGAAATCTACAGGTAACACTAATACACACTAAATACACAGTCACGCAATGCTGTTGTTGTTAACATTTACAATTTGAGAACAAAGTATAACAATAATAATAATTTGCACGGTTTGACGTGATCCGAGCTAAGCGATCGTTAGATTTAATCACCATTGGCAGCGAGATTTATTGTAATTTTTTTTTCCTCAGTTGGTCAGAACAAAAGTGGTGAAAATTCTTATTTTGGTCATACTTCCAAGACATAGAATCTGTGATTCTGAAGTACAGTATCCACACTGATGTGGTGACTGACAGAAAACATTAGATTCATCCGCGCTGAGGAGCCGTGCCGATGCACAACCCATATAAAGATGATCATTCCGCAAATAACTGCAGTTGCAGGTTTTAAACAGAGATGGCGACAGAGGCAAAACTTACGGACTGCAGCTTTAAGTAGTTTTGTTATGTGCTTTTGTCTTTTTTGTCTTTATTTATACTATTTTTTTTTCTTTTCAGTTTTAGTAATTTTAATACTTCACCGTAAACTTATTTCAGTTAGTTGCCAAGGCACAAAGGCAACAAGTGTGTGTGTATATCATTAAATATAATCATTTACATATTAAAATATATTTTACACCTCCAATAGAATTTAACTTGTACTATAAAAATGCTATTCTCAATATAACTTTTCTCATGTGTATCTCAATACTTTAATTCTTTCTAAATAGTAACATGACAACAATTTCTAGTTTAAAGGGGCGACACAGCCTGCCCCACTCTCTTCTACTTTGATTTGTACTTCTAATTGATCTGGTTTTCTCATTAGCTTGGATAGTATCTGATTTTTTTTTCAACACAAGAGGAGCAGTAACTAACTGACAAAGGAGGATAGTCCGTTTACTTCGTTTTGCAGTCAGTAAATCTTTGGAGCATAATCTAGATGACACTTCCATGGGATGTTGGTTTTTGGTTGGTGGTATTGCTCTTGGACAGTTCATATAGCAAGAATAAATGGGTAATCCAGGGGTAACAAAAATTATTGGAGCCGTTGTGTAAATGTCAGTGAAAGGACTGGTGTAAATTACAACGTGAATTCCCAAGCCTCTGATTTTCCCATGGTCTTCATCCAAAGTCCACCCATCTTTGATATTTTTGTATAGAGTAACCATCTGTGGGATTAAAAAAACAAAAAACAAAACAGTTGATTTACAAATTCTGCTGATAAGTACAAGTAATTGCAAATCTGCTGAAGTCAGTCAAACAACATGTACTAATTTATTTTCTTAGCCAATATTTCATGGAACAGTTTGCACATTTGTCTGCTTCCACAACCACAACTTTTCTCTTTATCCTTGGCAGTATACTTAATATCATGTCAAATTTTTTTTTCGTAATCCTTCATTTGCACATCTTGGAGGAAGTTCTAGCATCTTCAGTGGATTGTCGTGAGCTGGCTGAATGTTAAATCCTGACCGTTGGTACTGTTAGTCCCGACAGCAAGCTCCGCTCTCCACCCCATCCCTCTCTTTTCATCCCTCTGAGTCACTGTACCATATTCTTTGACCAGCCAATGGATTGTTTGCTTTGTTTCGTAGGGATTAAGCTTCCCAGGAGCAGAGTGAATGAAAGGGAAGAGCGTGATTGCGGTGCATTTTTCACATGAACAGTGCAATGGGATCCACCCGGTGGTCATAGTCAATTAAACTAAACAGCTGTTGAGTGGAGTGAGCTTCACTAAGAGTGAATTGTACAAGTGGACATCTGGTCTGCATTAGAGTACTAGCAAAAATGTTAAACTAAGTAGCATTCGTAACTGTAGAGAGCAAATATGTTTCCGAATGAATGCGCCTCCAAATGAGGATCAGAGAGAATGTCATAAATGAAAATCAATGTGATGATTCATATGGTTGAATCACTTCACTGGGGGTGGCCAGATCGCATGACTTATGGCTAGACTAACCTTTTTCCCAGTGTCTGGTACCACACATACAAATATTTTATTGTGTAAAGGAAAAAGTTGTCATTCCACACCCGTTATTTTGTCTGTGGAAAAAAAAGGTGTTTATTTCAAAGAATCTTCACACAGCTTTTTTTTCTCCACACAGCAGTGCTGCATTCTACATCTTTATAAAGTCATACGATAGCTTTGTGTAATGAACAAACTAAAAGGTAAGTTATTTTCTCTCAGATTGATCATGGAGGTCATTATGCAGCTCTCAAAACACTGCACAATATTGTGGTGTAAGTTACTTGCATTGTGCCCAAACGTCATGGTGTTAAACCTGCTGTTTAGCCACAAAGCTATCAAATGGTTTTAAAAGACATATATTTATATATATTTTTTTCTTTTTTTTCTTCTTCTTCTTGTGTTTCATAGAAGAAAAAAAATAACAGCATGTAGGTTTGGAACTTTTCACATATGAACTTTTTACTTTTTACACTAACCATTATCAGTTCCCTTCACATCAGGGCCATAACCACCATAGCGGGGGACAAGTCCCCCCAATAATTAGAAATGGACAAATTTCCTCCCCTAATATTTGATATTCTTGATGCTGCTCTGCTGCACTCCATTACGTGTCACTTTGTTTGTTGTAAGTAAGATAAGAAGTTTTAAAAGTTAAATTTTTTGCCTAACAGCGCTCACCAATGTCAAAATGATCGAGATGGCCAATCAAATCAAAGAAAACGGGGCTTACTGTTCACAGAAGATGAGTGTGAATTCCAATGCAACTCTTTAGATTTAATGGTGAAAGTGCGTGGTAAGATGTAAGTAGCTAAACATTTAATATTTGACAACTGTTTTAAGTTTTAAATGTTCTGCGATCGACAGTAATGTCCAACAGTAATGCAAACTAGTCAACTTCTATTTATGAAATTTCACCATTTTGAATTGAACATATGGTATTATTTACATGATTCATGTAATTCATACTAATTGAATGTGAAGAGACAAGAAATGTTTTGCGTTTTTTACATAGTAAGAGTATACAAGTGAATATGCCTATTTTAAAATAAAATATTATTCGCAAATAGTTTAAATTGATTACTTAACTACATTATTCTTTCTTTTTCTTTATTTTATTTTAATCCAATAATTATTTAATTCTTTAAAAAAATAAAAAACAATAACACACACACGCAAAAAAAAAAAAAANAAAAAAAAAAAAAAAAACTACTTTGATCCCCCCAATGTTCAAGACATGGTTACGACCTTGCTTCACATTCCATATCAAGGTTGAACTTCATCCAAAATGGTAGGCAAAATGAGATAAATATTGTTTTATTGTTATTTATATGTCTATACATCATTTGTTATGGGCTGATTTTAGAGCTTTTTTTAAACTTATCACTTATTGGATAATTGCATGCTCACTTCCTTTATTTTTGCATGTGGATAACATTTGCCATCATCAAATTTAAATATAATTAGTGATAAATAGTGTACCATTTTTATAGCTGCCGTTTATTGGTTATTGGCGAAATTACAAATGATCAGATTGGACGGAATTTTAATATTGATGCATCCCTAATTATAATCCACTCAATACTTAAAAGAACTATAGTTCAGATTTTAAAGGAGACCTAGCATTTTCCCCCTATTCAACTGCCCTGTGTCTTTTTAATCATTCTTTGTGGACAGACCCTTGCTGAGCAGTCCATGATCAGGCAACTCCTTATTAATTTAATTTACTTTTTATGTCAGATGGGGTGCAAACTATTATTTTAACCAGCATTAGGGAAAAATGCCAAAATCCATAATCAAGGTGCAGAAGCGTTAAAAACACAATCAGAGAAATTCCTCTCCAGATGGATTAGATTTCTCTGAGGACTCCAGAGTTAGCCAAAAAACATTAGGTGATTTGCTCCGTAATTTTTTACTGAGGTTGTGCAAGAAAAAGACATGTTTATTGGATTATAATCACAAAACACATCTGTGAAATTTAATTTTTTTGACCTTCTCTAATTTAGTCCAAATAGGGAGCACAATAGGGAGAGGGGAAATGGGAATGGGATACAATATGGGCCAGAATTAATTCTTGGTTTCTTAAACGAGCATTACAGCTTGATGTGTTTTTGTGAGCATGTGCGATAAACCCTAGAATACAGCTCTGACAAACATCCTTATTCTTTTAAGCTTTAAATATAATCTAATTGAGCACTTGAAACAAGTCAGAAATGTTCTCCTGATAAGACTAGACTATAGACCTGTGAAAGAACTGGACACCCTATATCAGTGATTAAAAGAAGCAGAAGAAGCACCCAAATCATACATTCCACTTTGTGTCTGACAGGCTGTTCTGCCTTTCAGGTTCAATAAAGGTAGAGGGTTACACAGTGTCTATACTGGACGCGACAGCTTGAGGCCGTCTACACAAGATGCGACAAAGCGATCATTGCAAATCCATCTGTTCTTCATGTCAAAAGTAATGTGAACGCTTGAAGTACGTCAGAAATTGAAATTGAATCAATTTACTGTCAGGAATTTGTCGTGTCGCTTTGCGTTACAACCAGTGTAAACAGCATCACTGACTATAATGGGTTCTATTTGCTTTTGTCACATTGTGCCGTTCACATCTGGTGTAAACACAGTGTTAGTTGGAGTTAGGGCAGGGGTGTCCAATCCTGCTCCTGGAGGGCCACTGTCCTGCAGAGTTTAGCTCCAATCCCAAATAAACAAACTTGAACAAAGGTAATCAAAGTCTTCAGGATAACTAGAATCTTCCAGGCAGGTATGTTGAGACAAGTTGAAGCTAAACTCTGAATGACATTGGTCCTCCAAAACCAGGATTGGACATCCCTGGGTTAGGGCCTCTTAGCCAGTTGGGCAACATTTACCATTAGGCTAGGCTAGGCTTGTTAATAAGTCTACTAAATTGGGCCTACTTCACAACCTACTTTAGTAAGCTACCTCCTGGCTTCTATGGAAACATCCTAACTGAAATTGCTGCTCATACATGAACGATTTGGAAGGCTGTACACAGACAGCAACCCCACATGCCACACAATATATTTGAGTAAAACAGTCAGTTTTATATTATTTTTAAATTTACTACTAAACTACTTATTTTAACTTGAGCGCCACGTTTTTAGAACACTGTCATGGACGAGATTCTGCAAAAGACACAAGATGTAAGCGATCCGTCCGTCACAGACTGCATGACTTCGCCACTTCCTGTGGATTTTTTTTTCCTCGACTTATACAATTTTGGTCGACTAAGCCTCTTCTCGTCGACTAACGGTTAGTCGACTATTAGGGGCAGCCCTACTTACATCCTTCCCTTATTTTATAAATATCAACTTTGCTGTGATCCGAATGTTGTGCCGTCAGAAGAGGGTTTTGGTCATTCATGCTAAAAACATTGGCAGAATTTTAAAAGGCCAGAATTTAAGACTTCCGTCTTTTTGAGGGTTTCTGGTGCAGAGCATTTCAAGAGTTGAGGGCTGCAGCTATTTTCCTCACTCCGAAGAAAGTTATTTGCTCAGTAGGCTACTAGCCTCTTTTAAGTCTGTAATACCTTACACAAACACAGAATTCAACTGCAGAGAACTCATGTGTCATGTAAGTGAGTGATGATTGTTTATGTCCACATCTTATTCACAAAGTTGGTTCACACGACAATGCATATTGTATGCCACTCTGTGAAAAATTAACAAGTGAATTACTGTTGCTTATCTTAATTCCTTCCCTTATTTTATAAATAACATTATAATTTTATCAAATATGCAAGTCTGTACTCCAGCTGAGTTTCTGAAAGAACTGTTAACATAGTAAGTATCTTTAGATGTCTGAAAGTATAGGTTGAGAGTTTCATCATCTAAGTACAAAACAGGCTCACCGTGGCTCCTCTCCATAAGCCTGAGCCTGTTTCCGTCCAAAAGGAAGTATCAAAGTTTCAGACATGAGTTAAAAGTATCTCCTGATGTATTGTGATAGTGCTGTGATACGGAATAATTTATGCCTTCTGACTTGTGGGAGGACATTTATATGGTCCAAATGGTCCCCGAACATCCTGCCATCCTCCAAGGGTGAGGGAGGAGGAAACCGTGCTCTGAAAGTTAACTTTGTATGTCTACACGGCTCCATAAATGTCACCACACATGTGCTGGCCCTTGAGCCCGTTCACGAGCTGGAAGGCATTTTGATATGCCCCTTTCGATACGGCTCCAGCGGTCATGGATACTTTGCTCTGAATCTGTACTTGTCCTCAAGCCATCACCTCAACCAAGCCTTGAAGAATAGGAGGGTCTTTTCTTTAATGGTCCTGGGCGATGGTGTGGAGCAGCACAGCTGTGCACGTCTTCATATGATGAGCTGCAGGTGGAGATATTCAACTGATGATCATCCTCCTGGCTGCGTCCATAACCTAAAGCAGCTGCCCAGTCAGTCAATGACTTCACAGGCAGCGTTCTTGTATAAAAGCACGTCCCATGGATACTGCTTTGAGACCGACTTCCAAGAATCCATAACGTCATGTCTGATCATCTTAAATTAATTCTAGTGCACATTGGTTCCTCTTTAAGATGCATTTCTCAAAAACCAGGGATGTGTGAGAAGAACTAAGATGAAGGGAAGGGAGGAAGGAGCAGTTTCTTCTGTACTTGAAGATGTTAATGAAGGGACGGACAAAGAAAGGGAGCTGATTTATGGAGTGTCCTTCCTTTTACCTGCGCTGTATGGCCATGGGGCCTCTAGAGGTGAGGAGCAGAGGAGAAATGGCCGACAAAAACATGTGATACCGGCCTAGAGCAGTGGCCCGAGCCTAATGAATTCCCAAATGAGAATCTGGTCGGTCATGAGACTCTTTGCTGGCACAGAATCCTCTCAGACGTCTGTGTTCATCTGCTTTGTGGACCTCAAACCATCTGTAACAAATGAAGGGTGTTCATAAGACTGCAAAGTGTGAGTCCAATATTTTCACCTCGAATGAAACATCTAGAGATCTTCACATGTGAGAAATGAGTCAAAACACCCCTAGGGTGGAATCCTATCAACTTTGTCAACTGTTGATCCAAATGTTGTGCCGTCAGAACAGGGTTTTGATACTTCATGCTAACATATTGGCAGAATTTTAAATGTCAAGAATTTGAGATTTCCGTCTCATTTGCTCAGTAGGTCTCTGGCATCTTCTAAGTCTGTAATACATTTTACATTAATACAAAATTCAATTACAGAGAACTCATGCGTCATTTAAGTGAGTAATGATTGAATCAGAGTATGCACTGTCCACATCTGCACATAAACAAACTTAATAAAATTAAAAATAAATTCAGCACTATTCTTATTTACAAAAAAATTCAGAACAAGTGAGCTACTAATGACTTCTTGCTAAAACATATGTGAAATTTACGTCAATGTGTGGAGGTGTTAAAGGCTTGTTCGCACCATGAATGTTCTGATTTTTGCATGCAATTTATCTGTTCAGATTAATGCGTAAAAAAAACTGCAAAGGTATCTGAATGAAAATGCAGTCTCTAAACGTAGGTAGAGATAGAAAAAGCAGAAAAAACACTTTTACCCTGTTACACAAAGTGCTCTGCAGCTGCCTGTATCTAACACTAACTTTTAGTGGAAAAGGAAATAAAACCGTATTTATATGTTATCAAACAGCTATTCAGATTTTTTCATTCACTATTGTGTGCATCAAACAACACCAATACACGAGAGCCATCACTTCCTCTGCTATGCACTGTCGCTTATAAAAATAGTATGTTCGTGAGTGCCACCAGGTCGTAGTTTTTTGTAACATAAAACTCTGGACATGTGACCAGAAGTGACAATCTTAGTGGTGACTGTCTGAACAAAAGCAATAACAGCCATTCGTTCAAATTAAAATGTTTGTTGCCTAGAATTTTCATCTTGGTGTGAATAGGTCTTCGGTATTTGCTTGGAACACTTTGGTATGATTCTCTCTCCGACTTCATGGATTTGAGTTCGAGTCATCGTGAATTTGGTTTGATTCAGTTCGAATATTTGCTCAGGGTTGTAATTATTTTCAAAAATATTGAAGACATGAATGAAACTGGAAGGACCATTAAACGTGATGTCTGCAGTAGATCTGGATTTGGTGAATTTCAGCTTGATTTGGTGTAATTTAGGTCACAAACTGTGTGTTTTGGACAAGAAATGAATTGTATTTTATATAAATTCATTAGAATTTATCAATCAATTTTAATTGTTAGATGCATTTTATATCTCTAGCCTTTGCAGAAATGCCTAATGTCCTTGAAGACCTTTCATGTTCAGACCGAGACTCTAAATGCAATATAGAGTATACACATGAGGTCAACATGTTGGCTATGATAAGTAATTATCACACATGGTAATTGTTTTTATGCAAGACCATCTGTGTTCAGAAAGGAGAGTGTTTGTTTGTTCATGGGAACTGTCCCAGAATGACCTTTACTGGACACTCCCCTGCCGTTGCTTGTTGTTTTCACAATTGCTTCACGAGGCACCTGGGGAACATTTGCATTCGTCAACAAACATCTTTGAAACCTTTTTTAACTCCTCTTTTTGTCTATTTTTTTCCCCAGTGATCTTTTTCAGGTATCAAAACAACAGGATTGTTTAGGGGGAAATGTTCCGGTTTTGTCTCATGAATGCAGCTCTCAAAGCTCTGTAGCTGCATGATGTATTTTAAACTTTACACTGCATTTTTATGAGATGAAAACGTTGCTCTGGCAGTTGGTCTTAATTTATGTCTGGTTGTCTGTGTAGGATGGTACACAACTATTGACATTTTACCTTTGTTTTAGAACAGCCTTAGCTTGTCTATGTTGTTTGCGACTGTTAATCAGTAAACCTTTGGTGTGGTTCATGGTGGTCTACTGTGTTTATACTTATTTTCTTTCAGTTCTAAGATGTAAAGGGATGCTGATATTTTGCTACTGTAATGTGCTGCAGATGTAATCTATTTTTCTGTCTATAGAGGTCCTCTTTGCTCTGGATACCAGCTCTGTCAGAGAGTCATCAGAGTTATTTATATATTTAGGTAGATTTTATTCATAGACTGTATAGACAGTGTGCTTTTTGTGGGGTAAAGTTCTTTACAGGATCATCTTTCAGATTTTCAAGATCAGCTACTGGTTACCAATATGCTCTTCTGCTGAATGAAATGAACTTATGTTTAAATGAGGCAAAACTAAAGGCTGGTGTAAATGGGTAAGTGAAGAAAACCGAGCCCAGTTAAAGGAAAAGTTCACCCAAAAATGTACATTCATGTGATTCTATGGAACAAATGCTATTTTTATGTATCTTTCAATGACCAGGGACTGAAGCGCAAAAAGACCACAAAAATAAGTTGTCCATATGAACCTAGGAACTGAATCAGTCTTATTTATGAATGAATCATTACGAATCATTAAGAATTTTGATGGTGAACCAATTTATTGAAAATATCTGACTGATATGGATTCACAAATGGACATTTCCATCCTTGTTAGCTTTTGAATTATTATTTTTTTTAGCTAGGATGGAAGTCAAGATTTTTACTCAATAATGACTTAAAATCTCAAAGCGTATGACTTCAGAAGACTTGAAATATAGTGCTTTTATAAGCATTTTATAAGCTTAAAAAGTGGAAGCAAGAGATTCAGACAGTTTTCAAACATCATGAAGGTGAGTAAATGACAGAATTTTCATTTTTGAAGAACTATTCCTTTAAGACAACACTGGTGCCAAAAGCACAAAAGCTAAGCTGTCTGAGAATCTTTAGAGTTCGTTCTGGCTTTTTCCAAAGAATGGCCTAAACAGACACGCTTTGATTCTTCATCCATTCACAATTAGAAATGAGTGTGCCAGCAGCCCATCCGCATTCTTCACATTTCAACACAATATTGATTTTCCCACAGGGAGGAAGGATTCCTATCACCCATGAGAGGGAGATTTCCCATCATGTTTTTGTGCCGTGATGATGATTGGCAGTTTAGTTTGTTGCTCAGAACAGTCTGTCGGTCAGTCTCTGGTCAGCACTTGAACACTGCTCACTGTGTGGCTATTGTTTGCAAATTACTTTCAAATCAAACTCAATGTGCTTGCAGTGATGCATTTTGAACTGCAATTTAACAATTAAATTTGAGTTTCAGATTCCAAACCCATGAGTTTGTGGTGTGATAATGCCATTCATTTCTTTGGATATAAATCATGGACGATACTTTGATTAGACATGATTTCTGATATCGGTATGGAAAATCAATTGAATGTCATCCCAGAAAACACATCCTCAGTATCCCTATTTTCATGTGTCCCATAATTGAAAAACATAGTTAATCACAGCATGGCCCAAAGAAATAGCTTCCTTACACTAAATATACTCAATCTTGGTACATATGATATTTGTTTAGATGGTCAGAAATCTGCCTGTCAATATCAAATATGCTTTGAACCAATAGAGAGTTCTGGTTTTGGCAGTGTTCTAATGTTTTAATGTCATTCGTGGAGTTACAGAAACATTCTGCGGTCTTAAACTAAAGGTCTTTGCACACTGAGTCCGAAATTCTCATCCGAAATTTTCGCACGTTAAAAAATAAATACAACCTCACGTTGTGTCAATCACATTTACACACTGCCTCCGAAACATTTGTCACACCCAAATAGTCACTACATCTCTATAGACCGGGTTTCTTCTTTCCTTCATTTCCTTCCGTCTTTATATTCTGTCTCTTTGTATTCCGCACTTTGTTTGTCATACAGTGCTACTGCTTTGTGCTGTAGACAACGTGGATCAACTTGTCAGATGGCATTTGGGATTTTGGCATTCGCTTGTACGGTGGCTCTGAATTGTCAAAACGCAGAAAATCGAAACCTGATCCGAATTTTATTATGACGGATCCGAAATTTTCGCACGTTAAAAAATAAATACAACCTCACGTTGTGTCAATCACGTTTACACACTGCCTCCGAAACTTTCGTCCGTCATAATAAAATTCGGATCAGGTTTCGATTTTCTGCGTTTTGACAATTCAGAGCCACCGTACAAGCGAATGCCAAAATCCCGAATGCCATCTGACAAGTTGGTCCACGTTGTCTACAGCACAAAGCAGTAGCACTGTATGACAAACAAAGTGCGGAATACAAAGAGACAGAATATAAAGACGGAAGGAAATGAAGGAAAGAAGAAACCCGGTCTATAGAGATGTAGTGACTATTTGGGTGTGACAAATGTATGAACTATGGGGTCATTGAACTCTTGTATGTTGGGGTCATTCTTATTTTTATTTGATTTGATTGAAAACATATTACAGGTTCCACTCAGTGTAAAATTTGTAAAAAAAATAAAATAATTATGAGCAAACTTTCTAACAAAACTTTTAAGCTAAAAATACAGCTTTACTGTTGGCAATAAAAGAGAAGTGATAATTCTTGCTAAGTTTAGAACCTTTATTGGGAGTATTTTTAAGAGTTCTTCTGATTTATGTATGTCTGCATTTTTTTTTTTTTTGTCCTTGTCTGTACACCGCACCATGCTTCCCCTGTCCCAAATGTTTGTGGTCTGACAGATGAATCTTACACGAGCTCCAAGCACTTTAAAGCTTGTCACGTGTTCCAGCCGCCTCCCGTGGGAACATGGCAAAGACGGTTACAAGTGACTCTGTCCAGTTCCCCTCTCTAGTCAAAGTCAGTGTCCTAGCATTGGGCAGAACATCCAAAATACCACTTCTCTTAGAGGAGGATAAAAAAAGACATGCTGATTGGTTGATTTAAATATAAGTGATTTGTTGATTTATCAATATAACTTTGTAGGTTCTTTATTGGCATCTATGGTTCAATGAAGAACCTTTTAACATCCATGCACAAAAGAATCTTTATTGTGGAAAAATGTATAAATATTCAATGGTTCTTAAATCATGTTTTAAGTTAGGGCTGCACGAGTATGACAAAAATCATAATTGTCGATTATTCCCTTGAAATTGTAATTGCGATTATTAATTACAATTATCACAATTTACATTGAATGATGTATTGAATAGCTTTATAACATTGTTTGAAGCAACTGCATGCCATATTTTTGTATAAAAATAAAAAAAAAAACAATCTGAAAACACAATTTTTTATTGTTTTTCTATAGCATTAAACCTCAAATGTCAACTATATATTGGTTTGGTTTCTTCTTAAAATAATAATTAAGAAAAAAGTCAACAAATGCATGGTATAATAATAGGGGCTTTTGCCACCAGTGTGGTTCCCCGAGAACTAATGTTCCCCTAGGGCCTGAAGTGACGTAAACTGCGCTTGTTGTTGTTACTTTTTATTTTGACGGCGCTGAGAACAGTTCAGACAGATCCTGAGCACACAGTGCTCCCATTCTCCATCTTCGTTAGTTTACGATCTGTTTAACAGTCCCGTCTCATACGTTATTAGATAGATATCAGTATATGAAAAAGTGTGTGCCGTGTGTGGTTGAAGCCCAATGTCGCTAGCTTAGCAGAAATACATAATCATGTTTCGCTTGGTCTGCTCAAAGTCGCCCTGGATTTTCTCCGTAGCGTACAGTTCAGAGGTCCATCTATCACTGTTTTCCATCTTTGTTGAGTTAGTTCGTGGAGTAAATATATAGGCTGTGTACACAGCTTTTTGAAAATGGCTGGTGCTGGTGTTTCGCGTGCGATCGACATATCAGCGTGAGCGTACATCTATCTACGTCACTGGTAGCTCCTTTTGTGCTAGATTAGACGTTTTACATTCTGAAGTAGTCGTGATTCGCCTCTCACAACGTGACATGCTCATAACACATCTCTTAAACATGCAGAATAATGTAAGTGGATATTTTTCCTTGTAATCGCGCCTTTGAACGATTACGAAATCGTGGAATCCGTAAACGTAATTGCAATTAGAAATTCAATTAATTCTGCAGCCCTATTTTAAGTGCAAGAATAAGTCTTTTATTTTACATTCCCTAAGAAATGTGCCACAGGAACTTAAAACTAGTGCACTTATACACAACTGGTTAGTCATTTGGACAAACCAATGTGCACAATAAAGTTGCTTATCTGCCATCCAATCAGACTGAAACTAATGATTTCAGCCGCGTCTTGCTTTTTTATGTGCAGTATGCATCAGACGATCAGTGAAGAGACTGCTGTAGGCCTGTGGGCATCCTAAGGCTAAGACTAGATACCTGGTGAAATGGGAACCATAAGAGATACATAAGGGTTGTAAATTTCTTACAGAGGGCCTTTTCCACACAGTTGCAGAGTTTAGATTTCCTTCCTTGCTAATTAACAATAATAAGATAAAGTGATAATCATCAGATGTAGTGATTATCAAACTTATGGATCTTATTTGTGTGATATTGATGACAAATGAAGACAACTTCACAGGGCTGTTTACTTAAAATAGAGCTTCAGGACTTCAGTATGTTCATGCTCTAATTATCTTATGTAGTTATCTGGCTTCATGCTTTGATGGTCACCTGCTATTTAGAGGCCTGGTCTGGTAAGGGGCCATTTACACAGCATGTGTGATCGCATCCGACTGTGGTGTTTATTATTTATTGTAGTACAATTAATTGTATTTCTGTGTAAACAACATGGGTTAGATGGACGTCTTTGACCTTTGTCACTCGTGTTTTTGGGGGGGTTTTTTTATGCATCTCGCACCGTACTGCCTTTTAAGTAAAAATAAGTTTTAAACACTGTTTTTGAATGCAGGGACCCATCCTGTGTGTAAGGCTCCACTCGTCAGACTAATTCTATTATGCCAGGAAGCAAATATCTTTGCTTGCATAGTCAAAGGTGTAAAACTTATTCATTGATTTGAGTGTCGTGTGCCTCTTTTCTTGCATCTGAGTTTGAAAAGAGCTTAATTGTTGATCTACCTCAGAAACCGCCTAATCGTAAACTAAAGCTTTTCCTCGTAACAGGCGTGGCACTGCTGTCTTTTGTTTCTTTTGTTATTAGTCTTTTTTACACTGACTCAAGGCTGACCAACAATTTCAAGGTACATTTTGAGAGATGTTGCATCATATTGTAAACAAAGCCTTGCTTTTCCTAACATAGATTTGATGAACCACAAATATGCTTTGAAGGATGCACTACAAATGCTTTTTTAAAGCATCTCAGACAATGTTTTCATCATCTGGCAGATCTTAACTGCAGATGTACACTGAAAAAAATTTTCTCAACTCCATGTGTGAAATATGCTTAAAATCTGAAAGTTTTTAGTACTTAAAAAATGAAGTACAAGCCACTAACTAAGCTAAGTACAGTTAACTTAACTTAAAATGTAATGTAATATCACTTAACCAATTCAAGTAAATAAGTACATACTTTAAGATGTTATTACATTTTGTAAGTTACATTTTTGATTGATTTATCTTAATTTTAGACATACATTGCCAATGCTTGTCACTGCACTGACATTAGCATGTTCATTGAATGAAACAATAGAAACTCTTTTAAATGTCAAATTTTAAATGTCCATATTGTATTACTATCATATTAAAAAAATTATCAGCAATTGTGTTGCTTTACCTTATTTTAATTAAGTAAATTAAACAAGCAGCAAAATAAATAAATAAATAAAAAATCTGGTGTATTATAAATTGGATTTACCTTACTTTATTGTTGTTGTTGTTGTTGTTGTTTGTTTTTTACATGATGATATACTTCATAATGATGAAGGACTGCACTGCTGGAAAGACCAGTTTAAGTGAACTTCCATGCTGGTCGAAACTAGTTTATTCTAGTCCAAATTCACACATAGAAACATACTGTAACTGTGACTAAACTTAATTTACAAATTTTGGCACTGATGAACAGAAACGAATCTAATCGCAAAGTGAAAACAGATCTCAAAATTATCCAAAATATTTACGAATGTAAAATTAAATTCCAAAATAACTGAATTCATAAGTATTCACCCCGACACACCTAAATCATCACTGATGCAGCCAATTGCTTTTAGAAGTCACATAAATAGTTCGCTTGTGTGTACTCAAGAGGTTTCAATTGATTGTAGTATAAATACACATCTATCTGGAAGGTCCAACTTCTGGTGAGTCAGTGTTATGGCAGAACTTACACCATATCCCTTGGAGAACAGTTAAATCAATAATTAACAAATGGAAAGAGTATGTTCACAGCTGTAAATCTACCTAGCGCAGGCTTTGCGAGAAGGTGGAGGCCACCAAGACACCAATGAAGCAGTTACAAATTTCTGTGACTGAGACTGGAGAGAATGAGCATGCAATATTGTTGCCCAGTTCACCCGTCACAGCTTTATGGCAGAGCGGCAAAGAGAAAGCCACTGTTGTCATATGAGATCTGGCCTACAGTTTTCCAGAAGGCATGTGGCGGACTCTGAAGCCATCTGGAAGAGGGTTTTATGATCCAATGAGACAACAATCGAGCTTTTGGGCCATCAAAGCAAATGCCATGTTTGGCATAAATTAAACACTGTGCATCATCAGAGAAAAACTATCCCCTCTGTGAATCTTGGTGGTGGCAGCATCATGTCGTGGGGATGCCTGGAAGGCTTGTGAGGGTCAAATGAATGCAGAAAAACTGGAGAAAAACCTGACGGAGTCTGCAAGACACCTGTGACTTGGGATAAGATTTGTTTTCCAGCAAGACAATGACTTCAAGTATAAACCCCAAGCCCAAGGAATGGCTTAAAAACAACGTTAATGTCCTTGAGTAGCCAAGTCATATCTCAATCCAATTGAGAATTTGTGGGTGGACTTGAAAAAGGCTGTTAACTCACAATCTCCATGCAACCTGACTGAGTTGAAGCAGTTCTGCAAAGATGAATGGAGACTGCAGTGGCCAGATGTGCAAAGCTGAGATAGACCTACAGACTCAATGCTGGAACTGTCACCAAAGGCGGCTAAATACTGACTTGAAATGCGTATGTAAACAGATGTTTTGTTTTTAACCAAAATGCATTTTGAATTGTAGAAAATTGTTTTCACTTGAAATAATATTTTGTTCTGTTGATCATTGTCAATCCTCTGGAGAAAAAAAACAACAACAAAACTTTTAACTTTAAAGAAGGTGAATACCATTTAAAAGATTTGTTTTAAAATGAAAATTACCCCAAGAAATTACCATCAAAATTACTGTTGCGTCAGTTACGCTTTTTTCGTAAGCTGAATACGGAAGGTGTAGGACGTAGTGCAAGTTTTTTTGCCCTGCGAGAGGTGTTACAGTTTCTTTGTAAGCTGAATAATGAACATTTAAGAAACATTTCTTATTAGTACAGTCGAAAAAGTTGTGCTGCTTAATATTTTTGTGGAAACCATAAATCATATTTGTTCTCTTGTTTGATGAATAGAAAGTGTTCATTTAAAATAGAAATCTTTTGTAACATAATAATAAATGTCTTTACTGTCACTTTTGATCAATTTGATGATCACTGCTAGATAAAAGTATACATTTCTTAAAATAAAAAAAAAAAAACTGACGGCAAACTTTTGAATAGTAGTGCACTTTCTATTTATGGAAAAATGTGATTCATTTCAAGCATTTCATGTCATTAATTTGATTAAAATGTTTAATTGATTTACAGATTACACTTCCTGTAGGTGAAAGTGGACCATCTTGAGTTCACCGTCATCTGTTCTTTTCAGTATACTGCGCATTCATTGATCTGTGGCCAGTCGGTGAAACTCCAGGAGTGCCTCCCAGAAAGAGCTTTACCCTGTATCTGGGTCAGTCTCCTGTCCTGAGCTCACCTCCACAGCTAGCTGTGCATTTGCATTCTCAAACAGACTTTCCAGCCTTTGCCAAAATCCAGTGCAGAATGTATGTGAGCAAAACTGTGTCAGATTTAATGTTATTTTCATCAGTGTTTTACTTGTTGCTGACAAACCGGCTGTTTAGAATGGCATACTGAAAGCTTAAAGCGGCCATATGATTAGAACATAAAGTGATGTACTCCGTAAACTTTCAGAACTCAAAACACCCAGTCCAAAAAGTGCATTTATTGAATACAAGTTCCAAATAAGACCTGTTTTGAACTTTGTAAGAAGAATGAATCCAATGAATCAAAATATGACAGTACACATTTATATATCAGTGACATTTGTTCCGCGGTGAAAAACTTGGCCGGCCCAGTTATGATGAGGTAATGAGAAAAAACAGGAAATAGATGCTATTATACCTATATGCCAGATACAATATAAGATTAAAATGAGCTGTCAAACCGGTGTAACATCTACCAGTCTGAATCTTTCTGAAAGATCCCCATGTTAGAAACAACTGGCTGCAATTTATTTTTTATCAAGGATTTGCATCATTTCATTCAAACTTAATAGTTCAGTGGATTATTATGAATTCATCACAATCGGACATAATCGGAATTCTTTTATAAATGTGTCACAGGCTAATAGGAATAAATAGTTCAGTAAAAAACTATACACCCATGAGCCAAAACATTATGACCACCTGCTTAATATGCTGCTGGTTCTCCGCGTATTGCCAAAACAGCTCCGACCTGCTGATGTATGGACTCTACAAGACCCCTCAAGTTGTCCTGTGTTATCAAGATGTTAGCAGCGAGGTGGAGTTGCCATGGATCGATCTTGTTGGTCTAGCACATCCCACAGATGCTCGATTGGATTGAGATCTGGGTCATTTGGGGGCCAGGGCAACACCTTGAACTTCATCTTGTTCCTCAAACCAGTGGCGTGCACAGACCTCCACTGGGGCAGGGCTGAAATTGTGCCCTGGGGATGGGGCCCCCCCTTGTTTGAAATTTTCAAACCATTCCTGAACATTGTGTGCAATGTGGCAGGGTGTATTATCCTGCTGAAAGAGGCCACTTCCAGCAGGGAACACCACTTGTACTCATGTGATGTAAAAGAAACAAACTTCTTCCACTGCTCCAAGGCCCAGTCAGAAGCTTGCGTGCCCATTAGGGTTATAACTTTTTGACTATTTTTAAAATAAAAGATTTCCTGTATCATAAATCGATTAACTTTTGCTTAAAAACAATGAAAAAGGCCCTAATTCCTCTAAGTTAAAAAAAAAAAAAGGTCACCCCAGATAAAAAATGTTTTTGGAACAACCATATAACAAACATTACTGCTTATAAGTAAGTAGCACTTCCTAAAACTTACTAACTTTTTAGGATTGTTGAGAACTTTCTGTAATTTTCTGGAAATGTTTTTCTAGAACAATCCAAATCTTTGTATACATATGGGGACAGAGAGAGAGAGGGAGCTTAGAAGGAAAAATCTCAACTTTATACTTTTTGATATTTGTTTCAGTAGCAATATATAATGTCGCACAAGATAAGTGATACTACCTTACTGAAGAAGTGAAGTGACATGTGACATGTGGCCAAGTATGGTGACCCATACTCGGAATTTGTGCTCTGCATTTAACCCATCCAAGTGCACACACACAGCAGTGACACACACCCGGAGCAGTGGGTAGCCATTGCTGCGGCGCCCGGGGAGCAGTTGGGGGTACGGTGCCTTGCTCAAGGGTCTCACCTCAGTCGTGGTATTGAGGGTGAGGAGAGCGCTGGATATTCACTCCCCTCACCGACAATCCCTGCCGGACCTGAGACTCGAACCCATGACCTTTGGGTTACAAGTCCGACTCTCTATCCATTAGGCCACGACTGCCCCTAATGGATAGAGAACAAAAAGAACAAGGCTATCTGGACCAATAATCTAGTGAGATATCAGCAATCATAGAAGAGGATGCAAATTTAAAAAATAAGATGCAAATCAATGTACAGCACCAGTTTCTTAGATCAAAGGCAGAAAGGAGTGAATAGTGGAAATTTACTAAGAAGTGTAAAAATCAATTTATTCTTCCATAATTTTGTGACTTCTGTGGAAATTTCCACTATTCATTCCTTTCTTCCTTTGACTTCTGCTCCAACAAACTAGTACCATCCAATAATTTGAATTTGGAGTAGCATTCTGCACTTTTCTTCTGGTGAAGATTCTTCCAGCATTCCATTCCACTAGATTATTGGTCCTGATAGTCTTGTTGTTCTGACATTATATATTGCTACTGAATCTATTTGAAAAGTAGTCAAAAAGTTATAACTCTAGTGCCCATTCTAGGCGCTTTGGATGGTGGATAGGGGTCATCATAGGCACTCTAATTGGTCTGAGGATACGCAGCCTCGTACGCAGCAGTGTTGTGACACGTTCTTCCCATAACCATCATTAAAATTTTGTGACTTGTGCCACAGTAGACCTTCTATTGGCTCGGACCAGATGGCATAGCCTTCGGTTTGTCCCTCCTCGGACATTGCTGGAAAATTTTCACCTCTGCTGACCTCGAGCGACACACAAGCCATGCCGTTTTAGAGATACTCTGACCCAGTCACCTTGCCATAACAATTTGGCCCTTGTGAAAGACGCTCAGATCTTTATTCCTGCCCGTTTTTCCTGCATCCAACACATTGATTACGAAAACTGATTGCTTGCGTACCATCTAATCTACCCAGACCTAAATATGTGGCTTAGTTAGGAGATGATCATTCGCCTCACTTGTGACTGGTCATAATGTTTTGGCTCTTCAGTATTTGACTTCTGTTTGAGCACCAAAGCACAGTGCTCAGTTTCACATGCGGAAGGGGACATTTCTTAAAGGTGTAGGAGCAAAAAAACAGTTAAATTGTTGTTGGGTTAGAGAAAGGTTTTAAATCTCAAACTGAAATATACTACGATTGTGTTTGCTACATAAAAACATTACCAAAATGTATTAGTAGACCTGAGGGAAAACAATAATATAGCAACAAACGGTACAGTCTAACCTCTTAATATCTAATATCTTGATATGATATTTAGCCACAGTGTGACCCAGCCCAAGCTGTCATCTATTGAAGAGAAGAGAAATGCAATCTGACATCAAAATCAAAACATCAAACATCAAGTGTTGCATATGGATTAGTTCACAGAGGTATCAATATCACCAGCCTTAGGTGTCCTCAGTAAGCAGGTGGTAAGACTTCTTGACTAGGCTGTTACACAATATGTCTCGAGTGATTACGACGTGAGTGAAGTAATTTTGTTTGAATATTACATTTTCAATTGGTTAAGTCTGTTCTTTGTTTGAAGCAGCATGCTGAGGCTTGTCACAGTTTATTTTGAAATGCAACATTGTCCCATTTCTACAGAAAGAGGCGGTTTACATGGTAATAAGAGAGTAATTGTGAGGGGAAAAACATTTGAGAGTTGGAACTGTCCGTCCTGTGGCCTACAAGTCAGATGATCCTACATGCTTTTCAAAGATTCAGAAACATGTTCTGTTGGAATCATTTACAGAATTAAACGGCTCATTACACTAGAATAGCTTTAAATCCGCCTTTGAATGGAATGGGACATTTTGTTCAATTTTGTCAGAACTTTTTGTGCTTTATTAGCATGTGTAATTCCCTGTGACAATGGGATACCATGTTTGGGCTGTCATTTTATTTAAAATAAACTTAACATATGCGACAATTACTCTCCATTGACCGAAAGACTAATGGAAACAGTGGCTATTTTTATATAGACATCAATAATCTGTGAGTGTAGCCCAAATGAGACAAAGAATTTGTAAAAGCATGTTGTTTAGTTTAGGTACATTACAGAAATATTGGTGTTAAATAATGCCAGGCTGTGTGGAAGGAGAAGCCTACAGTCATATGCAACCCATATAAAACTCCTTCACAAAGATGTAAAAAAAAAAAAAAAAGAGGTGTCAATAGTCAAATTACTGTACATCATGTATACACACACAGTGTTGACCTGAAAATCCGGTCTGTTTGCCTAAAAGCGGTTTGTCAATTTACAGTCTGATTTCTTGTATTAGTGACATGTTAGTCATCATTGATGATTTCTTCTTTCAGAAGAAAAGCTTTTCACACATGTATCCAAATAAGGCACATGGGTTGCCTGTCCAGGATTTCTAAGTTGCATAAAATGTCCCAGTTTTGGTTTTGTTTTCATATTTGCGGAAGGTAACGACTGAAAAATAATTTGACCAATAGCATGCATTATACATAATCAACCAATCGTGGCTTGCGAGAAGGCTGGAACTACAGAGAACGGTCAAAGCATTGCAAATACGACAACATTTTAATGCATTGCATGAAGACTGTCAATAAGAACAGTGGCTTGCACAGACCTCCGTGTAGAAATCGCGCTCCTAAATCGCGTTCCGGGGGCACATCGATATGACCACTTTCACAATTAAAAGGGCAAGGGCTCAAGCCATTTTAGGCAATTTAGAAATCCTGGACAGGACGCGTCCTGGGAAAATGGCACATATGGTCACCCGAATGTTAGCATGTAAGCACAACATTATATTTGAGAGCTAATTTGCCAAAATATTTTTTGCCAATGTTTGAAGAATCCTAAAACATTAACATGCAAGATGCTTGAGTTTTGTGGTTGGTTGTCAGTGTGTTGCTGTGCAGTTGCTAAAGTGTTCTAAAACAAGAACAAAACAACAATTAGGTTTCGTTTTGCATTGTTTCGCTTCTGTTTGTTTTGATGCTAAAAGTGTTGTGGGTGGTTGCCAGAGCATTGCTGTGCAGTTGTGAATGTGTTTTGTTTTTATTTTTGGTTTCGTTTTGCTTATTTTTTTTAATGTATTTTTTTTGCCCGTTCAAGATGCTAGAGTGTTGTGTGTTTTGTTCGTGTTTAAGGTTTTGTTTTGCTTCATTTCATTTTTTGTGTTGTTTTGTTGCTCGTTGCCAGAGCATTGCTATGCGGTTGCTAAAGTGTTTTGTTTTTATTTCAGATTTAGTTGTGCTTCGTTTCATTTTCTGTTTTGTGTTGTCCATACAATATGCTAAAGTGTTGTGGGTGGTTGCCAGAGTGTTGTTATATGGTTGATAATGTGTTCTGATTAGTTGCTAGAGCATTGCTAAGTGGTTGTTATGGTTAATTTGACAACGTTAAGTGATGGGAGAGAGAGAGAGGGAGCACACTTCAGTTGCATGCTCTTGATTGCTGATCATTCACTCAGCACATATGCGTGATTTGGATTAAAACTAAATCTTATATGTAAGTAAAGACATGAACTGTTACATGATTTATGTAGAACGAGTGCTTCCCTACATTATTACAGGAAAGCGACACAGTAATCACATGACATTTTCAAGTTTTCTTTGCACAAACATCCAAACCGTGTGCCCAGAAAAATGTCTCTCAGACAGAGTGCTAGTAGCCTACTGAATTGAGTTCTATTTCACATCTTCTTGCACTTGAACGGACAAAATCAGTCGGTTATGTCTTAAGTGAACGTAAACAGTTGAGACAGAAAATGTGTGTGTAACAGTATGTTGGGTATGTGCAGCTCTTAAAGTGACAGCAGCCTAATAAACCTACTGCTGTCTACCTTAATGTTCATCTAGCAACAAAAGACAAAAAAAAAAAATAAATAAATCACCCGCTGCTTTTGACTGAATAACTTTTGTAACTTTGATAAGGATTAATCTATATTTAATTTATACAGTACAGACTATGCAGTGTTATTTTACATTTGATTATTTCATTTCTGTACCTGAAAATTATGATTTCTCTGGTATCTAAAAATTTGAACAAAACAAAAAATCCTTAGCATTGAGCTCTGCTGAAGCAGTTCTAAACATGAACTGTGCTATTAAATGAAAGATAAAACATGAACAGTGAAAGCAACAGAAGCTCCTACAATACATTTTAACAGGCATAATTAAGCATGAAAGTAACTGAAGGAAATATCTATTTGCTAAACAAATTAAGACAACTAATTTGATTCATATTCTTTTGGTATCTCTACCCAATATTTTTAAAAATTACAAATGAAATGTATATACAGGTATCGGTACTCGGTATCGGCAAGTACCAAAAATGAAAGTATCAGTATTGGACTTGTGCATCCCAAGTTTTTGGTGTGTTGATATGTGAATACTAGGGTGTTATGGGTGGTTACCTAATTCTTAAGTCTTAATTCTCTCTTTTAACAACATTAACTTTGCTTTTACTGCTTGCTCTGGGTATTATACTCTATGAACGTACTCTGTTATGCTCAAAAAGCCTGTCTTTACTCTTGAGTCAAGCATGCCATATTTAACTTTGTACTGTCTCATAATGTCGGTATAAATAATATTGTTTCCCTCTAAATGAGACACAACGGCTTCTCTCCATTTAAAAAGAACAGAAATGGTCTTGTGCCTTTTTAAACTCTTCTCTCCAATAACTTTTTCTAATACTAATATTTTGCTGAATTACACTAGGTAGTCTTGTTTAAACTACAACAAAAATGTAATGTTAGACGTCAACACATACCAAAGCTCTTATTAAATACTAGGGTTTGGATTATAATAGGAAAAACTAAACACTGTTGTGGACCATGTCCTTTATATTTTAGACATTTCAGTGTGGCCTGTGTAAAATAAGGCATTGAGTCACTATCTGCCTTTAGTTCTTGGATTGACATGGGTGGTGGGGAACGCTTGCTGTGATTTTGCCAAGTAGGATAAAGTAGGTTTCTAGATCAGCACCCTTGTTGGTCTTTGAACAACATCTCTGTCAACCAATTAGATAACTCGGATTTTATGGCCAGTTAATGGATAGGATTAGGGTTAGGGACAGGTTAGAACTGTGTTTGACAGTTCCGTTGTTCCAGGACCAACAAAAGATATGTCCTACTTGGCAAAATCACTGTCACGGGTGCAGAGAATAGAATCTCAGCATGTAATTGGAGATTTCAAAGGAACTTTCTCTGAAGTAAGTCGAGGCTGCACAGATAGTCACTTACTGATGAAGAGAGACGTTCTCTTTCTCTACACAAACACATGGTTTAAAGACATGGTTTTGGCCAGAAACGTCATACCTATTCAAATTGAGGGGGCATGTGCCAAGTGTGAGCCTATAATTCTGTGATATCTGTGATTAATTAAATTGAATGATTATTATTGTTTAAAAAAGAAAAAAGAAAAAAAAAGGTGTTTATCTGAAACATTTTGGCAGAAATCACATTCCTGTGGCTAAATATATCTCAGTTTCTGCAGGTCATTTGTTTTAAACTTAATTTGATCCTGATGTATCCACCCTAGTGTCACTTCAAAGTTGTACAATCTTCTTTGTACAACAAAAATGATTTATTAAAGTATCAAAGCTCTATTTCAGTGAAAATTAAGGGTGATCACTAGCTGTCAGGATTTGTTGAATTTTAAGTAAATCAAATATTACAGACACATGTAGACTAACATCTTGCTCTGAAAATAACTATTATAAAGTAGTTATATTTTTATTTGGTCGTGTCTTAATCTCATCTACGGCACCATGTCCATAAGTATGATTTATGCCACAACATTAGGCCTATGTCTAATTATTAAAGAATTGTGTATGTAATTGCGCTATATATATATATGTGTGTGTGTGTGTGTGTATATATNGAATATAATTATTATTTTAAATAATGTATATATACACTACCAGTCAAAAGTTTGGAAACATTACTATTTTTAATGTTTTTGAACAAAGTCTCTTATGCTCATTAAGACTGCATTTATTTCATTATAAATACAGAAAAAACAATTATATTGTGAAATATTATTAAAATTTAAAATTATGGTTTTCTATTTTAATATACTTTAAAATAGAATTTATTTCTGTGATGCAAAGCTGAATTGTCAGCATCATTACTCCAGTCTTCAGTGTCACATGATCCTTCAGAAATCATTTACATCACAGAAATAAATTATATTTTAAAGTATATTAAAATAGAAAACCATAATTTTAAATTGTAATAATATTTTACAATATAATTGTTTTTTTCTGTATTTATTATTAAATAAATGCAGCCTAAATGAGCATAAGAGACTTTGTTCAAAAACATTAAAAATAGTAATATTTCCAAACTTTTGACTGGTAGTGTATATATACATTATTTAAAATAATAATTATATTCCTGCTGCTTTCTGTGTTTTTAATGTTAATCAAACGACAAATACAAACGACAACACTGATCTTGACTGAATAACTTTTGTAACTTTAATAAGGATTATCTCTTCATCTCGGCACCTGTTAGTGGGTAGATATATTAGGCAGCAAGTGAACATTTTGTCCTCAAAGTTGATATGTTAGAAGCAGGAAAAATAGTTTGAACACATCTTGAGAGGTGTTCCCAGTCTGCAGTGGTCAGTATCTATCAAAAGTGGTCCAAAGAAGGAACAGTGGTGAACCGGCGACAGGATCATGGGGAGCCAAGGCTCATTGATGCACGTTGGGAGTGAAGGCTGGCCCGTGTGGTCCGATGCAACAAACGAGCTACTGTCTCAAATTGCTCAAGAAGTTAATGCTGGTTCTGATAGAAAGGAGTCAGAATACACAGTGCATCACAGTTTGTTGCGTATGGGGCTGCATTGCTGCAGACCAGTCAGGCTGACCCCTGTCCACCGCCGAAAGCGCCAACAGTGGGCAAGTGAGCATCAGAACTGGACCACGGAGCAATGGAAGAAGGTGGCCTGGTCTGATGAATCACGGTTTCTTTTACATCACATGGATGGCCGGGTGTGTGTGTGTCGCTTACCTGGGGAACACATGGCACCAGGATGCACTATGGGAAGAAGGCAAGCCGGCGGAGGCAGTGTGATGCTTTGGGCAATGTTCTGCTGGGAAACTTTGGGTCCTGCCATCCATGTGGATGTTACTTTGACACGTACCACCTCCCTACGCATTGTTGCAAACCGTGTACACCCTTTCATGGAAATGGTATTCCCTGCTGGCTGTGGCCTCTTTCAGCAGGATAATGCGCCCTGCCACAAAGCAAAAATGCTTCAGGAATGGCAATGAGTTTAAGGTGTTGACTTGGCCTCCAAATTCCCCAGATCTCAGTCCAATCGAGCCTCTGTGGGATGTGCTGAACAAACAAGTCTGATCACAACTTACTTAAACTTAAAGGATCTGCTGCTAACATCTTGGTGTCAGATACCACAGCACACCTTCAGGGGTCTGAAGTCCATACCTCGACGGGTCAGGGCTGTTTGGGCAGCAAAAGCGGGACCAACACATTAAGAAGGTAGTCATAATGTTATGCCTGATCGGTGTATATATAAACTATATTTACTACTAAATTATACTTGTGTTGTCATGTGTGTTGTTCCCTTTAAGTGCTTAAGTTTACACCTTAGTGTGTAGGTGCTTTAACCCTCTGGGGTCTGAGGATTTTTGGGGCCCTGGAGAAGTTTTGACATGCCCTGACATTTGTGCTTTTTTCAGTTGTTCATAAACATATAAATGACACAAGTGTCATTACACTGTATTCAGCACAAACTAGGCTACCATAATATGTGAGGAACATGTATGTACATGTTTGTATTTTTGAAGGAATAACGTTTATGCGTGGTTATTGAAAAAACAAAAAACTTAAGTCACTGAAATAAGGCCAAAAAAAGTATATTAAATCTGTGTTCATAAGACTTCTGGGTATTGGAGGTTGTAGACTAGAGTTTTTGCTTCAGAATTGTGTAAAATTATGCTGCCTACTCCTTCATATAAAACAATATATTGATTTAGTTTTTGTAATACACTTTTTGTCAAGAGAAACAGTATGCTTGGAGGCGTGAATGATTGTGAATAATGGCTCATTTACAACTGAGAAGACAAAAGAATTGCATAGTAATGAGCTGAAATGACTTGCATATTAATGAGCTCTTTCAGTCAGGTAGGCTGTGAAAAAAACCCTCTGTAATCATGTCTCAGCTCAATTTAAAATAATGGTATTCTATTATATTCTTTAAAATATAATGTATTTCTGTGATGCAAAGTGTCTGAACAATTATGTTACCTCTATGGCATTTCATATAGGCTTTTAGCTTAAAAGCATGCACATTTGGAGAAATATTGATGATTCTTATATGTTTGTCAAATTTCTATACAGAGAAGTAATATTTATTCTATATGTATTCTCATCACTATGAGTGCTGGATACTGTGTTTTCAATTCATACCTGCAGCCGGAGGGCGCTCTGTACACCTTTAGTTCACAAATTATTCTAAAGAAGAAGAGGACATTTCAGGAATGGTGTTTTCAATTCACACTTGCAGCCGGAGGGCGCTCTGTACACCTTTAGTCCACAAATCCATATAAAGAAGAAGAAGAACCAGGAACTAACTGCATGTCTTCTAGAGCTCGCTAACCATGGCTTTAACATCCAGATAAACACTTTTCAAGATAATAAATACACGATTGAAACTATGTCTGCATGTATTGACTGAATTTGTGTCTGAATATCGCTCGTTCCGTGAGCGTGGCCGCATTAGTGGGTAATGAGCTGAATCACAGACTTCTGACATGGCTCTCTTCTCATACAGATTACATAAACACAGAAGGTTTGTTTTCGATTTGACTTACACGATTTAAAAGCTGACATCTCAACGTTTCTTTTGACATAAGTGTAATTTTTTTGTCATTAGAATTCACTAAGTTACAGTTCATTTTCTGTGAACTATCAGATTGGAGTTCGTTCAGAGGGAGACGAGAGATCACGCATCATGTTAGTTTTCTTTATTTTACAAAAAGCACAACATTTTGTTTTTACTCTGAGTGTACACAAATGAAAGAAGATATTCCACAGATTAAAATGGTGTATAACTCTTAATTGTATGTGCAACATTGACGGAGTATTTTGAGTTTCTTTCACACTGGTAAGAAAAAAACCGCGGTGGTATCGCCGGCGTGACCTTTAGACCTCAGAGTGTTAAATCAAGTTTTCACTTGTTTTGTAGATTTTAATGTTGAAAGTATAAAATACATTCAAAGCACTCATTTTATTTACCACTTGGCCTACTGAATCCACTTTTGTGAGCTGAAATAAAGAGAACCAAACAATCCTCTTCAAATGAACCTCTTGCCAGTGTCAATCAATAACTCTTTCTTGTAATTGTTTTTGTTACAACACCACTTTCTTCCCTTCCTCTGTTTCCACCTATCTCTCTGTCTTTCTCAGTTTGACATTTATCACACTCTCCTATCCCAGTCTGCCTTTCTCTTTGCCAACCACATGGCTGAATAGAAGCCCACCTGTGTAAACATTAGGTAGATCCTGTCTGTGCTATGGCCTTTTGGACACATTCAGCCATTTTTGTTTTCTTGGGCACGTTGACTTGAGGAAGTTCAGCTTGACGGAGGGGTTTCCCTCCCTTTCCCCTGAGCAACATTTGTTTTGTTCCTTTTCTACTTTCACAATTTACTTGCCGCATTTGTTACTTAATAGTCTTTATGGTCATTGTATACTCAAAAAACATTTGACTTTCATTGGGCATAAGTATGATTTATATCTCAATGTTTTTCTCCTGTGCGGATTTAACACCATTTTTATGTGTTGCAAGCAGGCTGGCTCAAGACAACCTTGTCAGTCTAGAAGTGCATATGTGGGTCTTTTCACCACAAATTTTACCAATAAATAATGGATCCCTTCATGATTTTATAAGCCTTTCTGAAATTGGCTGACGATGAGAGACCATGAATTTTTGTAATACCTGTAAACTTGGATGCATACGTAGTACGCAAGTCCAACTCACTGCGAGATGCATGCCTTGCTGACAAGTGCATTGTCAAATCACACATGTGCCCAATTGACCTCCCAAATCTAGAGGGATTTCCTTTCTGTCATTCGGATCAGCACATCCTAACTGAAGATCTGCATTGACATCAAATGATGTTTTGACAGTAATTAATCAAAAGCAGAACTTCCTTATTCAACGCACCTTAACCCATTTCCCTCAGTGTAGTGCTGTTACACTGATGCTTCTGCAGACAGCTGTCTTCCAGTCGTCCATAAAGTCAGAGCCTCGTGCCAAGACACACATTCGGTTGCTGGCTCAGACAAAATCATCCCGGTTCCTCCTTTGGTAGTGAGAGGTGAGAAGCTGTGAAGCACTTGATCAGGGCTGACGTTGGAGTTCCCGAACGTTGCTCACTCCCTTCGGATCCCAGCTGAGGTCAACCTTTAAGGTCAAGCTTTATCGTTGGAAGACTTGCAGTTTCTGAGAATTTTAATATCTTTTATGTTCTTTAGTAAAATGCATCAATCGCACTTGCTTTGAATTGCTAAAAAGCACTTCCAAATTTTGAACCGCATTTTCCACTGAACAAATATTTAAATCTTCCTCACAGGGTTGGCATCCTTTCAGATGCTGCACTGGAAGAGCTTTATTTCATTATGTCCATGCTTGGCTTTTTATTATTCCAGGCCGTTAGTCTTGCAGACATGACTAATGACACCAAACAAACATGTCTTCTCCATTTCTTATTGTTTTGCTCGTAAGTCATGGCGAAGTTAAATACGTAAATGTATCCATCAGATGACCATTTTTAAACATTTTATAGAAAATAACATATATTTATTTTGATTGCTTTAATGCTGTAAAGTGTACATGGGTCAATGACAAAGATCATAAACAGGATTTAAGTTTCTAAAAAAAATTTAAGTTTTGATTTATTGGTTCTAAAAATGTCAAGGTGTCAAATGTCAAAGTATAAATATGTATATATAATGCACCCGCCCCACCCTATACCTACAGTACGTAGTTCATCTTACATTTCATAAAGTTGATTGGTGATGAACGTGAAGCAGGCTCACTGTGTGATGGAGCCTACAGAATGTAGTTAGAATGACCCTGTATGAATTTTTGTCTTATGATATTAAGCAATATCACACGAGTAATGAGCGCAATATCACACGAGTGCTGTTTTTGTCCCGAATAGCACAAGTATGTGAGATTGATTTTATATAACACTTCAATAAAAAAGAAGTTAATATTATATTTTAGACACAATATTGTCTGCTTTTGCTCAATTTTGCCTGTGAAAATGTTACCTATAAAGCCTGAACAGAACTGTTGAGCATCTCCAGGCAACACACAGTGGTGTTTAATTTCTCAATGAATTATTGTTTTGAGCAAATCAATCGGCTGAACCAATGATTCAATGGTCCATTCATAAAGAGAGCCGTTTACTTCATTCCTGAATGAATCAGCCATTTGAACAAATCAATTAATGAATGACTCAACGACATTTAGACATTTACCTACTGGCAGTTTTAGTTTCTTATTTAGAATTTCATTAAAAAATAATTAAATATTAATAAAAAAAAAACCTTTAAAGGTATAGTACACCCAAAAATGAAAATTCTGTCATCATTTACTCACCCTCATGGGCTCTGAAGCCTAAAAGTTTGTGTAATAAATTATATGTTGAATCAATTTTTTTTTTCTAAAGCTACTTTTTATAATGTCTATTTGATGTTTTGATGAGGTTTCTCTCTGTAATATCTGTTTTATTTTATTTATTTATTTTATTTTATTTTAATAATTAATACAACAAAATGGTTTCCTGCATGTCGGTCATGCGTGTCATATTGATTTTGAGCCAGTCAAAAGTGAAATATTAATATTATTTTCACTACATTTAATTTAAAACCTTTATGTTAAGCTGCTTAATATTTTTTTTTTTAAATTCCAGCTTTTTAATCAGTTATTTTAATATTATGTATTTACTATTATTGTATTTATTAATATTTTCAGATACATTTTTTATATTTTTTTCTTAGTTTATATTATATTTTTAGTTACATTTTTAGTACTGTTATTTTTATTAGTTTTGTTTTTTAAATGTTTCTGTATAGGTGTAATTATTTTTGAATAATTTTAGTATTTTTATCTTATTTATTTTAGTTATTTGCCAAAGCAGATTTAATAGCTTTAGTTACAACACTGCTTTCAATTAGGCTTTTATTTTATAGTATTAAGACAGTTAAACTACTTTTGACTTTTTTATATTTAAAAAAAAGTAATTGATCCAGACATAATAAAAGACCTCATGTCATTGACCTAAATAAAGATGTGCTTTTTGTGTCAAACACCCTCATGTTGGCATTCATCAACCCTGCAGTATAAACTCCCACACAGATTGAAACGTCACCCACCTTTTCTTCTTACCACCCAATATCTTCTTACCACCACACTAGCTCCTTGATGAGGCTAATATCCAGCGCATGTGCCGTCAAAGCAGAGGAAATGAGCTAAAATCAAACGTGGAGACATATGAGCTCGCAGGCCTGGAAAATTTCCCATTCACTTTCATCCAGAAGAGTGCGGTGAACACTTCCTTGTGACCTGAGCGTAGCAGTGTTTGTCAGACTTTCAGCCCGGAGATAAGCCAACGTCATTAGAGGGCCTATAGATGCAATCAAAGGCGTGCACTGCACACAGACGGACGAATGAGCTTCACTGGAGGTGTCTGCTTCTAATTTAAACTCCATAAGAACGTGAGGATCATATCTATCAAAATAAAAAGACAAACTTGTTGTGAGCTTTTGTTTTGTTTGGCACACAAATGAAATCCAAATGTTGTTGTTCAGCACAAAAAGGGGCTAAATTTAAAGTCCCAGCACCTCTCTTCAGAATCCCTGTTCAGTATGACCACATAGATCGCTGACAAGCTGCTTTCATGTATTCTTTATCATATCCATCTTTAAGGCTCCCAGGACCATGCGGATTAATCCTTTCATATAAGCTGCCTTAATATCAAAAGAAAGTGAAAGCTGATTTGACATTTGTGTGGAAAAGAAAAATGAAAGCAAGAGGAAACAGGAATGAACTTGGACAGATGGAGCAAATGCAAGTGGAGGTTTTAGCTTGTTTCGTTCAAGCCCCAAAAAACATGATGTTCTCATCATTGCGTTATCGTTTGATCAACAAAAATGAAAAAAAAAACACCAGGATGCATAAGCAACCAACTTTTGACATAAAAGAGCGTATGATGGCGGTAGCATAAACTAGTCCTGATCCGAACTTGTGCAGCGGTGCCCAAACCTCAAAAACACCTGGCAGGTCAAAATCTCGAGTGCATTCATGACACATCGTATTCATACGGTTGCAATTAAATGTAACGGGAGCTTAAGTGGGCCATCTGTAAGAAATATAATGAGGCTGGTTTAGACAAGCGTTTGGATCAAATTCCAACTTGGATTACAGTGCAATCAGGGTTGTAAACTATTGTAAATGTGATTCATTGAATTCATTAGAGTGACACATTTGCAGGGAGGGAAAAAGGGGACGGGGGGTCTCTCGAAATGCTACAAGGTGGCCTTTTATCTGTTAATGTGATGAAATCTAGATCTTTGAATGCTATCTGTGATCTTTAGATCTGTCAGAATGTTCCGGGGAGTTGATTTATGTAATATGGGCCAAAATAAGAGCATTAAAAAACATATAAACTAAATCATGCATAACCACTTGAAGCCGTATCAGGGTTTGATTTGGGTTTTAATGCAACCCCGTTTGAGCTTTGCAAGTTATTCTCTTTTACTTATCATAATTAGCTTGAACCTCATACTAGTCTGATCAGTTTGATACTTAAAGGGAATGAAAAGAATCTGTGCTCATTGCGGCTTCTCTGGAAACCAGCAGGACACATCTGGACTGTATTAGGTTTTCATTCCAATAATTGATGGTCTCAGGACTTTAGTTAAATAGGCCCGGTCTGAATACAGTTTAGCGTGGCACTATAATCCATACATGACCTGTGATTACACTTCTCTCTAATAATTTTATGACCTAATAAGCAAACAAATCATTGGCAAAACAATGAAAAGGCATTAACGGCGCATTGAATATTGTGATATCTCACTCCCGCTTGAATATTCGTTGAATGTCAGGCATGGAAGCGGTGTTGGACTTTTTTGGGGTCGAGTATTTTGCAGTGAACCAATTGCTGAAGCACTCGGAAAGAGAAAAGTGTATAGGTGCTCTTTGGTAAATAATGCCGTAGTTTTCCTGTCTTGGCGCTGAGCTCCCAGATGACTTTAACTGACCGTGGCAAGTTCATATATTAGTGAACGAGCGGTGCACAAAACTCAATGGAGAACTGTAGAGTCTGTGAGAAATCTTTTTAGTGGTATTTTTGGATGTGTTTTTTTGTTTTTTACTTCATTTTGTACAGAATCATGTGTTTACATGTTTTGTAGCTTTGTACTCATAAAATGTTGGTTTCTAAAAAACTTGCAAATATGCAACAACCAAGTTCTAAATTGTTTCACAGGGTAATACATTTCATTTAAAACCACATCTGATCCCAGGCATTTTCCCCTAGTATTCCATTTTTTCCCCTAAGAAATTAATATTCTATTCAGAAAGGATGGATTAAATTGATCAAACGTGACAATAAAGACATTTATAATATTACAAAGGGGGAAAAAAAGAAAGAAAACAATTGCTGTTCTTGACTCTATCATGGTTTCCACAAAAATATGAAGCTGCTCAACTGTTTTCAACATTGATAATAATCATAAATGTTTCTTGAGCAGCAGATCAGCATATTAGAATGATTTCTGAAGGATCATGTGACACTGAAGACTGGAGTAATGATGCTGAAAATTCAGCTTTGATCATAGGAATAAATCACAGTTTACAATACATTTAAATAGAAAGCAATTATTTTAAATTGTAATATTTCACAATATTAATATTTTTACTGTATCTTTGATTAAGTACAACCTTGGTGAGATACTTAAGATACTTTAAACCCCATTAGCAACATTTTAATTTGTTTTTTTTTTGTTGTTTTTAGCTTTTTTAGCTTTTTTATAAATTATCTCTGAAGATTCCAGTTTAATGGGCAAGTTCATTTTAGTGCAATGAATATTACTATTTTTGAACTTAGTTAATTACTTAGTTAATTGTTAAGAAACAATATCAACAATACCTCAAATCATGCTTATTGTTGAGGAGAGGTGCACTATTAATATTCAAAGCAATTATAATAAAACCATGAAATATATCCCATAGATGTATTATTAAAGTCGGAGCTCAAGCCAATCTAGAGACCTCCCTTTTTACACCTTGTATATACTGATACTCTCAACCAACCTTTCCTGATATTCACTGTATGTGACAATTAGTGTTTGAATTTCACGTTGTTGTTCCATCTATATTGTCTCATCCATGATTGCTTGCTCATCTGTGAAGCGCAAGACTCCCAAACTTCAGAATGCTGACATAATTCCATTTGGGAGATATAAAGTTTATGTACTGTATGTGGCCTGAACAACCAAAGGCATTTACTCTTGGCCAAGTCACGTCTTGTACGCATCTCAAACCACATCCTGAGTTTGAGTTCTTTGAGTGACTGAATTGATATCTTTCTCAAATGTGTCTTGTAGAGCATTTACACTTGGTCTTTTCATGATTAAATAATCAATCGGTAAAACGTGTGAGTTAACTGGGTATGAGTAGAGACTTTACATTTACATTACATGGTTTGAGTGACCCAATTTCGATTTTTTTTCAAATGTGGCACAGAAACAGATATGACCCAGGAATGTGTAAGCAAGAAAAAAGCACACTCCGATGTTCTCAGATCATTTTCAGGCCTCATTCATATGTGGAGGAAATAAATCTGATATGAATCATATGCGTGCATTTGCATCTGGCATGTAAGTTGACAGATCGGATATTTCCGTCAATGTGAGTCGTACGTCATTGAAAAAAGCTTGGCGAATGACTTCAACTCAGGTGGGCGCCAACCACGATCACATGACTCTTTTCAATGGCGCAATAGAAGATGTAGTCTCAACCCAATGTTTCACAAAATCTATTTTCATTTCATCTGTGTCCATTGCAGATCACGTTTTTACTTCCTTTTCAGACTGAGCTTTTCCGGGTCAGTACGTCTACTTTATGCAGATATTGGATATGCATCACTTTTAAAAGAAGATGTAAGCTGGTCATCAAAAAAATTGGATATAGTCAACAAATCGGAATTGGACATCAAGACATGCAGTGTAAATGCGGCCTATGAGATTTATCCCAGAACACCCTAGCAACCACCTTGAAGCAAACTGCATACAGTAGTAACACCCTGGCAATCTAAACCTTTTGTGTTTTTCCTTCAGTGCTTGTTGCCAGTGTTGATTTCATCTGTTGCCAGTGACAGCACAGGCGGACCGGTGGTTTAGCTAATTGTTTCTCCATGCCCGCTTCTGAAGCAAACTTTCCATACCACACTGAACATGTTAAAACTCATACATTTGATCTAAATTTGTACTGTCTTCCATTTGTGAGTCACTGTTCGTCTGTGTTACATTATGTCATTACAATTACATTGTTTTCAGAAAAAGGCATGCAAGGTTTCATCTTAGTTCTAGATGCAGATGTCAACACCACAGATTCGGTTTGGATTTGTAAGTAAAAGTAAAATAAAAAAATAACCCTGGAAAATTGTATTACTTGATGCAAGGTATTTCTTAATGTACCTTGTAATGAATAATACTGTATCTTGTCATAAATAACAGTAACGTTAAAGTTAAATGCATTATAATATTCATTAGTTTGTCAAGTTTTAATGCATTCTACTTTCTAAAGGTGAATATACACTGCCCAGCCAAAAAAAAAATAATTTAAATCTAAATTTTTTGGATTTAAATAGGCAAATGCCTAAGTTTATGATTGGATCATTATTGCAGTGATTATTATGTTTTTAACATGTTATATGTTTGGCAACAGTTCTTCTAACCCCAACTGATGGAGTGTGTAGCTTTTCATTTCTTAAACAACCACATTGTGGCTATATTCCAGGATGACAATGTCAAGATTCATCAGGCTCAAATTGTGAAAGAATGGTTGGGAGGGAGTATGGAGAATCATTTTCACACATGAATTGGCACCTCTGAGTCCAGACCTTGAATTCATTGAAAGTCTTTGGGATGTGCTGGAGGAGACTTTACAGAGTGCTCACCTCTTGCATTGTCAATTCAAGATCTTGACCAAAAATTGATGCACCTCTTGATGGAAAAAAACATCACATTGATTTCCATCAAGAGGTGCATCAATTTTTGGTGCATCTTGGTGACATCCGATGACTTNTTTTTTTTTTTTTTTGGTTGGGCAGTGTGTAATTATTATAATGTATTATAACTGGTTACAATCATCAATAAGACATACAATGGATTATAAGGTGCATTACAAGGTATAATTTATTAAATATACTAATAATGCATTGCACTGCAAAAAAAAAAATTTTTTTCTTACTTATCTAAAAATTCTTAAATCAAGAAGTATTTTCTAGACATGTAAAAATTATTGTGTTGGTTTTAGAAAAAAAAGTATGCCAAAATAAAGTGAGTTTTTCCTTAAAACAAGCTAAATAATCTGCCAATGGGGTGTTTGGGACCCAGTGTTTTCGGTTTGAAATAAGATTATTTTGCTTGTTTTTTTTTCTGAAAACAAGACAATAATTTTAACTTGTCTAGAAAATGCCTCTTGATTTAAGAATTTTTCAATATTTGGACTAGAAACAAGACAAAAACTCTAAGTTAGAAAAGCATTTTTTGCAGTGTATTGCTTTAAGAAAAGTATACCAAAATGTATTATAAGATGTAAAAAATCTGTATGTAAAGCAGTCCCAGCTAAATTAATTGCAAAAAGAGTGAATATCAATGCAATCCTGCCGCACAAGCACTCTCATTAACGTTAAGTTACAAAACAAATTTTCTTTGTAATTCCCAGCCAGCGCTAGTCAACTTAATACTCTGAATCCCATAACTCAAGCATGCGAACAGTAAAGCATATATCACTACTGGTTGACAACCTGACACCTAATGGCTCCTTGTAATAGCTCTTTTCTCCTTCGATCCATAGGTAGGAGCTGATTGCTTTAACTTTCATGTCAGGTTGCGTACGCGCTGCATTGACTGTCATAAAACGGAAAGTGCAAGCGTAATAAATTTTGATGGACCAAAAATAACACATGTATGATGTTTAAATTAAAGCCATCGATCAACGTTTGAGCCTTATTATTTTTTTATTACTCCTACACCACCACAGCACTGCCAACCATGGTCTCTTCTAGCGCAGAGCGGCGGGGGGAGGAGAAAAGAGTTCTTTGGATGAAAGAAGGCCTCGGAGGCAGCCATTAAACGTGAGAGAAACACAAATAAACAGGCCTTTTACGGCACGCAGACACAGTGTTCTGCTTTTAAACCACACGGCAGGGGCAACAGGGCACACATATGGAGCTGCTGTGCCAGGCGCTCACTGGCACATGGACCTTTATTGCTCGGCACAATGAGAGTTTAACAGACAGACGGTTGCAGGCTTCAGGCTTCGGATTTGGTGTCCACATGTTTCACAAAACTTGAAATGACTTTGTGGTCCCGCCAGTTTCATTTGATTATTTAGTGCTGTCCACCGAGAAGACGGAAGTCACTGTCAGATGTAATATTTAGTTATGATTTAAGTTGCAAATGTATAAGCATTTGCTACAAAGGCTGCTGATTTGAGGTTTGTTTGAGGTCTAAGCCACTTTACAGTTCAGAGAAACGTAATTGTACCCCTGTGATTATAACAGATTTTTCATTACAAGCAGGCAGAGTGATGAAAATATCAATCAGGATTTTCAGTGTTTTTTTTTCTTCAATGACACTGAAAACAAAAAAAACTACATATTTATTCTATCATCATTTAGCCTTTTATTAGTGTTTTTTGCCTTCTATTGTGCTAAATATAAGTAGTAGAATTTCTGTCATTGTTTACTCATCCTCATGTCAGTTCAAACATTCATGCTGTTATTTTTCTGTGGAACACACACACACACAAAATAAATTTTGAAGAATCTTTATGAATCTCTTTTGAATAGAATTAGAAGGATTTCTGAAGGATCATGTGAAAAGTCATTACATTTTAAAATGTAAAGATAGAAAACAATTGTAATTTTAAATTGTATCGTACCATGGTCTGTCTGAATACTTGATTCTGATTGGCTGGAAGGTGTGCAATAAAACTGTTTAATGCCCAGATAGTTCCAAGTCAGTTTAATCACTATTCTAGATTAATGGGCTGTTTTCATTGAAGCACACACACACATCACTTGCACACTGAGATCGGAGATGTTGTTGTCAAAGCTGCCGCTGCCCCTCCACTTTTATTAATAAATTAACATCGCTACTGAAACATTTATTCAAATAAATGTAATCTTGCCCACTACTTTATCCCTGTGTCTATCACTAAAATAACCGTCAGTTTTACCCTTCCAGTCAAATGTTGCACTGAAAACATCAATAACAGCTTTAATTTGTCAATGCTGGCAAATGGCCATGGTATAAGCGGGATAATCCATGGCTAGCTGTGCATTAAACAATTTGAATGCACTCCGCGGAGGCATCTTTGCTTGATAGCACAGATAGCCGTGGATTTTCCTTTACATACTTTTTCTCAATATAACTGTTTTACTTATAACATTATTTCTTATAATGAACCCAAGCAAAATTGCTTATGAACTGCCACTGATCGCCCGTCATGTTGCCTATGGAAAACAGCAAATTTTACTTTGATTTGTGTGTCACTGAAAAAAACCCAACCCCACATAAAAATAATAATTACTAATTATAATAAAATGTTACTTAAATACTTTTTTAATCGTTCTGAATAATGAACCAAAGCAAGATCAATCATACATTATTAATGCTTACTATCGCTATATTCCAGAACATTTCAAGTCCTGCATGGATTCAGTTTTCAACATATTTTGTAGCTTAATATGACAAATGAATTTAAACCATCAGTTTTGGACACCACAAGGCTAAACTGCACCTTATCTCTGTGTTTGGAAGCGCATTTTGCAAATTAGAGGCTGTTCTCTGGAGTCCTTCAGATAAACGCGCAGCACCTGCCACACAGGCTGCATCTGAAAGCTTAGGCAGCTGACTTGTTACCTCGCAGCCCTCTCAGGCAATGACTTTGCAGGCAATGATTTTGCAAGAAGGTACTTCTGGACTTCTGAGGCAGCGTAATGGTTTATTGATATACAACAAAATATATAGAGCTTTGGTGATGACTAAATGAATATTTAATTACTACAATACTAGTTTCATAGTAGAATTGACATCAAAAAGTGGAAAAAATTGATCAGAAATGTACATTTACGCACAAACTGACCACAAACTGCCAGTAGCGGCCTTTGCTATGTTTCACTTGAAACGGGCCTCGCATCAGAAGGGGCCTTCATTGAAAAAGAGCCCCCTCCATCACAGAAATTGATGGGGGCATGGGGCAAATATGCCACTTAAATCAAGATATATGGGGCAACAAAGTCCCTGAATGAGTTCCTGTTTATAATATTTATAACAGGATATAGAGTGCTGTTTTCCCGAATATCTGCAGAATTGCAAATGCGATAGCCAGGGCCGTACCCACCATTGAGGTTCCTGAGGTCCAAACCTCGGTATTTTGCCGAGGTGTATGTAATGAAGGTTGTGAAATAATTGCCTAATATTACCTCTATTGGATATTTCACAATGCCAAGATAACCAACCTTCTCATCTGAGCTGCCTCAGCAGTCTATCACCGCTTGTCAATGTCAAAATGTTTGAGATGACCAATCAAATCAGAGTAGGCAGGCTTTATGTTCTGAGAAGCTGCTGAATGCTGATCATGAATTCCAGCATGATGTTTCAGTCATAAAGTGCGAGATAAACTTAACATTTATTATTTGTCAGCTGTTTTATAATAGAAATGTTAAATGACCAACAGAAATATTTAGGGATGCAAACTTATAAACTTTAGTTTAATTTCACTATTTTTAGTTTAAAATATTGGCTATAATTTGCATGATTCATTGTAATTCATAGCTGTCAATGTGATGAAATGAGAAACATTAATGAAGCCGTTCATCAGGCATAAGGTTAATAATGAATGTTCATCCGCACTCTGAAAAAAACCCAACACGGATGAGAAGCATGGCAATGGAACAAGTGAAGGAGACACGCTGAAGGAAAACAACTGTTTGTTTGAAACTGACCTCTTTGAAATGCAAAGGCCGACTCTGCCAACTGCAACTTTTAGACGCCATCTTTATTTTTTAGCTTAACTGTCACAGAATGAAAGCACAGGATTGTGGGATATCAAAGGCAATGAATGATACATATATGCTGCCCTCAAAAATTGATCTGATGAAGGTATCTCAGGAAGTGAAGATAACATTGTATTCGGACATGCCTTGTTGCCTTCCTACCTCTGTGTGATCACCAATTACTCTAAATTGTAATCTAGACACATGCATTTTCTGTAAAGCTGCTTTGAAAAGATATGTATTGTGAAAAGGGCTATGCAAATACATTTCAATTGAATTGAACATGCTGCCTGCAGAGGCAGCGTTTTTCAGCTTGTGTTGGCAAATTAATTTTTTGTAAAATTTTGGACAGAGGCAGACAAAAGCCACTTTTCCACTGAAATAACCCGGAACAATTTGTCCCTGGAATTTTTTTTCTCCAGACCTGTTGTTGTCTGCATTTCCATCGCGGTCTAAAGTACCGTGAAGAAGAGTCTGGTGACGTAGGACTGCACGCGACTTTCCAGTTTTTTTTTTTTTGTCCTCCACATGTAAGCTTAATTTAGCCTGAACCTCATTGTTGGTCCATCGCCCGTATTTTTTAAACTCCATTGTTGATTCGAATAGCAAACAACTTTTACTGCACGCACCGCAACAGACTGTTAGAAATGGTGGTTGAAATTAAATGCTGTGTGGAGTCAACCAATCAAAATGCTGCGTGAACTCAACCAATCAGCATGTTCAGTGGCCAAGTCCCACCCCCGAAAGTTCCGGAACTTTGAAAAAGTACAACCTCATAAGCAGGTACTTTCTGAGGGGGAAATTTTACCCGGAACTTTATTTTGACCCTGGTCCCTGCGGTCGAAACACCCCAAAGTCCCTAGTTGCTGCTGTGGAAATGGGGCTAAATGGGCACTAATAATTTTGTACCTACAGTAATTGTGAAGCGTAATTATCAAATGTAAAAACAAATATTTTTGTCTTTTGGAATTTACATTCAAAATCCATTTGGCTCAAAAAGTCTGAGGTGTCCTCTCGGATTGAATGGGCATGACACCTCTGTAGCAAGAGCCTGGAAACCCACCATAACACCTTAGAATGTGTCACTGTTTTGTACAGGCAAACACCACTAATGTTTAGTGTGTTATAGTTGATTCTGTTTGTGCTGGGAAAAAAAAGTGACATACCTTGCTCGCACAGGATCTTTCTTGAGCACTTTGAGTGTTTTATTTCCGTTTCCGTCTCTGTCCTTATCCATCAGCCATCAACACCTATGATCTGATCCTTTCTTCATCTGTGCTCCCATAGAGTTAATGACTTGAGCACATGAAGCTCTCACATCTCTCTCTATTCTTACTGACATGTCAATCCACAGAGCTTCTGACGTCAGTCAGGTCATCATGTACTTAGGCAAAGTCACACTGACCGAATAATTCATAAAGAAAAAGCCACAAGTTACCCAGCCAGCCTCCTCAAAATCTGCAAAGGGAGGATGTGGCAAGCAATCTTGTTCCCTCATACAGACTGAATGAAGGCAGCTCATCAGAAGGAAACGTTCCAACCATTCGTCTTTTAGAACTGCGACAGAATCCTGTCTGTTGCTGAAATAATTTCAGCTGGTAATGTGTAAGCATGTTTGAGTAATGAGTTCTTGAATTATTCCACATGTTTTGAGTTTGTTTACTGGGCTAGTTTCATTTCTTTGCCGGCTTTTGAGATTTACTATTAATTTTGTGTGCAGTGAATCCTTAATCATTATATGACTTTTAACATGTTTGCACATTGTAATCTTATATAAAGTCAGTTTACACCTTGACTGGGGTTGGAGGCTACTTAGAAACTGTAGCTTGTTAAACAATAAGTTACTCAAAGTAGCTAATGATAATAAATCATCATATCAGAATGATTTCTGAAGAATCATGTGACACTGAAGACTGGAGTAATGATGCTGAAAATTCAGCTTTGCATCACAGAAATAAATTATATTTTAAAGTATATTAAAATAGAAAACAATTATTTTATATTGTAATAATATTTCAAAATATTACTGTTTTTTCTGTATTTTTGATCAAATGAATGCAGGCTTGTTGAGCATGAGATTTATTTCAAAAAATGTAAAATAGATAAATATTAAACAAACAGTGTGTGTTTGTTTAATATTTATCTATGTATGCATTGATATTAATGAGTAGAACACACACACACGTAAAGATGATGTTGGGTTGGACCTTGTTTAAAGTATGGCATTGGTCATAGGGTCACCTTCATCAGTTTGGCACTGTGGAGACTCCCCGTGTTCTTTCCTGAAAGGAGTCATTCCACCAGATCCATTACTAAGCTTTCCCTGGAAAACACATCATCATCATCTTGTTCTCTTCTTTTTTGACTCTATGCTTCCCACCATTTTCTCTCCCTCCAATTGTGTAACACAGCGGTCTGTGTCCATTCCCGTGCTCTGATTCTTCCTGCTGCGCATCATCCTAACGCCACACAAAATTGCTCTGCTGCTGTGTGTCTACTCCACTTCTCTTTCCTCACTTCACCAATTTGCATTTCAAAGGCAAACAGCGGATATGTTGGCTGATGCACACACTGGCTGAGGTAGATGAATGTATGGCGGGTGACTCCATGGCCAAGAACCCAATGATTCAGCTTGATTTTAACTGTTCCCATATTACAGCTTTTGATACGAAAAATGAGCAAACCCTTTCTCAGAACCCAGAACTGAGCCTTTTGTGATGAATACGATCAGGCTGACTAAAGCATTATGCATTTACATTTATGCATTTGGTAGACGCTTTTATCCAAAGCGACTTACATTGCATTATACTATACATTTGTATCGGAGTATGTGCAATCCCTGGGATCGAACCCATGACCTTGGCATTGCTAGTGCCATGCTCTAACCACTGAGCTACAGGAAAGCTTATGCACACATGTTGGACTTTTTTAGTGATTTTTGCCATCTGAGACTAAATTTGTAGATCTTCGAGATTTGTTTTCAAAAGCAAAATTGGAAGTCTTGGATTGTTTTAGTGTGGCATGCTCACCGAAGGCCGATTAACTGCCTTTGCAATTATTCTTGTCATTTGACAGACTTCTGTCAAAATGTTTTGGCCGCATTCCTGCAATGTGACACTCATACGGCACTCTGTAATGCAGCAGGAGCCAATGGGAGCACAGCAACTGATTGCAAAGACTGCAATATAGTTTAATAAATAAAAAAGAGAAGCTTTAAGGGCTCTGTGCAGTTTCCACCAAAATAAAAACTTGATGTCTTAATATCTTCATTTTCAAACATTAAACTAACCCTAAATGTTAGAATTGTTGTACTGTACAGTTGTACTGTAAAATGAAATTATTATTATTTTTCTTAAATGCTCATTTTTTAATTTTAAAGTCAAATAGTATTATCACAATAGTAATATTTTTTTTAATTTCGTTTTTATTATTAATAATAATATTATTATTATTATCTTTACACACATTGTGAACTATTTTTTATGTAAGATCTAAAGTTTGTAATAGTGCCTTTAATATATAGGGTCACAGACAAAGTTTGGAAAAGTTTAAATCTTATTGGCAAGATCTCTTTCCAGCAAAAATCACTGTCTTTGGTCACTTTACATGTCAGTAAAACATTAAAATACATAGGTGTGCTTAGTCAGTTTACACCTATCTCGATGCCTTTTTTAAATGACATTGTGAAGCAGCTCAAACCAACAGGTTTACCTTTAGACATAATCCCTGCACGGTTATTTAAAAAAGTGTTTAATGCAATGGGTTCAATGATCTTAAACTTTATAAACAAATGCCTTGAGTTAGGTGTCGTTCCTGAGTATCTGAAACATGCCTCGGTTCAACCCAGACTTAAGAGGCCTAATTTCAGACCCATTTCTAATCTTCCATTCTTAAAAAAATCTTAGATAAATTAGTTTTGTGTCAGCTCCAGAGTTTCTACATTTTTATATATTTCAATCAGGCTTCAGAAAATTCCACTCCACTGAAACGGCTTTTTTAAAAGTGCTTAATGTCATCTTTTTAGCCACTGACTCTGGAGATTCGGTAGCATTGGTACTCTTAGATTTATGTGCTGCATTTGACACGGTAGACCATAATGTTCTGCTGTCCCGTCTAGAACAGATAGTGGGCATCAGAGGTTCAGCCTTACATTGGTTTCATTCTTATCTGACAAACAGGAGTTTTTCCTGTTAATATTGGTATATTTCGATCTTCTTCTGTACCGTTGACCTGTGAGATTCCTCAAGGCTCCAAACTAGCTCCTATGTTATTTTCTCTATACATGCTTCCTCTTGGTACTATCTTTGAAATGTATGGCTTAAATTATCATTGTTATACAGACGACACACAAATATATTTTCCTCTTAAGCATAAGAATGGTCTAGAACAGGTGGCCGCTTGCCTTTTAGACGTTAAAGCATGGATGTCTCTGAATTTTCTAAGTTTGAATGAGGGTAAATGGTTATGGTGTTTACCCATTCTGATGTACATGGTATAGCAAATGTAAATCTTGGTGTTCTGGCACCTTATGTTAAGCCACATGTGAAAAACCTGGGTGTGGTGTTGGATAGTGCCCTAAAGCTTGATAGACAGGTTAACCAAGTTGTGAAGTCAAGCTTTTACCAGTTACGAACCCTGGTAAAATGAAGTCGTTCCTTTCATTCACAAATTTTGAAAGAGTAATACATGGTTTTATCACCACAAGGCTTGATTATTGCAATTCTCTTTATTTGGGGATCAGTCAGTCTTCCATAAATCGCCTTCAGATGGTTCAGAATGCTGCTGCCAGAGCTCTGACAAGAGTTCGTAAACGGGAACATATAACTCCTGTCCTTCAGTCACTTCATTGGCTACCTGTGCGTTAATTAGTTTTTAAGTCGTTAAATGGATTAGCACCGTCTGATATGCTGACAGTCCATCAACCTGCAAGATCTCTTAGGTCTGTTATATTGAAGCTCTTAGTGGCTCCTAGATCTAGGCTCAAGACTAGGGGAGATAGAGCATTTTCTATAACTGCTCCAAGACTTTGAACAGAAATTATAACTGCTCCTACTCTGTCCATTTTTAAATCTAGGTAAAAAACTTTTTTATTTGATCTGTCTTATAATATATGACTGTTGATGTCTTGTAGTTTTATTTGTGACTTTGTTGTTTTATTTTGTTAGGTTTTTTTACTTTCTACAGCATATTGGTCAACGATAGTTGTGTTTATTGTGCTTTATAAATAAAATTGAAATTGAAATTAAATAAATGGCCAAAACACATAAGTTTTCCGTTTGTAGTTGAAAACGGTGGCGTGCAAACGGCCCCTAAAGAAAGAGATTTGTTGGAGAAAATAGAAAAGCAGTTGATTATATAATCGAGTGTTTCTTCACAATTCCTCGAGTGTTTTTAGCAATTCCTTTTTGTTAAATGGTCACATTCAAACTTACTTTTTATCATCATTTATTTTTTCAAATGTCTTTTATGTTTAGATTTGATTACTTTACCCTTCAATCCCAGATTTTCAATCTTAAACTATGAAAATCCATCATAAAAATATGCACCGTTACATTTAAAAAACTTGTGTTATATTCTAAATAAAGCATGAAATGCCATTTCAATTTTATCATGTGAAAATGTTTATCAAAATCAAAAAATGCATTTGTCTCACAGTTGTTGTCCACCACGCTAAAGAAATCTGCACAATTTTTAATTAAAAAAAGTATGTAATTTTGCCAAATTATGCCAAAAAATTTAAAATTATAATTGAATTGTGTGTATTTAGAATTCATAAAATACCCTGTGAAATTAGCCACCATAAAGGGCCTTGTACGGTTGCTCTGAATTGTCAAAACACCTCTCATAATGCTGGCTACGGATGCGAAAAAGGACAAAACGGACAAAAGTTTTGGAGGCAGAAGACAAAAAAAAGAAAAATCATTTCTGGCACAGAATCTATTAAACAGTTTTGAGATGGTGTAAATGACACTTTGATGGGATTTTGACTTAATTTTCAGAAAATGACAAAAAAAATGGCAGAATTCTTCTGTAATTCTTGAACAGTATATTCACTGTTAGACATTGCTAGTGGACAAAGAAAAATAAATGTTTGAGAGTGTGAAAAGTGTGTTTTAAAAGGGCCAACAGTGCCCAATAGTGGCTGCCACAATTGCCAGGAAAATAATTTACCTAAAAAATAGTACAAGGACATTCTTTCGTTTACACAGCACCATTTCAATTTTGCGCATCAATGCGGATGTCAAAATGTGAGGCAGTCTGAAATCAAAGCAAATGTGTCCCACAGTCTGTCATGAGCTTTACCCAAGATCTTATTGGTGTCTCATAGGTTACAATCTTGACAAGCAACAATCATAATGGACATTACCGGCTCAAGAGGCATTCGAGATAAGAAGGTTGGATGAAAAAGATGAGAGAGAAGTAGACAGCTCTCTAATCAGAAGCCACATCCTCAACATTTCCATTACCCATGAACCCATCATTCAGACGGCCCTAAGAGAGTCGCTTAACACACAGCGTACACTCCACACATCCAAACTGCCTCTAAATAAAGCATGACATGGTGCAGAGCTTCTATCTCTCAAATTCTGGAACTTTCCCCGGAAGGGTCAGTAAAGTACACAGAGCATTGAGGGAAAACATTGGGGAGGAGAAAAGAAAAGAGTGAGGGAGGGAGAGCACAAGGGTGTCATCCACGTCTGGTGGTCTGGACATCATCTTACATAACTGTCTGGCTTCAGCTCAGTGACATGAGAACCTATAGCTCTAATGACACTAATGCGCTTTGACAGACTACATAGAGCCTTGAATTCTGTTGGGACCGATGCCAGACTTTGAGTGGCATTTGAAGTCTCATGAGCGAAACCCAACAACAAAGAAAGATGCCAACTCAGGCAGATCATCTGTTTTCATATACATTTCCTTTCATCTTCAACCACATACAATTCAGGAGATTAAAAGAATAGTTTAGCCAAAAATGAAACAACTGTCATCATGTTCTCACCCTTGTGTCATTCCAAACCTGTTTGACTTTGTTTTTTCGTGGAGCACAAGACAGAAATGTGAGAATACCCTGGCCACTGTTTGTCTCATAATGAAAATGAAATGGGACAGATGCTGTCAAACTGCAAACTGACAATAAAGCTCCACAACATTATCCATATGACTTCAAAGTATTCTGAAGGCATACGGTAGTTTCAATTGATGATGTTTGGTCACGGGACAATGACTTTTGATGTTTTTTTGTTTCTTTGAGAGAGAGATACACCAGATTTTTAAGAAACAATGGCATTTATTTTATTTTGTTTAGCTTAAAGGATTAGTTCACTTTCAAATGAAAATTTCCTGATAATTTACTCACCCCCATGTCATCCAGGATGTTCATGTCTTTCTTTCTTCAGTCGAAAAGAAATGAAGGTTTTTGACGAAAACATTCCAGGATTTTTTTTCCTTATAGTGGACTTCAATGGAGCCCAAACGGTTGAAGGTCAAAATTACAGTTTCAGTGCAGCTTCAAAGGGCTTTAAACGATACCAGACGAGGAATAAGGGTCTTATCTAGAGAAACAAAAAAAAATAATTTATATAAGTTTTAACAATAAATGCTCATCTTGAACTCGCTCTTTTCTTCTCTATTAGAATTCCAGCAGTGTAGACACTGCTAAGTGTATTGCTGCCCTCCACAGGTTAAAGTGTTATATACTTGCACTAGCATATTGTATATGACAATTTAGTTTAAACTTTGACCTGTGGAGGGCAGTAATACACTTAGCAGTGTCTACACTGCCGGAATTCTAATAGAGAAGAAGAAGAAGAAGAGAGCTAGTTCAAGATGAGCATTTATGGTTAAAAAGCATTTATGTTTTTTTGGGGGGAAAATGAGCGATGGTTTCTCTAGATAAGACCCTTATTTCTCGTCTGGGATCGCTGTAAACTGTCATTTTGACCTTCAACCGTTTGGGCCCCATTGAAGTCCACTATATGGAGAAAAATCCTGGAAATGTTTTCATCAAAAACCTTAATTTCTTTTCGACTGAAGAAAGAAAGACATGAACATCTTGGATGACATGGGGGTGAGTAAATTATCAGGAAATTTTCATTTGAAAGTGAACTAATCCTTTAAAAAGACGGAGTGCATTGTGAGTCGTATGTCTGCTTTGAAACAGTCTATATTGTATAAATAGAAATAAAAGTGAATAAAAGGTATGTGCTACTTTTATGGTGCTTTTTTGTCCTTTGTAAGCTTGATAGCCCCAGTCCCCTTTATATTCATTATACGGAAAAGAGCGGCCGGAATGTTCTTTAAAAATTCACCTTTTGCATTTCGCAGGGAAAAAAAGAAAGAAAAATCTGTTTGGATTGATGAGGATGAGTAAATCATGACATACACTACTGTTCAAAATTCACTTATGCTTATTAAGGCTGCATTTATTTGATCATTTATTTTTTTTAATAAAAAACTGTGATATTGTGAAATAGTATTACAATTTAAAGAGATATATGGGATTCATTAAAGAGATATATGGGGGTCATGTGGATTACCATCATAATCGTGTTTTTTCGAGCGTCAAATGAGCGACAGCCATTTAAAAGTATTACATGGACTCACTGAGATGGATTATTTTCTTAAAAATCTTCATTTGTCTTTATCTGAAGAAAGCAAGTCATGTACATTGGGGATGGCGTGAGGCTGAGTAAATGATGAGAGAATTTTTATTTTTGGGTGAACTATCCCTTTAACTGTGTTTTATTGAATTATATTTTAAAGCTGAATTTTCAGCATCATTACTCCAGTCTTTAGTGTCACATGATCCTTCAGAAATCATTCTAATATGCTGATTTGCTGATCAAGAATCATTTCTGATTATTATCAAAGTTGAAAACAGTTTTGCTCTTTCATATTTTTGTGGAAACTGTAATACATGTTTTTAAGGTTCATAAATCTTGAGCTGTCGTGTCTGTCTGTTTAACCTTGTTTTTGTTGGGTAAAACTCTCAATGTTAAAAAAGAGTCAAAGGTAAGATGGCAAATTTGTGTGGTCTTTGAGAAGACAGTGAGTTAGTGGCTTCAAGAAAAGGAGTGTAAAAACATGGCATGAGTAATTGTCTCTGGCTCACATTCTTTTGTCTCCCTTCCCAGGTTGCTCACAATGGCCTTATTTTGGAAATGGACCACCCAAAATCAGGAAGGATAGCAGTGCCAGGTTTGTATAGAATTTGCTGTTGCTGAAGTGCAAAACATTCCCTGCAGTCCTTCATTTCTATCACTTTTAAGTGATCATACGGAGCTTTCTTTAGAACTTCCGCATTAATATAAGCCAGCTCGAAAACTTCCGGTGGGATGTCATTTGCTGGTGTGTTGAGCATCAGTAGTAATACTTAGTTTATAATCAGAATACAGTCACTTAAATAGTCAGGCATAGCATTAATTTAGTTATTCAAACGTAAGACAGCATAAAAAATAAATAAATAAAGACGTACCTCAGTGTTCCTCTTCGGCTAAATTAAATTCGACCATCAGTTTTCACACTTTTATGTGAAAAAAAGCTTCAAAAATTAAATATTTATTGTGCACTTTAGTTAGATTAATTGAATAAAATGTGCTTATACAAGTGTGCTGAAATCATTGATCTTGTGCTGCACTGACTGACAGCTGCTGTGATTACAAAGGGAAAGCTCAGTGCTCGCTTTCTGTGTCATGAATCACTAGAAAAGTTATTGTTTTTCTTAAGATTTTTTGAGTATTTCATACTTCACATTGACAAAATGTATTTTTAAACCTAGTTATTTATAATGTTTAATATTTAGTCAAAAACGAAGTGAAAAATGATTAGAGGAAATGGCTGATAAATGCTCAAATAAATGCTACTTTGCCACCACCTGCTGGTTAAAGTGGTAATTATTGTCTTTTTTATTTTTAAATAAGTGTTTTCTATCAAATGTTGAATTTCCTACATTTTGAAACGTTCGGTTTTACAATGGGGACAATCTCAGAAGGATGAATCACATTAAACATAACATTTGAAGTGCTGGAAAAAATAATGCATGTGCGTGTCTAATTACAGACACAGCGTTTTTAAACGGTCCCAAAAGCTTTGTCTTTATTGCAATCAATAAAACTGGTTTATTGGCAAATTAGGTAAATGTGATAAGTGCATTTAAAAATGAATACAACATTAAAAAAGTCAACCATTGATGGATTTGTGTCGATGTACAGTGAGTACAGAATGAACAGCTAACAGTTCACCGGAAATGCCCGAGCTGGCTTAACGAAAAACAGGAAGTAACCGTGCATATAGCCCATTATGGGATCATTTTATGGATTCAGTTTTGATAACTTTTGTTGTAATTCATTTTAATTAAATTTTATGAATTAAATAGCTTGTAAACAGACTTTATCACTTGAAAAAAATGGGATAACCCATTAAACACGAAATAATTTTGCAATGCAGAGACATTTCTCCTTATATAGAACCTTTTTGGAATAAAGCGTTCTTTAAAATTTAGTCAAGAACCCTAGAGTTCTATATAGAACCACTAAACAAATGGGTTTAGAATGACATGAGCTTTGTTGCAAATAAAGGCATCATTTCAGTTTTGGGTGAACTCTTCCTTTAACCTCTTTACACTTGAACTTTCTATTGCTTTTCTATACTATCTCTCCAACAATCTCTAGACACTTAATCTCATCATCCAGACCCTTGGACTTCGAAGAGGTCTACTTCCCTTTGCGACTCTCTTGTATCGAACAGTGGAGAATCATTTATTTTGATGTTTTGTTTTGACTTGTCTTTGTCCGTTCAATGAAGTAAAGGTTTCTGCATTGACACAAAAGTCACCCCATGCTCTTTCATTCTTCGGTGTGAGAGTCCCAGAGAGACGCTTTCTGAACTCGTCTTTTCGTTTGATCGTCCACATATTTAAAACAAGCCATCATTGATCCCCAAAACGGACAGGGTTGCGGTCTTGTGAGCCCCTAGAAAAGAATGTTGAGCGGATAGACAACATTTTAGAAAGGTTAAATGCAGATGTTGGCTGTCGCCAAGACAATGTACAGTCATTTGTACTCAGCGATTTGATTCCCGCTGTTTTCATGGTGCTTCAAATGTCAGACCCTGATGGACTCACTCCAGACAGGTGGTTTTACTAACAGTGAATTTAGTTGCGGTTTGCAGTTCTGTAAACACACAAATACATGCCACTTACGTAGACACCAGTGTACGACCCCTGCTAATGATCTATGCTTTGTCCCTTCAGTGACTAAAAAGCAAACACTGGCAGGAAAGGACCGCTAATGGTTTTGTCATGGCTAGTCGGTTAATCCTATTGTCTATGTCTACAAAGAGTCCATCCTCAGTCTCCCCAATTTTATCTTTTTCACGTGCGCCAAAAATGTTTTTGAATGAAGTGCACTCCATGCTTTCTGCATGCTTCCACAACCACAAAACAAATGCATTCTGTGTCAGTTGTCTCTGGAGTGATACCGGGATAATCAGGCGGGTCCTTTTATGGCCACGAAAGGTTGTTTACCAGTTCACATTGTTTGCATGTTGTCTCCATCCGAGCCAAATCAAGGATGATTGTCAAGAATTTCACTGGAAAAAAAGGGGCAGAAACCACAACAAACACCTTTTTCCATTCCGCATTCCTCGTCCCTGACCCATAAATTTGCTATAACACCACAACGCATACTCGAGGCCTCTAATCTTGTACAGCTATTTATATAACACCACTGTCTGTCCATGTTTTCAAACTTTTTTTCTCACCAGCAGCTGCACATGTGGAGCATTTCCCGCCTTTGGTGACTTTGTGATGTTATCAAACAATTTGCATTAGATAAGCTGTTCGTTTTTTAGCCCATCAGTCCGGTACCTCGCTATTTATTCCTTTAAACTCCAATGTCGTTATTCACATCAAATGTAAGGCACTAAAGAAGCAAAAATGGAGTGCCGAACAACATAGGCGCGAAATTGGCCATTAGCTGCCGTCGACTGTAAGCAAGAATTATGTAATGGATGTCAGGGGTGCATGCATCAGAGCTGAATGAGACCAAAACGGCTTTATGAAACAATCGGACAGCAATGAGGGTTATCGGATTACATAATCGACAAATTACTAATAACCAGACATTCGTAGGGATGCCTGTATGGGCAAAACTACAGGAATGCATGTTAAGAAACATTGTCCGGCTTTTTTTAAGGCACCAGAGAGCGAGAACGAAAAGAGCTCAGAGGATGTTTTTGTGCCGCTGATTGCGAGAAGCTGCCTCATTAGCGATTGTGCAGGACAGTGTATTGTGAGGCACTTCCCAAAATAACCCCCTTTATTTAAACCAGAAGGCCCTTGGCAGAAGCTTCTTGTTAGCTGAGTTTGCGGTTCTCTCGAATTTGACCAGCTAAGGTGAACATTTTATGATGTGGGAACGTTAAAAGAGTATTTGTGCTTCTTTAGAATAGTTAAAGCATGAATCAGTCCGATATTGCAATACTCTTTGTGTGACTTCCTCCCTTCTGAAGCAAAATTGTATTAGATAAAAGTAATTCATAATATATTCTCTAAAAACAGGTCTTAATATCTGAGACCATTGATAAATGTATCTTGTTTTTAAGGATGTTTAGATATTATATTATTTATTATTTAAAAAGGTTAGTTCCTGTCCTTGATTCTGATTGGTCAATAGCTGTGTTTTATTTACGATAAAACACGGCTATGACCGCTTCACCCAACGGTTCTGTGTATCACTACACAACACCCTTAGCAACCACTCAACTGTATGTTCTCAATTGATGTTGTTCATTGAAGCTTCCTGTATTATGTAGAAGAGTTTTGTGAGAAAGAGATCGAGTGAGCGAGTTTATTACCTACATTCAGATTTAGCATTTTCCTTCAGGTCAGTCCTATATTCATAATAAAAAATCTGTTTAACCCTCTGGAGTCTGAGGCTGATTTGGGGTCCTGGTGTGGTTTTGACATGCCCTGACATTTGTGCTTTTTCAGTTGTTTATAAACATATTAATGACAAAAGTCTCATTACACTGTATTCAGCAGAAACTAGGCTACAATAATATGTGAGCAACAAGTGTGTACATGTTTGTATTTTTGAGAGATTTGTCTTTTTTTTTTTTTAAGTTTATTTAAAATATAGTTAACTATATAAATGAGAGTCAAAGACACATTTTGAGTACACAGTTATACCTGGAAATAAATCCTGTTCAAAGATATATGTGAACATCACAAAGACAAAAAAACAACAACAAAAAACACTTTCCAGTGTTTCATTCTCATGCTCATCAAGCCTGCATTTATTTGATCAAAAATACATCATTCATTGCAAAAAAAATCTTCAGTGATATGCTATTTTACAGTAAACCCTTCATAATCTGTCCAAAACAGGCCAAAAGAAATATTGTCTAAACATTCATATTGCTATGACATTTGATGTATCTTATTTGTTATATTTTAGAGCCTATAAATGTTAATGTGCAGTTTAATATGTTGCTAACACATTTTATTTCAGTATTTATTACATATTTCAGTCGATTTCACTCATCTCAGTAGCAATATTTTTTGGGGAAAAGCCAATAATCATTCACACAGAGACACAAAACATGCAGGATTCATATTTAAACAGTGTTTTTTGCGGCTTAATATTGACAAACACGAGTCTATATTGTGATTAGAATAAAGAATTTAGGGATAAAAAAAAATTACCATGGCATGACATACAATCATCGGCTTGATCAAGTTGATCCTCGAAATGGAATTGAATCCATTCATGCTCTTCCTCTGAGGTAAATTCTTTTAGAATTATTCCTCACTTCATCTCAAAACGATGAAAAGTACATGAAACTGACTAAGCTTGGTGCATTTTTCCGAGCTGATGCTGGCGTTCACTCTCTGCATGTATCGCCTCAGAATTTGCGTCTGAATAGCGCTCGCGCTCCGTGGGCGTCGCCGCATTAGTGGATAATGAGCTGAGTCGCGAATGACTGACATCTCTCTCTTTTCAAACAGATTACATAAACAGAGAATATTTGTTTTCGATTTTACTTACATGATTTAAAACCTGACATTTCAACGTTTCTTTAGACATATGTCTCATTTTTGTGTGATTAGTATTTACTAAGTTACACTTCATTTTCTGAGGAGTATCAGATTGGACTTCATTCAGAGAGAGATGACAGGTCGAGCATCATGTTAGTTTTCTTTATTTTGCAAAAAGCACAACATTTAGTTTTTACTGTGAGTGTACAGAAATAAAAGAAGAAGTTCTATAGTTTCAGTTGATATATTATTTCTGTCTCTATGACAAAAAATGACGGAGTATTTTAAGTTGATTTTGCTGCTATGTGAAAGAAATCCAGCAAAATGCGCTGGCGCGTTTCCCGACTTCTGAGTGTTAAGTGTCCAATGTATTATCTTGTCCTCTTAACAGTTAAGGGGGTTTTCCCGTGACTGATAGCGGTAGTCAAAGCATTTGTCAGTTGCGTCTTGTTCCGTGTTCACAACAAGTCTTTTCAATGTAAATGTCTTCGCTACTGACTGACACACTCATAAAGACAGTCTTTGCCACCATCTAATGGCGTAATAATGTAACTTCTGTTGCTATTCACGGTCAGGGACTATTTTTTCTGGTGGAAGGAAGGCTTTTAGTGAAAGTTTACTTCATGAAAGTTGCATTGATACATGTTTTTGGCTTTAATATTTGTATTGTGTAATCGTTTTATAAAAGCAAAAAGGTACTCGAGGCTAGTGCTGTATTGTGAAAAAGTCACGGCTGAAGGGGTTACTCCGCTTCACGTCGTGCCTAACAACGCCATTCAGCCGTGACATATTCACGATACAGCACAGCCTCTCGTACCTTATTGCTTACATAATAATAAATTTAAAAATACTAACTATACTAAATAATATAAAATATAAATAATTAAATAAAATAATAAAAATTCGAATTTAAAAAANTAATAATCCTTTAGGTGAGTGTATATGTATATATAGGCCTTCTGAAGTCATACTTTAAGTGAGGAAATTTGTGTGATCTCCCCAAAGATTGTGTCTAGCTCATGTTCACATCCAGAATTATATAATTTAAAAATATAAATAAACACATACATACATGCATACATGAATAAATATTTTTAACTAATGCCGTTTTGCCATTACTGGCGTCTACACACTGTTTTGGAATGTAGATGAGGGATATATTCCGTCTTTGTTGGAGGTGTACAATATCTTAAACTTCCACTTTTCTCAGAGTTACAATAATTTGTCAAGCTTTATGTTCATAGTTATCATTGTAATTATCATTCTTTGAGTGAACAGGCTTTTATTGTATGGCAAGAGCTGTGTAACAAAGTTTTCCACAAAAAAAATTACCTTCAAATGGGTTTGGACTGACACATGCGAGTAACTAATGTCCAAAAATGAACAACTATTTTAATTTAAAAAGTCTTCACCAATTTAGCTATAGTAAAAGTAAGCAAATAATACAAATAATGGTTAGGATTCATGACCAATTAAAGTTAACCATCTGTAATTCTATTATCAAATTAATTGCTACTATAGTTCTTGGCGTGTAGTTTTATAGAGTGGTTAAGTGTATCAGCCCAGCCCGTAGAGTTCCTCGCTGCTGTGAATCGTTCTGTTCCTGACGTTAGCGGGTTTGATGTGTTCCATAATAACACATTGATTTTTACCATCTTCTAGAACATTTTGTAATTGTCCATGTATTCTGCAAGAACACATAAACGCTGATGCACAATATGTGCTCTTTAGCTGTCAGACCCAGAGAACACCAGCTCTGAACGCTATATCTAAACTTTCTGAAGTGCGAAGAGTCTGTGTGTGCTTGCAGTGGCACTGCTTTAGTTTCTGTGCATTTAAAAGTAATGAATTATAACTCGATGGTTAGAAATACACAATGAATCCAAACTATAATTTCAATAGTCTGTCTGTCTGTTCTTTTTGTTCCGTCCGTCTGTCTGTTCTTTTTGTTCTGTCCGTCCATCCATCTATCCATCCACAATATGTAATATGCATATAAAAATTATACAAGGCTCAGAATACTTGATTCTGTGGTAAAAAAAATTTCTTCTTTTTTATTATTTTTTTTTGTTATATTAATGACTGCTCAGCTGAGTAATTGTTCCACACAACCAATTTCCTGCATATCTTTGCTTGTTCCGTGTCTCATATCACTCTGCCTTTTTCATCTAAAATAATTTCAGATCAAATCAACATTCAATTTATTTATTTATTTATTTGGCAAATAGTTGTATAATAAGTGCCAATAATATACATTCAGTCATTCATTAATCACAAAATAAACCTCTTCAGGGTTAGTCAATCACCCTGTCAGTGTTTGTTTAGCAAGAAGGACCATCTGTCTGTACTTTATTTCTTATATACAGTAGTTATGACAACTTTGAGTAAATTTACGTTCCACCAACAAGCTACATTGAGTTAGAGGAACTTAATAATTTGTAGCATAAACACACATTTTTAAGCTCATTACTCAAAAAAATTAAGCCGCTCCAACTACCTTGTAGCCCTGGAACCAATTAATCTTATCTATTTCAGTTCAAATCAACAGCTATCATATATAACACATGCTAACATAACTTATTTAACATGTATTTTTAATGAACAAGTAAGATATTACTTGTCACTGGCATTAGCGGCAGTCATTGCTTATAGAGTCAATGTAGTGTTTACCTTCATGTATCTACTCTTCAGCACAATGCTAACCACAAAAGCTTCAACATTACAGAAACTCTTTTAAATGTCAAACATAACAGCATTAAACACTAACAGGTCTTTCCTTTCACTAAAAAAAACACAAAGTAACACTTAATTGAAACATTTATTCTCCTTATCCAATCCTGTTTAAAAAACAGGCTTCATTAAAATAAATGTACTAAATACTGTCAAGAAATGGACACTCAAATGAATGTGATTAATTATTAAAGAATAAATTCAGATCTTCCGAAATAAACACATTAAGGTATCAACTCTTTTTTTAAAGATGTTGGATGTTAGGGGATGTTAGAGTCCTGTAAAAGCAATAACTATAGATATTGAAGTGCCCTACAGTCATTTCCACATAGCTGTTCTCGTCTTGTGCAGTGAGGTTGGTTAGTTTGGTTTGAGCTGATAAGATGTGAACTTCAGATGATTTGTCAAGCCTGGTGGCTGTCACCTATAACCTTATTGAAACATATATAACATACTTCAGTTTCCCCATCCTCCATCTTGGAGCCGGGCAGGATGTAGGAAGGTAGTCCTGAGGGAAATTTTATGAATGAGAAGGTACGGACATGAGATGGTGAGAAAGGCCGTAGGCAAAGTGCATCTCCTCTGACGTAAGATTCCCAAAGTCCCTCAGCGGTCTCCTCTGGTCAACGCTGAAATGTCATATGAATTGACAGGTGAAGTTTTTTTACCCAGAAAGTCTCAAAAAGGAGTCCTGCTTGTCATTGTGATGGTTCCCCAACAGACATTCTACTGACTGTAAGTAACTTTTCAAGTACATGTCAACTTATTATACTAATCCTATAACCTAACAGACTTAGTTGACATATTTGCAAATTAATGAGAGTTAGTTGACATGTTGTTGCAAAGTTACTTAAATGTCTAAAGTGGACTATTGAAATAAAGTGTAACCCATTGTGCTTCATGTTCTAATCAACTATTCAGCGTTTGCTGTAACATTGCAATTCTTTATGAGCCATTTTTTCCTGTTTGATGCTAGTTGAAGACATGACCCAGTTTACAATGTGTTTACTGGCGCCAGGGCGGGGCAACCTGTCACTCACATGAGATCGACCAATAGCAAACAACAACCATTCAAACATCCGATCAATGCCCCATGGACAAATTCAAATCCTGCCCTATGTTGATTCTTGTTCCAGAAGCCGTTTTACTCAGATGTATGTAACAACAGACTTTTCCAACTTCTGTCTCATGTCAACTTTGCAATATTCCCATGTGGATGGAAAACGTATAGTATTGATATTCAAAACTTTCCTTATACCCACGCTTGCATAAATATCCATAAGATAATTCATAATTCATTTATTAAAGATGAAAGCAATCGTTTCTTGCTTTTAGTGTACATTTATGTACATTCGTGGCCCTTTCGCACAGCTAGAACACACAAACTTACTCTTCAGAAAGAATTCAAGAGGGAAACACCATTTCGGACATTAAGGATTCCTGAAAAGATGACTTGTAGATCAGTAAAGCTGCAGATGATCCTTTTCACATCAAAGATATGTTTCAGATGTCTCTGGGGCCTGAGTTTGTGTGAATGAGAGCGTTTATGTTCACAGTCTGTCAGATCCCCTTGCAACACAGAGCTGCTTTGACGTCACCCTGAGCCAGCTTTCTTGGGTTGTTAGCGCTGATATTGCTGTAATTCTCCCTGTAGACTTAGTGAAGTATGCACTACAAACATCTATGATGCAGCAGGGACTGCTCCTAAATCATATACCTTGGCTTTTTATTTTTTTTTTTACGAAGCTTAGTTTTCCCTCTGGCTGTTTTGATTTTTGGAGCATTTAGGTCACCTTTCACTTCTCTTAGGGAGTTTGTTTGTCATGTGGCAAGGTCTCACAGGTTTGAGGATACACATAATCTTACTTTTGTGTCGTTTAGCTTTCTCTAGGTTGTTCCACAAGGTTTTATGGGTCGAGATGATCTAACATCTTTGTCTATAGTATTGCTTTACATGATCTGGCCAGTAGCCATATCACCCTGTAGCCCAAGACGGGTTGCCCACTGAAGCTAAGCAGGGCTGAGCCTGGTTAGTACCTGGATGGGAGACCTCCTGGGAAAACAAAGTTGCTGCTGGACGAGGTGTTAGTGAGGCCAGCAGGGGGTGCTCGCCCTGTGGTCTGTGTGGGTCCTAACGCCCTGGTATAGTGATGGGGACACTATACTGTCAAAAAGCACCGTCTTTCGGATGAGACGTTAAACCGAGGTCCTGACTCTCTGTGGTCGTTAAAAATCCCAGGATGTCCTTCGAAAAGAGTAGGGGTGTAACCCCGACATCCTGGCCAGATCTGCCCATTGGCCTCTGTCCATCATGGCCTCCTAATCATCCCGATACACTGATTGGCTTCATCACTCTGTCTCCTCTCCACCAATAAGCTGGTGTGTGGTGGGCGTTCTGGCACAATATGGCTGCCGTCACATCATCCAGGTGGATGCTGCACATTGGTGGTGGTGGAGGAGATTCCCCCTTCCATGTGTAAAGCGCTTTGAGTACCCAGAAAAGCTCTATATAAATGTAAGGTATTATTATTATTAACACTTTTACTGAATATTTTCTGGCATTAAAGGAATGCTCACATCAAGTTCCCTCAAGAGAACTTGTGGCATAATGTCAGTTTTCAGAGAAAACATTAAAATATGCCAAATTTACACTGCAAAGATGCACAGAAGCGCTTCTGATATGGCTTTTAAGTGTCTTTACACAAGCTGTTTAATATGGAAGCTTGTTTCTGCCATGGAATAAAACAATTTAAAAAAGAATTATTTTTTATATCTCACAATTCTGACTTTATAACTCGCAATTGTGTCTTCATATCACACAATTCTGACATTATAACTCGCAATTCTGACTTTATAACTCGCAATTGTGTCTTCATATCACACAATTCTGACATTATAACTCGCAATTCTGACTTTATAACTCACAATTTGTGAGAAAAAGTCAGAATTGCGAGATGTAAACTTGCAATTGCGAGAAAAAAAGTCAGAATATATTCTTAATTATGGACAGTTCACGATTAAATTTTTTACTTTATGTCCCCCAAATAAAATCAAAATGAATATCAATACAAACAATATTTACATATTTTTGAAATAAAAATGGACATCACTTCATTGACCCATACACACGGTTTCAAAGATATAGCCACAAGACTTTACTTTTTTGTGCTTTAAAAACAAGCTTCACATTTTTGTTGGCCTCGTAGACTCCCATTGTTTTTTGTTGTTGTTGTTGTTATTGTTGTTTTTTAAAGGAAAAGGATAACTTGGGGACAACATTTTATGGACATTAAGCCACAAATGCTGTAGATGAAGCTTAACTTGTCTTGAACCTGAAACAGGGCTTAGACTATGTCTTCTTGTGTCACTTTTGTAGTTTTATGTCGGAAATTAGTTTTGGCTCATTGGGTTTCTCTGGACGTGGACTTGGACAGTGATGGGGCTCATAATGTTTTATGAATGATTTTACCACAGTTTGATTGGCCATATTCTCTTATTTGGTCGTTGCATACAAACCCAGCCAGAATGAATAGAAGTTTATTTCTGCCTTTTAAAATGTGACTCACAGTTTCCAGGGATCTTGAATAAATTGATCAGCTTCTAACTTCATCTCTTTGCTGTCTCAGTGTACAAAGGCAGCAACTCTCGTACATTATTTTATTCATATTTAAGTAGGAGTACTTGCCAGCTAGTCTGAATTCCTTGCTCTTTTTCCTCATGCCATAATATAATGAGGTTTCCCACTCTTATGTATGTTTCACATTCGACTCTTTTATCCGACACCGCTTNTTTTTTTTTTTTTTCTCTTCAGTCGTCATCTCTCTCCCTCGCCCATTAAAGATGCAGTGAGTAGTTAAAAAGAAGCTGAAAGGTTTAATAAAAGGACTGTGAGGTGCTACTTGTTGCGTGGGCTCAAAGCACCGGAGATGAAGATGTTCATCTCCGCTTGACAGCTCGAGCTTGCCGTTCTGGGACGCATGAGAATTCACGCTGAATCTCAACCCACTCCTTTTCTGTCTTCCTCTCCCTCTCTTCATTTCAAACTAGAAACAGAGCACGGGAAGAGAGATAAATGTGGATTTTTCAGCATGAGAGATGATTTTCATAAATAAACATTTGGATGTATTGGATTGTTTACAGGTCACTTAGAGTGTGCGTGCTTGCGTTGTGAATTATAAAATCGATGGTTCAGATCTAAGATATGGATTCAAACAATTAAGAGGGGTTTAACATGAAACCCTGCTCCCAGGATAGATCTGAATTGTCGTGTCAAAACTAAACAGTGTCCCAGCATCTGAATGTCCCTGCTTTCCTATATAGTAGGTGAAAAACAGAATGTGAAATGTCTAAATTTATAATATTCATAAAACAAAAAGTACCCAAATTACCTACTTTTTTTTCTACCAAGATTGCAACATACTGCACACATTCATACTTTTTTTAATAGTAGCAAAGAAATTTCTTATCATATGTAGTACCTACTAAGACAGTATGCAGTTTCAGAGTGATACTAATTCAGTGCTAGAATGTTAATGTGAGCTGTTTAGCAGCTGTCAACCAATCATAAACTTCCTCAGTGTTTACCTCATTAAATATTCATGCACAGAAACATTTACATTGTCTTTAGTTTCCAAGAGAAACAGTTAAAAATGTTGAAGAGTGATGGAAAACATGCATGACTGGTGTACACACACACACGATAGTGGCCAAAAGTGATGTCTGGCCTAGGAAAATTGACACCCCTTATTCAAATATTATTAAAAATGTGTTAAAGATTTTGTAAACATATTGCATAGTTGAGCTTAGAGTCAATTGTTTTATTTGTGATAACACAATGAAACAACGAATTGTTTGGTCATCATTTTTGGCCAGGCTGTCATACAAATAAATTATGAACAGATGCAAAAACAAGAGAGAACCAATGAAATATTTGCATAGTAAAATAAAATCTGTAGCTGTAGTTTGTAGGTTTTTTTTGCCAAATAATTTTGTCAGATTACAATTTACATATTACCAACTTAACCAAGTTTAGTGTTTTGTTCTTCCCTCATATTTAAAGGAGACCCATAATGCCTTTTTTAACAAGATGTAATATAAGTCTCTGGTGTCCCAAGAATGTGTCTGTGAAGTTTCAGCTCAAAATACCCCACAGATCATTTTTATAGCTTGTCAAATGTGCCTCTATTTGGGTGTGAGCAAAAACGCGCCATTTTTGTGTGTGTCCCTTTAAATGCAAATGAGCTGCTGCTCCCGGCCCCCTTTCCAGAAGACAGCATGTCAACTAGGGCTGGGCGATATATCGCATGCGATATATCGCCATCACCTGCTTTCAAATGGAGCGGCATATAAGAGACAGAACCGTAGATCACTGACAAGCCACGCAATATCGCGTTCATATCGCAGATGAATCGCCTTCGATAATGAACGCGATATTGCGTGGCTTGTCAGTGAACTACGGCTCTGTCTATTAAATGCCGCTCCATTTGAAAGCAGGTGATGGCGATTTAGCGGTAATCAGGGAACCGGCTTTACTGACGAAATGCGCGTGACAATCGCATGCGATATATCGCCCAGCCCTAATGTCAACAACACTCTACTACAACAACTCTTCCTCTTCTCTAAAGCAGCCCAACATGGCCTCACCTCCTTTGTTGTGTGTTCTCGGGGGCGGGGTTTATGTAAATTTTAGGGTTAGTGATGTCACTAACCCAGGAAGAAGCTCATTGTAGTCCCTACCAGCCGTTAGTTGTAGTCCTTAAACAGAGAATTCTTTAAAATGAAATATCTCCCTTTGCATTGATCTTTGAGCGTCGTAACTTTGCAGATGTTGTTTATGCTCAAACAGCAACATTACACACTAACAACACCAATGAGCATATTTACATTGAAACTGTGATAAAGCAAGTACACTTAGAGAATTGTTTATAGCTTTGCCTGTAGAAATCCCATCACTCTTTTACAATACTCAGGATAAATGATCTGTACTCTTTCTCAAGTCCCCACTGCGGTTAAGACCTGTTTCTCTTCACTTCACTCAGCGCTGTAGATCTCCACTGGGAAATTCTCTTTCTTCTCTTTCCTTCTTTTCCTCTGCTTTGTCAACCATGCAGAACTAGAGATGCTCTTCACATACACACTACATACAGAAAGTCAACACAAACCTGAATCCCGCTAAACACATTTGAGATTAATTGGACTGCTGTAAATGTGTCTGACCGCACTGATGCTCTTGTGCCTCCCACAGTCATGTTTCAGCACCGAGAGGAAAAATGTCCAATTTATTTATATTTTCTGAAAAGTGTTAGGCACTTGGCTAAGGTGGTTTTAGATACTGTGATTTAGTGATTTACTTTATTCAATTTCTGTATATTTCCTATTTGAATATTACTGTTAGGCCTACCTGAAAATCTCAAAGCAAGGAGAAATCTGAACCGGCCCAATTGGGTCAGCAGAAAAAATCCTTAGTGTTGAGCCCTGCTTTTTCAGTGTGTTGGTTCCAGAAGTATTTTTTCCATTTATTTCTCCCATAGGGATTTCAAAAACGTATTTGTTATAGCGTTTTAAGCCATGATCCAAACCAATCAGCTTGAGGTGAATAACATTACAAACTTTTATTTGAAGCAAAAAATGTATTTGAAAATCGGACAAAAGTACAAACGTTTGTACTTAACTGCTTTAGTGATAGAAAGAACTACAATCCCATTAAGCATTGCAAATAGCATAATCAAATTAAAAAGGAGAGAGAGATATAAAAATACTAATTTAAACATGTTTATATTTTGATTTATTGCAAAATATGTATATATATTCAAATATTTAAGTATTTTGATAGGCCCACTCAATTACGTCATATGAGTGGGCAGTGCTAAAGAGCTCTTTTGGCGCATTTAGCTCGTTTCGACACTATGATTGGTGGAATTTTATGTACAACATCATGGGAAATGTAGTTTTTCACCACGAATTCCCCTGTTAAACATGATTATTTTAAAACTAAGTTGAAATAATGCAGGCTACGGCGTCAACAGAAGCAAATACCATCGATGAGCAACAGACAAGGTTGTCTGTTTTTTGTCTTTTTTCTTCCAGAGCCTGACTGTCGCACTCTATTATAGTGGGTTAATGTGAAGTTTGTTGTATGTTAAATTAAATTAAAAGTTGTTATATTTTTAAAGCCTATTAAATGTTAAAAATGATGCCTTTACTCTAATGATGAATTGATAAAAATTTAGATTTTTTTTTTTTATAGACATCAAGTATTACTATCAGTGATACTGGCTTTCATTCATAGTTCTTAGAAAAATATGCTTTTTAACATAAAACAAAAATAAAACGTATTTATGTTTTTTTCATACATTAATTTGTAGATTTATTAAAAATATTAAATATAATAAAATAATATTACAGAAAAATGTGCAATTACTTATTAAAAAAATTGTAAGCAGCATTTCTTATCTATGTTGCAAACAGTTGTGCTGCTTAATATTTTTTTTTTGTATAGAAAGATCACATTTATTTATAAAAAATAATTTTGTGTAACATGATATATTTCTCTACTGATCCTTTCAATGCATCCTTGCTGGATAAAAGCATTAGTCTTTCTAATATATATATATATATATATATTTGGCTATTTCATAAAGAAGATAAGGGGGACACTAAACTTTGTAAGCTAAACTGATAAACAGTTTGCCCACCAAGGTCATTAGCCTGTTTACAGTTGCTAAGCAACTTGCCACATTAATTTAGAACTCATTTGATGTGTGCGGTCACAGGTGTGTGCATCCCGGCTTCAAATGTGACTCATCCCATCAGATTTTACAGCCGGAACTAGCTGTGTTATGCATTTCCGTTTATATGTCAGATAAAGTGGTGTAGATTAGATATAGATTGCTGTAACTAATCTGAACCGGACAGAACTATCTAGTTTTTACAGGTTTGTCTTTCTTGAAGCAAGGAAACTGTTATCTGTGAGGGAATGGAAATGAGGTGACCACGACACAATCCGATTGTCACTGATAATTGCTGTATGGAAAGAATATTTTCCTCTACCGTGTGGGAATCTCAATGGAAATGCCGGAAAACGAAGTTCAATCTTTTTTCAATCAGGAAGGAAAATGCTCTTTATGGTTGGATGATGATATTTACATGCAATCAGAGGCCCACAGGATGCATGCATGCATATCTCTTGGAAAACGTCAGAAACAATTTAGCTCAGCAATACAATTGTATATTTAGCATGTCAATGTGGTTTACCGTAATCTTTCAATCCTGTCCCCCCAAGAGAATCTGAACTGTCTAAGAGCTCTCTGAACTGTGTACTGATGTTCACAAGTATCTTATTTTAAGCTGTTCCAGCCCCAAACATGTGTCATGATGTTTACGTGCTTTACAGATTAAGGATGGAGTACTCGGAAATAAAGAACTGTGCCTGTTTACACTCTTAAATATAAAGGTTTTATTGGCATCTATGGTTCCATGAAGAACCTTTAACATTCATAGAACCTATCCATTGTGCAAAAGTTTCTTTACGGTGGAAAAAGGTTCTTTAGATTTTTAGAAATATTCTTCACACTAAGAAAAAAATGGTTATTTTAAAGGGATAGTTCACCCAAAAATGAAAATTATCCCATGATTTACTCACCCTCAAGCCATCCTAGGTGTATATGACTATAGGCGTATATAACTGTATATCTTCTTTCAGACTAACACAATCAGAGATATATTTAAAAATATCCTTAACTCCAGGGGGTTAATAAAGGCCTTCTGAAGCGAAGGGATGCGTTTTTGAAAGAAAAATATCCATATTTAAAACTTTATAAATTCAAATAACTAGCTTCCGGGGGACGACCGTACACAGAATGTGCAAGTCGACTGAGGTATGATGCAGGATGTAGGAGTATCGTAAACTTAGACGCCTCTCATTCGTCGTTTACGCTGTGTGTCAGGTCAAAGGATACTCTTCCGCCGCAAATCGACTTGTGCATTCTGAGTACGGTCGTTCGCTGGAAACTAGTTATTTGAATTTATAAAGTTTTAAATATGGATATTTTTCTTACAAAAACGCATCGCTTCGCTTCAGAAGGCCTTTATTAACCCCCTGGAGCCGTATGGATTACTTTTTTTATGGATGGATGCATTATTTTTGGGCTTCAAAATGTGCCCCCCTTCACAACCATTATAAAGCTTGGAGGACTAAGTCTATTTTTAAATATATCTCTGATTGTTTTCATCTGAAAGAAGATAGTCATATACACCTGACTTGAGGGTGAGTAAATCATGGGATAATTTTAATTTTTTGGGTGAACTATCCCTTTAAGAACTGACCACTGAAAGTTTCACGGTGAGAACAACGTATATCATTGTTTATTCCTAGACTTTTCCTCTAAAAAAGCTAAATGCAATTTGAGTGGAAACTCCGTATGGTTGTGTGCCATCAAGAATTGAATTGAGAAGGACTTTTAGATTCCAGTTCAGCTCCTGATTTTGAATCAAGGTAGCAAAAGGATGCAGAATTACAAGTTGATTTTGAATGTGAGGAAGTGTAATTAAAATATTAAAATGAATTTATATCACTGTAATTTTGACTATGCTTTAATGTTGAATTGACAAAGTCTTGTTTTATTACACTACCATTCAAAATGTTGGGGTCAGTAAGATTTTATTATATTTTTGAAAGAAGTCTCTTCTGCTCAGTACAACTGCATTTGTTTGAACAAAAATAGAGTAAAAACTGTAAGATTGTGAAATATTACAATTTAAAATAACTTTTCTATGTGGATATATTGTAAAATGTAATTTATTCCTGTGATCAAAGCTGAATTTTCAGCATCATTACTCCATTACTCTGAAGGATCGTTACCATGATCCTTCAGAAATCATTCTAATATGCTGATTTGCTGCTCAAGAAACATGATTATTATCAATGTTGAAATCTGGGGCACGTTCAAGCTCAAACCGGTGCGCAACGTTTTGCTACGGTTTCTGTGTTGAACGACATGTTTCCTGGATACTGTGTGCAGCAGGTTTGAGATACGTTTTCTCTTGTTTGGTGGGCGTGTCAAAAATGCCAACCCAATCAGCATCAACATGCATATAAACCACGCGGTATTAAAGATACAGCTCGTAAATGTAATTAACATCAAAATAAATTCACAAGAGCAAGTATATTGTTTGCACATGTTTATTTACATTAATGGCAAAATAACTTAAATAATAAGAGCACAAGTATAGATATGAAACTTCTTTAAGTCTGTCTAAATATCATTTAATAATTTTGGTCCATATCCTTTCCTTAGGAAGGTGTGCTAGACACTGATTAATGTAACATAAAAATACTATACTTATATATTTTGCTATTGTATTGTGGAGTGATACTTTCATAAATTTTCATAAACATAATAGAAAATGTTGGATCACAATAATTAGGAACCACAGTTTCCACAAATCCCTTCACTCGATTGGGATGTTCTCTTTTATTCTGGACGGCAAGGGCAGTGACTGTAACATCGAGCGTATTTTGCAGTATTAAACACGTATTTATATCGACTTCATCAGGCTCTGAAAATTCTTCAAAAAGAACACAAAGAATGGCCTTCTGAGCTGCCATAGTTGCAACTCTTGCGTCAGAATGGGGTGTTCAATGCACCACTGTTTCCGTTTTTTTTAAAAATCGTTTTGCAACGTTTTGTCAGGGCTGAACGCAGCCCTGTTGTGCTGGTTAATATATGTGGAAACTATGATATATTTTCCCTTTCAAAAGATCAGCATTTATTTAAAATAGTAATTGTTTGTAACATTATAATGTCTTTATATCACAGTTTCACTAAGTTTGGACTTTGTTTTCCTGCTTGCACTGTTTCCCGCCACTAGTTTGTTGTCATGGTTTTTGATTTGAGTCATCACTGTCAGCTGTGTGTTGTTAATCACCTCATTTGCACCTGTAGTTCCCTTGTTGCTGTTCTTCATTATCGGGTATCGTCAGCGTTTAACGTGTGTGCGTGAAACTCTTGTTTGGATTTACCTTTGGATTTATTAAAGACTGCATTCTCTCTTCATCATCGTGTTCGTATTTGATCTTTTACACAGTGGTGTGACACTTTACTGTCACTTTTGATCAATTTAATGCATCCTTGCTTACTTAAAAGTATTAAAGTCGTCATGAAACAGAAGGTGCGCTAGTCTTTTCTTCCCTATTGCGACGTATATCTGAGTGAAGCGGCTTCTTGAACAAGAACTAATGTAGGGCGGGGCTTGATTGTGGAATTGATTTAGATGGTTGTGGTTTGCTATTGGTGGATCTCGTGTGAGGTTGCCCCGCCCTCACGCCAGTAAAGAGGGAAGGGAAGTTATTTTGATTACAGATTATGAGGCACATTTAATAAAAAATAAAAAAAAAATAGGGAAAGAAAGGAAAAGATGCATATCAATACTGCAATATTAAAATGTCAGTTTCGTTTTCATGGTGACTTTTAATTTCTTAAAAAATATAGAAACTAGAAACATAATTACTGCAATAATGATCCAATCATAGACTCTAAAGTATTTGCCTATTTAAATCCACAGAGCGACCTTTTTGTTTGTTTGTTTTGGGCCAGGCCAGGGGTCGGCAACCCAAAATGTTCAAAGAGCCATATTGGACCAAAAAAACAAAAAACAAATCTGTCTGGAGCCGCAAAAAATTAAAAGCCTTATATAAGCCTTATATGAAGGCAACACAGGCTGTAAGTGTATATTAGCTATATTACTATCAAAATGACAAAGTAGGCTACAAATAAAAAATGAGGTATTCCCGATGTATATATTTAAAAACTGTTGAAAGCTACAGAAAAAAGAAGCAAATGGATAGGTGCAATTCACAGAAACAGCTGGACTCCAGCAGAGAAACATGGATTTGCAGTTATCATTTTGTCAAATTGTTGGATTTTGAAGTAAAATCATTCCATATATATTGTATTGTTATATATTATGTTGACAAATCATCAATTAAATATTTTCCATCTTATATTCTGCATAATTGTGTGTTTTAAAATAAACACTGACAAAAACTATACTATAAAACGATATGTTTTAAGGCTGGACAATATGACGATATATATAACATTGATATAAGTGATTACGCGGATTTAAACCTACCTATATTGTAGTTATATAAAATATTCACAGGCAGATTTGCTTTATGTGTTTCCCCGGCGTCAAAATCAGGCACATATAAATGTCAGGAAACTCGACTCTTGGCTGCATGTCAATATCTATGAATTAGGTTTATTTGACAAGTCGTAAGAAACACTTTCGAGTCCAACCTTTAGTGTAATTCGTTTGTTTTACTCGCGTTTTAGCAGTTTCCCCTATTGAATCCAGTCATGCAGCAGGTTCTTTTGCCACTCAGTCCAGCTGAGGGAGCGCGCTTTTGGCGGGAAAGTGACGTCGATGCATATTGCGCCGCGCTGAAACGTGTCGCAGGCTATGACGCAAATCTTCGTTGACAGAAATGTTGAAATTTAATATTTATTATACACATTTTTACAGCACTGGAAAACGTTAAGAATGTTTGTGTCATGTTTGTCCTCCTACAGAAACCATATGAAAACAAAAAATATATCCCTCCCCCATCTTTTTCCATTTTCATACATTTTTGAAAAAGCTCCAGGGAGCCACTAGGAGGGCGCTAAAGAGCCGCGGGTTGCCGACCTCCGGGCCAGGCAATGTATGTAGATGTATTACTGACCCCACATTTTTGAACAGTGTTGTGGATAGAACACATTATTTCCCAGAATGCGTTACCTGTGTTGAATTTCTTTCAGTAAATTCCTTTCTCTTCCAGTTCCAATTTAACTTGTGGCGTGGCCAATTCAATTCATATTCACATTCATGATTTGAAAGGAAACCCTGGCACAATCCATAGGTGTCACTTCATTATTAATGTAATCTAATTTAATGCTGAATCACTGAATTAAAGAATTTGTCTGAATAACCCAGATTTCCTTGTAATTGACGTGTGGGTGATTAGTGACGGGGTTTTGCACTGAAATACCATTCACGAATGTGTCACAATCGAATTCAGCCCTAAGTTTTTTGTAGGTTAGGACCAGCGTGTCTTGTCATCCGGGCAGACCTTTGAAGTGTTCAGTGGAGAGCAGGAGTAGTGAGTGAATGGATAAAGTTCAGAGTTGGAGGAAAGAACACAGTGGGCTTTGTTGCGGTAGAGTGAGAGGAAAACCTTGGACCATGCCTGCGGAGGAGAAGAGCGTCCCGCTCCCTCGTTCGCCATGGTAATGGCTGAGGAGAAGCAGATGTGGGAGCAAGAGGCAATTATGAGCCTGCGGCCAGTCGATCAGAAGCGAGGGAGGGGGAGAAAGAGGATGTGGTTAAGGCATTGCTTCTAACTGCTGAGGCTGCGAAACCACACACACGCACACAATCGTGTTTGAGATCTGTTGTTCCCTCCTTTTTTGGATGTTTCTTTTATTTAAATGGCCGTTTGACTCTCATCTTCATGATGGCGCATTTCCTGTGCTGAGTTTTCTCTACGAATTTCTGTCTGGAATTTCTTATGTTAACGAAAAATGTCTTATCACCAATACTTGTCTGCTTTGTTATATTATCCATTACGTGATAATGTTCATTGTAGTAAGATGAACACATTTTGTGGTTCATCATGTCCATGACCCAACAGAAGCCACTGCATGTCAAAGAATAGACGAATTATATCTTAGTCTGTAACAAATGTTTCTTTTTGATAGGAATGAGATTAAAGGAGCTGTATGTACGAATTTTCATGTATTAATCACTTTTTTTATTGCCAATGTGTGCAGCGTGTAACAAAACTTAACTTAAAAAACGCGACCTTCCCCGACTTCCTAGGTTGTCTATGAAAGCCTGTATAGACTGATTTTTATGTGAAGGACTCACATCATTTTTGCCAGGAAAATCAAAAGGATAGGATAAAAATAGCCGAAAGAGCTATTCTATATGTAACCCCCCTGGTCCTACTCGCCCCTCTCCGAGCGGGACTCGAATCAACATCTCCGGCATGGTGCAAACATATCCGCATCGCTATGATCAGATGCTTTTTTTAAAGGGATAGTTCACCCAAAAATGAAAATTACCCCATGATTTACTCACCCTCAAGCCATCCTAGGTGTATATGATTTGCTTCTTTCAGACGAACACAATTGGAGTTATATTAAATAATCTCCTGGCTCTTCCAAGCTTGATAATGGCAATAAATAGAGGATGAGGATTTGAAGCCCAAAAACAGTACAACCATTCATAACAAAAATAATCCACATGGCTCCAGGGGGTTAATAAAGGCCTTCTGAAGTAAAGCAAAGTGATATCCATAAAAATATCCATATTTAAAACTTTAAAAACTAAAATAACTAGCTTTCAACAGATGGCTGTACGCATCGATTTACGGTGAAAGAGTGACCTTTGACCTGACGCATGATGTAATGATGGACGCTGAAGCGTAGAAGATAGAGCAAAACAAAACACCAGTCACGAATTTGAAGTCTAAAACCAGAAATGTCAGGTTGTTCATTGACAGTATAACACTGCAAAGGTGTTTCCAACTTCTTTGTACTTCTAAGCGAAGAACTAACAAGAACTTCATCAAGTGTATATCGGGACCTTGAATCACTTTCAGTCTCGTGCGAGTGCGAGCACAAGAAATAGTTGTCGCTGCAGGTCACTTAACGGCCACCGGTGTCGCTAATAACAAGGGTTTCTGAATTCTTCATATAGCCTCTTTAAATTGAGAACAAATTGAGATTTTTTTTCATAGTCTCCTCCTCCTGAGAAACAGTAATCTCATTTAATTTCAACCGTTATCCGTTTCTCATCAAATTCTTTCAAGACCAAATAATCTGAGTCATCCGCATTAATTTTGTAACTCTATACTTTCATTTGTCTTGTTTTTGCCAACTATTAATTCTCCAAAAGAACTTGTTTATTAATTAGTATTTTAAGATTTTTCTGAGAATGTGAAATATGTTAATGTATTTACAGAAACATATAGTGGCAAGCCTTTTTAAAACAATAAATGGTGGCCCAAAAAGTATTTGGAGTATTCAAATAATACATTTTGGAATTTAAAAAAATGAGTTTCCAAACAAAGCACAAGCACACTTTTCAAGCAAAAGTTAAACAGAATGACGTTAATTGCCTTTTAAATTGTAAAACAAAAGATATACTGTTGAAAATGAAGACAAAAATATTTGGACACTTGGTAGTTCCTCTGCTTAGGACATCTGTGTGAACTTGCGGAGATCTGACTTCATACATCCACTAAAACACAGTTGATTAAAAGTAATTGCAAAACTGACACAGAAAAGTGAAGTTAGATCACGCATCATTTATTTGCAGATGCCACTTTTATATTTTGTTATCCACATAAAATGACATTAATAAAGTTTTAAGTGCGTCTTCAGCATATTAGGCTCACTATATTTATGGCTGACACTCAAGAAATGTCACTTTTAAACATCAGGCTGTCTCATGCTCATCTTTGTCACATCAGAAGCACACCGAGAACATATGGAAATGGTTGTGTACTGTATAGCCTGACTAGAGACAAAATCTAACTAAAAAGAAACTGATTTTGTGCCACCACTTAGGCTTCTGTAGCCCAAGTTATCCATGCCGTCTGTCATCTGTTGCATGTCTTTCTCCAGTCCGTTCGAAGAACGAGATTTTCCGTAGTGGCATTAATAACAAACGTCAGGCCTCGCCTCTGTTCGACACGCACCGTCTCTAAAACCGCATGTCTTTTGTGTGAGGCCATTGAAAACATTTGAAAAAGCTCTGGATGTTGGAGGTTAAGCAATCAAGACACATTTATGGGATGCATTTGGCTTCGGCACTCGTGGGGAATGTGACCTGTAGCTGCGTAGGAGACGCTACTCGTTCAAAGCAATGAGGAAGAAACGTGTGAAGTATGTAGGTGTATGTCCCTTATTGCGTAAAACAATGTATGAATGTCAATGTCTCTTTCCTTTTTTATGGAATGAGCGTTGGTTAAATTGTCGTAGAATCGTGGGGGAGGAAAAACAATTAGTTTCAGTGAAATTAACGGGAGTTGCATAAGAAAAGAGAAGTCAGAAAAGGGAAGGATTTGCTAATACTGTCTAATGGTAGCAATATTTGAAGTTTGAGGAAGTGACTCAACCAGATGACCTACTCATCCATTTTGACATCATCTTTCTGTAAATGCCACATTTGGATATGCAGGCTGTGTTTATATTCCACAATGATTGTAAGTCAGTTGCTTTATGGACTTTCCTACAGGTTTGACGTATATGAGTAAATGGAACAGGAAAGAATGAAAGCTTTTAGCCATTTCTTCAAAGGCCCCTCCTACACTTAGTTGTCTTTGTTTAAAATTCATTGTAAATGTTTTGCGTTCTGATGATCATACTGTTTAACAGGGGGTAAACTTAGTAAATAAACCAAATATATAATTCAACTATGTAAATAAAATAAATTATATGCCATTTTTAAAATTTTTTGCATGATTTAAACTAATAAAAATGTATTTTATTTAGGAGAAGATTGAGGAGAATAACTGTAACACATTTATTCAATTGAAATGCCTAGTTGAAAGAGTTTAAATAAATAAAAATCTAATCATACAGTTTTGTATCAGAAATATAATAATAATATAATATATACACTTTCAATATTGATGAATTTTTTTGGAGCTGCAAATCAGCATATTAGAAGGATTTCTGAAGGATCATGTGACACTGAAGACTGGAGTAATGATGCTGAAAATTCAGCTTTGATCACAGGAATAAATTACATTTTAAAATGTAGTACAATGGAAAAGAGTTATTTTAAATTGTAATTATATTTTACAATACTACTGTTTTTACTGTACTCAAATAAAAGCAGCCTTTGTGAGCATAAGAAACATCTTTCAAAAATGTTAAAAAAATCGTACAGACCCACAAACTTTAGAACAGTGGTGTCTATAGGGGCTTTCGCACCGGAGGAGCCTTTTCATAGTTCCTAGAACTAAAGGCTGAAGAACCTGGATTTTGGCGTGTTCGCACCGCAGGAACTAGGAACGATTGTAGTTCTAGGAACTTCTTTGGGGGAAACTAAATTAGCTTCTACTTCAGAGTAGGGTCTAAACCAGCACTATAAGAACTATCATTGACGTGAGTGTACGTTGATTGGTCAAATGCATGTCAAACACCGGCACCCGGGATTTTTAAAAAGCTGTGTAAACATATTTACTTCACGAACATGGAAAACAGCAATAACGGCATTTAACGGATTTCGTCTCTTAGCCCCACTTTCTGCTCTTTCAGTCACGTATATTATGCGTTTACATTCCATCTCCATTATCATGAAACCCCCGACACACAAACACATCTCCGATCATGGCATCCTCCATCCACTAGTTTTAGCGTTTGTAAATGCTGCGCTTAAAGATGCCACTGTCACCCACTTTAGAGTTCCTATTCCCGGTGCGAATGCAACCAGGAACATGGCCCGGGGGAGAAATTAGTTCTCAGGGACCTATCCTAGTGATAGTTCCTATAACTGAGTTCCTAAAACTATTCGGTGCGAAAGCCCCTTATTTATTGTGTCGCGTTCTTGGAGATCGTCATATTTGGAGGTTTTTGGTATCAAAAAGTTTGAAAAGCCCTGGCATAGGTGACATGATATATTATGTATAGCACTAACACAAAAGATTTTTAACAGTAATGATGTTTATTTGGTGTTTGGGAGGTTAAGGGGGACACGTCTTATTTCGCCTTGATTCAATATTCCAATTTAAGCACAGATATTACAGCATTACTTCATTTATTGTTTCCACACAGGCCCTGCTGTGCGCTTCAGTACTTTTGAATCCAGCAACCCGATGCCTCCCCCTCTGATCGGCCAGCACACGGTCCAGGTTCTCCAAGACACCCTGGGGTACAGCGATGATGTCGTTAACCAACTGCTCGCCTCACGGACCGTCACTCAGAACAAGGTGCAGTGAGAGACGTCCCATTGACAGGGAGAACTGTAATAAATATTTCTGAACAATCCTACTGCGATCGGCCAGCAGGCAAGAAAATAAAAAAAACTGCCTTCCTTCTTGGCTCAGTGGTAATGATGGTTGTGATTAAACTGATGAATGTCCATCAGAGAGGAAACTGCAAATGTTAAAATAATGACATAACGACGCAGTTCACACGTAAAGAATATGCGCTGCCAAATGATTTCATTCTTTAAATGATTAGTAATGTGCGCACACTGTATTTGTCCAGATATTCATATTGCCTGCGTGTTCAGGATAATGGTACCTACTACTCAAGAATATATATATATATATATATATGGGGTGAAAGACATTTATTTGAGAGACGTTAATTTGTGATTTTTGCTTAATTAAAATGAGCTAAAGCAACACAATTGCTATACATTTTGTCCTAACTTAGTTTGTGTTCAATCCACCTAAATATATGTAAAATTTAAGTTTACACAAAAAAGTTTGTGTTGGGATTACATGAATGATTTGTGTTGCATTAACTAGAGAGAGTAAATGTTGAAATTAAGTGTTAATTTATGTGCTTTTGAGCAAGATGAGAAAAGGGGGAGACTTAATTGTGTTGAATAGTGTTTAATATCCAATTATGTTGGAATTTAAATTTAAATGTTGGAATTTAACCATTTAAATTACACTGGGTTACCACTGTGGAGAAGAGTGGGGCCTTTCCTTAGGCTGTGGACTGATACAGCTAATTTTATAATTGCTTTGCTGAAGGAGCATTTAATGCTTACCATTTAAGATGATCACGTGTGCTATAGGTAGCTAAAAGTTTGTTAACTTTGTTTGTTACAGTATTGTAATACAGTTGTATGACACTAAAATTTGAACTCAATGAATGGATATATGAAATTGAATGCCTGAATCATGTCAGGGAGTTTTTCACTTTGAGATTACTTAACTGAGTCATTTAAGATGACTTCATTCCATGATGTTGAAGTTACATGAACAAATTATGTTTGTTTAACTTAATTCATGTGGGACTGATGTACAAGATTAAATCATGTAAATCCAACACACTTTTTTTTCCAGTGCATGCCGTTACTGTAATTATTCAGCAATCTGTTCAAATGCTACTTGGCAAAAGCAATGTAAAAATAAGCTGTAAAAATATAAAAAGTTTGAGATCATTTTATGAAATGGCACTTTTTCCAATTTGATTAGGTGATTTTAAAGTAAGATTTTAAACATTACATACATTTGATTATAAATATGAGTGATGGTGTTTATTTATATTTGAAAATATCAGGTTATTTTGTATACTTACTAAAATTTTAAAATTAGAGACAAGACAACAAGCACAAATTAACTAATTGTTGTTGCTTTACAGCATCTTATATCTTGGGCCTTCTGGAAAGGTTTGTCTTTTGAATAATTCAGCGTATTATAAAGTAAATTTCCCATGTTCAATAAAATCACAATGTTTCTTATCTGTGGCTCATTAAATCTGAAAAGGTCCAGAAGTGCCATTATCTTCCATTGAGTATGTTATTCCCGTCACTGTCCGTCGTGAGCCGTTGCAGGTGCGAGTTCAAGGCACGAGGTCACTTCACAGTCCTGTCAAGGCTTTTGGCATTGCACTAATGCGTGGTGGAGTTGTTTAGCTGTGCAGCGGAATAAGCACCATTTCTGATGTCTCACTGCCAAATCTTTCATGTCCGATTTCCTGCGACTTGGGACACTGACTCATAGCAGAGCAACGCAATGAGAGTGAACACAGAGGAGAAGGTATGACAGCTTTTGCTTGTTCAACATAGTTGCCATGTAATTAAAATTCACGCTATCTGTCTTCAAAATGCATGTTATTGATCTTACAGTGAACGATTTATCCGTGCATGTTTCATTTTTTAATCTTGATTTCCCCAATCATTTAGTTTCCCTAAACCCTTGCTCTTTCTTACAACTGACTGGATTCTTGCATTCAACTAATCAATCTAATCAACAACCGATACATAAAACCTTCTTTTTCGATAATCTGTTTCAATCGGATGTATGTCACAATATTGAAGAAAAGATCTGTCCCCATTTGAGTTTCATCGCAACTTTAATGTATATCTGCTGCATTCTTAGACTTTTGAGTATTTAGTAGTCTTAGGGCCAGATTTACTAAACGAGGCAAATTAGCGTGAGAACGCAATTCCTTAAAAGTGCCGATGAGAGTGGAAAGTTATTCACATGATCTACTAACAGTGCGCACATTAAAGAACACAGAGGCCGCCGGACCAACGCAATCTACCAAGATCAGCGCAAATTAGCGTCTGGTTTAATTCATGCTTTTTTGGGTGGTAAATAATGGCGCAAATACCAGTAAATTGACTAGCGCAAACCTTAGTAAATCGCCTTGCATGATTCCTTTAAATACTCTTCTCCCATACATTTTACGTCTGAAAGGGAATCTGAAAGATCAGCCTCAAAAATAACTGTCCATGCCTTTTTAGTACTAATTTTTCACTGTGTGTCTTTGGTAAATCCTGACAGTAGTTTTTTAATGCCAAGAGAGGTTTTGCACTGGTGCAAGCTGTCAGTAAATCTGGCCCTAAGAGTGTAACTAGCTAAAACAGTCAATGCTACTAACTCAACCACATTGTAGTGTCTAGTAGTTTATCAGGTATATTCAAGTTCAAAATGGTCACCTTATTTAAGATGCATTCAACAAAAACTTGTTTGTTTTGCCAGAAAAATTTATTACACATTAAATTATTCTTTTTAGAATCCGATGGATCCTGCAAGATTGTGGGATACCAAAATCTGTCAGCTGGTTGCACGCAGAGAATCTCTACAGGTGCAGTACGTAATGTCACCTAGTACTTTCTCTCTACTGTTTCATGAATACTACTCAGGCAGGTATGCATTTTTGGATGCAGGGAATGTGTTTTTGATGGAGACGTTGCTCGGGTTGGAAAGCATCAAGGTCCCGAGCCTCATTCTGAAGACATAGTGAGAAAGCTGCCCAGCTCAGTCCAGAGTTAAAGAGAGTTTTCCTGAATGAGTCATGTGTTTATACTGTTCCAGTTCATTTCACCGGAGACTTTTTTAAATAAGTCCCTTGGATGAAATAACGGTCAAATCATAATCTGCACAAGGTCATGTACTCAGCTCTAAGGTCCTTCCATTTAGTTAGAACGGACAATTAAGACTCAAACCAATAACCTTTTGCTGACATAATAATGGTGTGATCAAATCCCAGAATGTCTATGAAGAACAGATGTCAGCTCTCCAAGGCTTCGCTGGGGAAGACTTTCCAGCTTAAGTTGGCAGTCTTAATGACAGCCACGGAGAGTGTCGGTAATAGTAAAGGTCAGAACTTGGCAAAGGTCAGCGCCTTCCATCACCGTCCCGGGAGAGCACTGGAAAAACTCGAATGAGTGTGTCTTTTAGAAGTGTAGCATTACGAAGAGGCCAATTACTCCCCATGAAAGCGGGTGAAGGTGTGAAGGTTATGATAACCGTACTCAATCTCTTCTGCTATCGCCACGAAACCATTGTTTGTTTATGTTTGACGTCGCTCTGCACTCTTTGTGCACGCCGAATCTCAGGATGCCCGGATATGAAGTCCAGGGAGAGCACTGGGAAGTGCTTTCCTGTTTTCAGTTTGTGTTCCGCTGACACGTTCAGAGAAGGAAACGGGTTATCCAGCACAACCAGCTGCACATGACATTAGCCCCCTCCTTGCATCCCACGCTGCACCTCTCTGTCCTCAGCCAATGGGAGGTGACCCATGCCGCCGTCACTTCCAGTTTTGCGTGTGTAGGCCGTTGCTATGCCAACGGATGGTTTCCGGAGCAACCGGCGAGCAATGAAATGAACTAAGCAGACCTAGAGTGAACCTGTGGTTTTAGAGATGGGAAAAAGTAAAGGAGGACAAAGAAATTGAAGATAAGAATTGGAAAACCATCTGTACGGCAGCCTGGAGCAGGCGTGAACTTGCGCCGCGGAGCGTTGAGATTCCTTGAGCGCTTGAGTTCAGCGGTACCAGGTTGGTAATCTCAGTCTGAAGTTGACATTGGCATGATCATTTTCCATGACTTGCCATGATTTTGTGGTGCCCAGATATGGCTGGAGTTCAGAGTCAGAAAATTCCATTCCAAGTGTCTATGGCAGGGTTTCTCAAATCTGTCCTGCAGAGTTTAACTCAAACCCTCATCAAACTCACCTAGCTGGAATTACCCTGAAGATCTTGATTAGCTTGCTCAGGTGACTTTGATTAGCATTGGAACTAAACTGTGCAGGACAATGGCCCTCCAGGGCTGGATTTAAGGGAACCCTGGTCTATGGGATTGTTTCATCACCTGCTAGATCAAGATTGTCCTCATGAAAGCCTTCACCTCTCATCTGCACAAATTTAGGAAACTCTTACCTCCAGTCTGCTGTCAACCCCACAATCCCCTCCCCTGACTTGGATACCTACCATGGATATGTTCCTTGGTCCGAGGCAGAATTGATGTTTTTACTAGACTCAGTAGACTAGTAGGAAAATTAAAACAGTATTGAGGAAGCATGAAATAGACAAAATCACTACAATAATATTTTTGTTTTTAAAAGTCTAATGGTCTATGAATCCTACAGCCTTTAATCTCATGAGAGAAAGTGAGTGTGAGAATGTGAGTAACCTTGAGGATCAGAAGATGAGTGTCTGGTGGGAGTGTGTCTGTGTGTGATTTCAAACGAAGAGTGTGGGAGTGCCGGAGAGGAAATAGCTGCGGTCCGGTCTGCACTGAAACTAATGACAATCTCACACACATGGCAGAAGATTTTTGGGAAAGTCCATTGTTTATTTGAGACAGAAGGGTTTTTTAAATTTTATATATATATACTGTATGTATGTGTGTGTGTGTGTGTGTGTGTATATATATATATATATATATACACACACACACACACTCTTGTTTGTTTTTGTGAAATGTGGGGACATTCCATAGGCGTAATGGTTTTTATACTGTACAAACCGTATTTTCTATCCCCCTACATTACCCCTACCCCTAAACCTAACCATCACAGGAAACTGTGCACACTTTTACTTTCTCACAAAAACTCATTCTGTATGATTTATAAGCCTTTTGTCCTCATAAGTCACCCTCTCCTTGTAATACCTATGTCATACCCATGTCATTATACACATTTGTGTCCTGATATTTCACAAAAACATGCCCACACACACACACACATATTGTATAATACACATTCTGTATAATCTTTATTATTGTGTGTATCCATAAAACTGCATTTGCATAGTTTTTTTTATTTTTTTAAAATTCCATGACTCTTATGAAATTATTTAGCCCTTTTTTCTTTGCATATTTGTGACATCTAACTTCAGATGAGCCTGTTCTCCATCTCTTGGGCTCTGTTTTCACCTGGTATTAAGATTTCACATTTTTGTCAACCCGATCACAAGTAGACAAAGCTAAATACAGATGTAATGACATGATTTTGTTTCTCATATCTTCATGTTGGTGGCCTGCGTGTATCTTTGAATTGCACACGTTTCTTTCATTAGCGAATGGTCAGGTTATTTTTCTGAAAGTTTAAATCATGTAATGTTGCGATTCCTAATTTTTGGCCAATTTCTACTTGCATTTTCCATTTGACAGGTGTTCGTTTTGAACCTTGTGTACTTTTTTCCAGAAAGTTCATGGGAAGCAGCTGGAATGATTCACTTGTTAGATATGGTCAGTTAGTCAATTCAGATATCATGCGATTATTTAGATCTGATCTACCGAGCAAAGACCCTCTCTCGTGTCATCAGTGTCAACATGAAACTTTAGAGATTCCAGGTGCTTAAAATCAGTGAAACTCTTTGTCTCATTTAGTGGTTGTGACATTTGACCATTGTGAGTCAAGTTGAGTGAATTAACTCACAACAAGATTATGTCAGTCTTCATAAGGTTTCCACTTGAGCTAGTCAGATTATGTCAGCGTTCCTAATGTTTCCACTTGAGCTAATCAGAGAACCGTCGACCTTCTCTTATAAACATGTAACCTCTGACAGGTTCAAGTGCAGTTAAATTGTTTCTCCTCTTCAGGTCTACCTCCCTTGCTGATGAAAAGAATCTAAATAAACCCAAACAACCTCAATTTTGTTTTTCAAAGCATACGTGCTTCAAGTATCGGCATGATTCATCCACTGTGACTGTTTCCATGATACCTGGCGCTTCCATGCTCTCCAACTATCATCTTCCATTTAAGTTAGTGTACTTTAAAACTCTTGCCTGCCAGAGATGCGTTGCAGAGAAGGATTTTGCCTTTATGGCTTGCCAGTTAAATCATGTATTTTTCATTCCCTTTCAATCCATTTCATCCTTATTGTGGCTTCTCTCTTCATCGTGTAATGAAACAGGCATGTTGTTTTGTGCCGGATTTCGCATGCTGTCCCAGAATGCACATTTGCGTCCTCCTTTGCACTGGTCACTCTGAACTCAGTCAAATACCACAAAATTCCCCTCCAATAAAAAGGTCCCCCGTCCCCTGAGCCTCTGCGGCGAGGCTTTTTCCTGCTTGTCTGTTTATGGGGTCATCACTTGGTTTGGCAAGCAAAAGAACTTGACTTCTGACCTTTCTGTACACCCTGGGGGACTGCGTGTCTGGGTGAGCAAAAGGAGAAAATGTTTCAGGGAAGAACAGTGGCTAATCCATGCCTATTATCATTTTAAAAACTCATTTTGCAGTAAAGACCAAGCAAAACCAATAAAAAAACCCAGTCTATGAGCATATCTTCAAGTAGCTTTTGGAAGTCTGATTAATTTCAGAGAATTGGTTGATTCTGATGTTTTTATTAAGCAATCGGTTAATTCACGTGTTTCAGGTTAAATGATTTATACTCATCTCTCAGTAGTGTTCACAAAAGTCCCTTTGCATAATTTTACTTAAAGGAGTGGTTGATTATGATTTCCCCTTTTTAACTTTAGTTTAGTTAGTGTTAACTTTTAGTGTGTAATGTTGCTGTTTGAGCATAAACAACATCTGCAAAGTTACGATGCTCAAAGTTCAATGCAAAGGGAGATATTTTCTTTTAAAGAATTTGCTATTTAAGGACTACAACAAACGGCTGGTAGGGACTACAATGAGCTTCTTCCCGGGTTAGTGACATCACTAACCCTAAAATTTACATAAACCCCGCCCCCGAGAACACACAACAAAGGGGGTGAGGCCATGTTGGGCTGCTTTAGAGAAGAGGAAGAGTTGACGAGGGTCAATACAACGCTGGATTTGCATGACGGCACATGCAAGTCGATGAGTTGAATCAACTCCACAGCAACTACATTAATTTATCCACTAACCATTCAGAAACGTCCAGTTGCATCCTAAAAGTTGTAACCTCTTCCTGAGTCTCTCCATCAGTGTCCGATTCCGTCAGAAGTTTAATCGTGGTGACGTTAAAGTCATTTGACCGTAGTGTAGTACATTTATAGCCCACGTTATCTTATTAATTCTGCTGATTGTATTTAGGCTTCAGCATTGATAAAAAGTTGTGTTCATTTGTGCATGATGAACAAGAGATTATGTTCTTCAATAATCCAAAAGCCAATGGAAAAATCGGTCACATTTTAGATTAGGGTCCAATTTTCACTATAAACTAATTATTAACTACGATTTATGCCTCAGTAAAATCCTAATTACTGCTTTTTAATAGTTTGTAAGGTAGTTGTTAAGTTTAGGTATTGGGTTGGAATAAGGGATGTAGAATATGGTCATGCAGAATAAGGCATCAATATGTGCTTTATAAGTATTAATAAACAACCAATATCCTTGTAATATGCATGCGAATAAGCAAATAGTTAATAGTGAGAATTGGACCCTAAACTAAAGTGTTACGGAAAAATATTGGGTTTCTGTTGTGGAAACAAGGGTGGATTCTGACTTAATGTGTTGGCCTACAAAAATACATCATCATACGCCCACATTTATCCAAATCGAGCAAGCTTATATTCAAATATAAACTTCTGTTGGATCACAGTAAAAATCACATTCATGGTATAGAATATAATTCACACTTCAGTCCACTGCTTTGTTTATTACTCAGAAAATTATACCCTTTTGCTTTTCCCCAAAAACGCATGGCACGCCAAACATACGCCCAAAACTCCCCTGCACACAAATCCTCAGAAAGACCATGGCATGAACATCTGGTCACAAGTCTTACATATACATGATGGAGTTGAAGAAAAACAGACTCCTTGTACATTTTTCCAGCTGTACTTGATCATCCAATGCCACAATGTTGTCACACATGGAGAAAGTGGATATGACTGAATCAGTGTTATTTCAGAATGGAATTGTACACAGGTGCTCCCATGGGCTTTTGACTGATTGCTAAATGGCCCTGCGTCCTCAAAAGAGGAATTTGTCTTGCAGACAAACTTTGGTAATGCTTAACCCTTCCTTGCCAACACCTCCAAAACCTTTTCCGATATGCAACTTAAGAAGCAAATTCAAGGCATTTGGAGAGTTCAAGCCAGGAAACATTTCCTTCCTTTTTTAGACATGAACAAATCTCATTTCAATATAATGATACTTGCACTATATACAAAAGCTTTCATTATATGGATAGTTTTTGTCTTTTGACAAAAATATACTTTAAATGTAATAATTTTTCATCATCTCATGTTCTTTCATTTTAGTCAGTTTTATTCAATAATGGCACTTACTGTAGGTGACAAGAAATTATACCAATTCTCATTATTTTGTGTTATTTTGTATGTTTTAAATCTCATTTGAATAAGATGCATTTGGTGGAGTTAATTAACCTGCTTTCCTGTAGCTCAGTGGTTAGAGCGTGGCACTAGCAATGCCAAGGTCATGGGTTCGATCCCAGGGATTGCACATACTCAGATACAAATGTATAGTATAATGCAATGTAAGTCGCTTTGGATAAAAGCGTCTGCAAAATGCGTAAATGTGGAACCTGTTTTACCGGTTTATTCACTGTTCAGCTAAAATTGTTTATCGTCATGATGGGCATGTTCCGAGAAAAAAAAAAAAAAAAGAAATCCACTGTTAATGTTTTTGTCAGTAGTTTTGTTAACGAGATGAACACTGAAATATATATTAAAGTGTTGTAATAGCCAGTTGTCACTTAGCATATCTTCATTTTTGTTTTTATCGTTCTCTGTCTTCAATGTCAGCCCTTTCCCTACTTTTTTCTGTTCATTTATATGCAGTAAGTACAGCACCTCATAAATGCCATCTAAAAAAATAAAACCAAGTATTTATTTTATATACAGTACAGTCCAAAAGTTTGGAACCACTAAGATTTTTAATGTTTTTAAAAGAAGTTTCGTCTGCTCACCAAGGCTACATTTATTTAATTAAAAATACAGTAAAAAACAGTAATATTGTGAAATATTATTACAATTTAAAATAACTGTGTACTATTTAAATATATTTGACAAAGTAATTTATTCCTGTGATGCAAAGCTGAATTTTCAGCATCGTTACTCCAGTCTTCAGTGTCACATGATCCTTCAGAAATCATTCTAATATGCTGATTTGCTGCTCAATAAACATTTATGATTATTTTCAATGTTGAAAACAGTTGTGTACTTTTTTTTTCAGGATTCCTTGATGAATAGAAAGTTCAAAAGAACAGCATTTATCTGAAATACAAAGCTTCTGTAGCATTATACACTACCGTTCAAAAGTTTGGGGTCAGTAAGAATTTTTATTTTTATTTTTTTGAAAAGAAATTAAAGAAATGAATACTTTTATTCAGCAAGGATGCATTAAATCAATCAAAAGTGGCAGTAAAGACATTTATAATGTTACAAAAGATTAGATTTCAGATAAACACTGTTCTTTTGAACTTTCTATTCATCAAATAATCCTGAAAAAAAATATTGTACACAAATATTTTGTACAATTGTACACATTAAATGTTTATTGAGCAGCAAATCAGCATATTAGAATGATTTCTGAAGGATCGTGTGACACTGAAGACTGGAGTAATGATGCTGAAAATTGAGCTTTGCCATCACAGGAATAAATTACTTTGTGAAATATATTCAAATAGAAAACAGTTATTTTAAATTGTAATAATATTCCACAATATTACTGTTTTTACTGTATTTTTAATTAAATAAATGTAGCCTTGGTGAGCAGACGAAACTTCTTTTAAAAACATTAAAAATCTTAGTGGTTCCAAACTTTTGGACTGTACTGTACATACTGTAGGGACAGATGACATGGAAAGCGTCCAGTGTAAAAGAGTAATTCATCACTTCTCTTTATCCAAAAATGTTTGTACATGTTGGGCTGCACCTCCAGCAAGCTGGGAGTTGGCTCTGGGGTTGGGTGGGAATGATAGATTGTTTTAGGGAGTTTGAAATCCACAGCCCCAAACATTGTCTGTCATGTTCTGCACTCATCCTTAGACCCTCTCATATCCATCATGACATGGGCCCCTGGATGAGACACTTAACTTAGTCCACACATGTCCTGTTACCTGTGTGTCATCATTCATTTAGATGATGACTGCTTCAGTTGGGTGGTCTCCATGACTGACATGACTTACTCCACGTGTGATGTTCCTCTTAGAGGGAGTATGCGGCGTAGTTCATCAGTAGTTCATTCACCTGTCGACTTCAAGGTGGGACTTGATCACGTGGTGGGTTACAGCATGCTTCATTGGAAATGCTACACAATGGATCGGGTTTAGGGATAATTTGGATAGGACAACAGAAGGTGTTGAACTCTTTCATGTGTTGTTGGGGAAAGGGCTATTCAACAAATCCTACATCTTCACCTTTCTCATCTCTCACCGACTCCCAAAGCCTCTCTCTGAAGGTGGCTCCATAAAAATTCCTCCAGCGTGTTCTGTAAACGTTGTAAATTCCCTACTGTCTCTACTAATGGAGAAGATATCCCATGCTTACATTAGTTTAAAGGTGCTGTAGCTTTGGAGGATGATAAACTGCCCAGCGGCCCAGAACGTACTCCTTTCGACTTTGCCTCTACAATTGAGAGAGTGCTGCGGAAAGATAGACTGTTTTACTGCCACAATCCGTGTCCGAACAGACCTCACACTGCAGCTATGACTGTCCGTTTTCTCACTCCCCCCCCCACACCACACACACGTGTGTATGTGTGTGTGTGTATATACATGTCTGTGAGCCAGGCCTGGAAGTTCGGCTGTCTGTTCGCTGTGTCTGAAGTCCTGCCATGGGTGTGTTCTGTTTACTGGGAGCTGTGGGAAATGAGGGGTGGAACCGGAGTGGGAAATTGTTCTTGGAGGAGGGGGAGAGGCTGCAGTCTAAACACCCAGTCCAGCTGCTTTGGCCTGCTGCATGGGCCAGAGAATGTAGCGCTCCCCTCGTTACATCATAGTCAGTGGTCCCAGGTCCCTCCGGCGCACATGCTGACACTTCTCACTCACTTCAGTGCGTGTAAGAACAGCAGCCATTCGAATATTTGTCTACAGGGTTCGTGAGAGACTGGAGGGTGCCAAGATACAGTCGTGGAGTCGTTGTCTGGTTTGTTCTAGAGGCCATAAAGCCAATTTGTGGCCGGTGAGGTGATTGCTGAACTCTCGAGGTCACACCCAAAGTAGGAAGTAAGGGATAAGTCTGAATTAACTCTTCAACCTAGTCATAAGAAGCCAGAGAAGAAAGGCTGAAAGCTGATACCTGAATGTCCACTGGAGTTAATGAGTAGGGCTTCCTTTGACACAACTGCAAAACACAAAGGGAGTGTGTGTTTTTCCAATCAGAGAGGAAAGACCAGATGGGAAGTATACCGGACACCCCCTGAGCACAGTAACAGAGGAAAAGGCAGCAGGGGCTTAAGTGATTCTGTCAGACACTGACACTTCCTATGAGCAATTTTATTACTTCTGGTACAACGAATGGAACCTATCTCCTGGATCTCTGTGTTTTTACCTTTGCGGTCCTGATGTGTTTGATACAAACTGTCCTTGTACTTTGTTGTCTTTCCTCGAGGTTCACATTTTGTTTACACAAAATACTGGTATAACTCACCTGCAGCCACTGCAATAAAATATATTTTTCTACGAAAACATCAGATGTCAAAGCATGATATATTTATGGAGGGCTTGTTGCACTAATGCTTATTTTTCAAAATTCTGACATAGACCAGAATGTTTTTCAATCAAGACTAATCTCTCAAGGCCGCTTTTTCAGATTGGGTTTTGAAATCAGACTAAAAATCTGAACAACAGCTCACCTTGTTGTCCCAGTCGAAGTAGAATCTCAAACACCATTCATAGCTCCATCCATCAAAGCAGTGACTCATTATTGACAGTTTCCTGTGAGTGGTAAAATCCAGTTCCCTCTTGCGGAGTTCCAATAATGTGCACCTCAGATGGCCCACTTGACAATTTGGCAAAGGTTTCCAGACCAGTCAAACTTAGTGTCAAACACGGAGATGCACCTCATGATTTATTGGGAAAGGGATTTACTTTTGATTACTTACTTTTGGAATAGTTATATTTCTGAGAGCACAGCGCTAAAAAGGGTAGTACCGTGTCATATAAGGGATAAAGTGCTAGTTTCCCAAAAGAAGCAAGCCATGAGCTATCACCACTGAACCCTTGAGCACGGCACTTAACCCCAAGATTACTCCATTGAGATTACCCCTGTAAGTCCACTGGAAGTTACTACATACTGCACAAAGGGTAGACTAATATTTTCAGGTAAGAGAGACTCACCTGTTTGTTCTTTTATGACCTATTTGTTGCTTACCCGAATATGTTACTGGCTCACCACAAGTCATCAAGAGACCAGTTTGTGGAAATCAAAGTTGAGAAAGGAACTATCACGACGTTAGTGTGGAAGAAATCTAAATCATTAATCATGCAATCCCTCACGCAGGGACGAACAGTCGGACTGTCAGTGCATAAAATTCAAGAGCTTCCATTTTGTCCAACATTGAATCTGAAGCTGTCTAAAAGAAACTCCCAAAAACACTGTGAGTCATCCTTCACATACACTTCCATTTAGGTCAGTCCGTGGCCCCATGATAAATGGTTCACGGCTCTTTCTGGTCAAGGTCGAGTGGCTTCAAGTCACTGTTTGGCAAAGGGGTTAATTAGGCATGACCACATCTTTGTGTGTTATGAATGAATCCCATTTAGCTATGAGCTGCCACACTCTCTTAGCCTACCTCATTATGCACCATCTTATACTCTTACACTTAACTGTCACTCTGTCCACAGAGTATGGTGTCTAACATACGGAAACCACACACACGCAAGCTTTACAGCTCAGCTCTGCAGAATAATTTGCAGCTAGAGCACGTTCTATGCATAGCCCTGGGTGGCAGCCCTATGGAAATGATTCAAATCAGTATGTCCGACCTATGCGATTTGTTTAATTAGCTAATTACCTGGAGAATGGCTGTCATGGAAGAGCTTCTGCAGCGCTGGCTATACAATAGAAGAGAATAGGATGAGTTATGCTTCCCGTCAGTGCAACCAATATAGTGCAAGTAGAGAGAGAGTAGGGTGAATGGGTTCGTTGGCTGGTATACATTGATACTGGCACGTATCCGTGCACATAGGAGATCTTTCTAGATGGGTGCATCATGTACACAAAGCCAAAAGCAAACTGACAGAGCAAAGAGTAGGAGGTGATACTGCGAGGTTATACGAAGTGCGAAATATACGAGCAAGAGTGAAAGGTAGATAAAAAGAACTCCTTGATCTCGTTGACGGTAGCGCGGCACAAAGAAACAAGGAAAGACCAAAAAAGAAAAAACAAGCTCTTCATGTATTGTTGTTCATTTTCCCCTAGTGATGAAAGTGGGCTAAGGGGGGGGCTGTGACTCATAAAGCTGAAGGATTCATACCCTTTTGACCTCTCACAGGAAGGGAGACCAAAGATAGTGGCAATGCAGGTGTGAAGTGCTTCCAAGAAGCCAGATATTTTAGACCTTCTCGTTTATTTTGACGCACTTTGTCACCAATGGTGATTTTCTTGTCATTTTTAATGAATAGAGACCTGCTTTTCGTTTTCTCTTTGCCTCTTCCTTCCCTACATTTGGAAATAAAATCTATCATTATTTTTTAATACTGCATTTCATTACAGGTCAGTCGCTGGATTCCTCCATGGGTTTTCAAAGAAATGCAGAAAGTATTATTACTTATAAATAAATCTTATGTGGGCTTTGGGGTTATTCATGCATTCTAAAGTGGAGATTACACACCCAAATACCAATAAACAATAAGACAGAGTCTGCTATCCACTTCTCTGACCCCAACCCAAAACATTTTATGGCAGAAATGTTGCCCAACCGTCTGCATAAAGTTTCCAGAAGTTCCGTATCTCTATGTCAGAATTCTTCGAAAACAAGACAGGGAGAAAATATCAGCACCTGCATTCATTCTATGGCCAAACAGGACCCGAGGGAGATCATGCCTGCCATGTTCACCATTCATCAACAACAAGACTGCGGTCTTCTGTAGAGAGTGAAAAATATGGTGCTTGTTGACAGAGCTACACTTTGTGGTAGTGTTCCATAATGTTGAAAGTGTGCAAAAATAAAATCGGATATCAGAGCAGAATTTAAGCCTATGAAAGAGCATTATATAAGGACAATTTATTTTACCTTTGTACATGATGTTTTGTATGATTATTAGCATCGAAAGGTTCATAATATCATCTATTCTTCTACAATAAGTGTCTGATAAGAAATTGAATCCTTCTTTACAAAGAAAATGCATCACAGGATGAAAGTGTTTCTTGGCCGTTATCCTCACATAAGAACAGGTGCAATTGACTTGTAACTAGATTTCATTGTTCAATTCCATCCAATTGCTTTTGGCTTTGTTTTGCTCATGTGCGTCAGGCTTTCATCTTTGATGAGACTCACATTTTATGAAGTGTTCAATTGGAATTGCTTGTAGCTCTCTCACTTTTCCTGTCTCTTGTTTGTGTTTGTATGGCCTGCATGTCTGTATCTATGTAGGTGTCCGTGAGTTTGCAAACCTTCCTCTGGTTTTTCCACCTGTCAGATCAGATTTTGTCCAAGCTAGAGATTCCAGGAACCTGGAACATCTATATTCACTTTTTTATATCCTGTGCTGTATGAGTGTGTGGGAGAATACAATTCAGAGAAATCGACAGTCATCCTTTTTTCCTCCTGTCATAACATAGACAGAATAAAAGAATAGATGTGGCTCATATGGGAGTGTAAATCCATCTTGCAGAGGGCATTTATCATAGTAGTTTGATATTTTAAATCTACTGTACCATATATTTCTGCATAATATTTACAGAAAGCTCTTCATCTTTATTTCCTGTGCAGTATCTCACTCCATAGTCAGTCCATAAACGCTATAGTTTACCTGTTATTTATTTCTTATGACTGTACCAAAATAGTTTTTTCCTGTCCATGTTGGCACAGATCGAATTACCCATTTCATTGGACACAGCGTATGATGTTTTTAAAAAAAATTGGGAAGCAGATCCTCTATTGAGAAGCATATTTATTATTTTATGCCATCATAACTATGCATGTGTCACAGAAATGTTTAGTTTCTCTGTCTTTAATTTCTTAGTCATAGTTTTCCTCATCTCTGTTTTGCCTGTGTTCAGTTCATCATTAGTTGTCTTGGTTTCTAATTAGTTCACACCTGATCCGTTAATACGTTAATCATCATGCTGTGCATTCAACACCGTTGCTGCATCCCAATTCTCCCACTTAAACAATGCCCTAAAAGTATGTACTGTTTTTGTGAAGAAAAAGTACATACTTTTGAGTGTATAGCAGAAGAGAAGCAAGCTTTGGGACGTACTACTTCACCATTGCTGCGTCTTTAATGGACGCTCTGTCGCTTAGTTACGTGCAACCTGTCACCATTTAAACTGCCCAGTTAAAATCCTCCACATTCAATGTAATTTAATTTCCTACTATTTCGGAGAGAAATGTAGTAGCACGGTGATCTTCCAGTCGTGGGTCTTTCATGTGGAGAACTCTCCTCATGTGTTTGCAATTTGCATAATGATGCATTTAAAAGTTAATGACTGAGCGTATTGGTCCCACTTTATATTAGGTGGCCTTAACTACACTCTAAAAAATGCTGGGTTAAAAACAACCCAAGTTGGGTTGAAAATGGTCAAACCCAGCGGTTGGGTTAAATGTTTGCCCAACATGCTGGGCAGTTTAATTTAACCCAACTATTGTTTAAAAATTACCACAGTATATGGCTGGCTTAAAATATACCCAAATTAGAAATTAAAAATCAGACATAATTACTAGAAGCAACAATAATATTCAAAAGATGAACATTTATTAATAAGCAATTTAATAAATGTTTATTGTTAAAATATTTTTCATTAAACTTAAATGTTCATTTATTAAACATATTAATAAATGTTAATTTCCAACATACTTTGGTTTCATTTTAAGCAAGCAATATAGTAATTTTTAAACAATTGTAGAGTTAAATAAAACTACCCAGCAGGTTGGGCAAACATTTATCCCATCTCCAAAAAAAAAAAAATCACAATGCTGTTGCAGATGAAATATAATGTGGATAACATTGAATAAATATCTTTTCATCAGGTTAGATACTGATTATTAATCACTCAAACCCCTTTATCTAATCTGCTCTGCTTAACCGTTGGACTCACACATCCTTCACTTTTGTAGTTTTTTAACACTTTTTATTTGTGTTTGTAGTTCTAATCCTTGTCCAACGCACAACCGTTGAGTCCAGCCAAAGTGTGGGGGGGTGGGGGTTTCCAGCAGCTAGCATACCTTTCCAATCGTTTTTAATGGGAGTGCCGCATTTTTTAAACGGCAGGAGCATATCGAGGCGCTGAGCGTCTTTTTCACGCACAAGTGCTGAGCGCTCAGCGTTTTTTTACCAATCCAATCAGAGTGGAGAAAGGGCGGGACAACGAACAACTGTCACAACATTCTTGCTGTACAACGACATCAGCAAGCAGAGAACGGAACAAAATGGATGAGAAATTAATATTGCTGGAAATGCATAGCAAGTACTCTACATTGTGTTGACATTTTTAGTCTGAAATAAATTATCTGCGAAATCAGTTTCAAGTAACAGTGCCACGGATATTCCGCAGATAGGCGTTTTCAGCAGATCGCTCAGCATTTTCAGCTGGCTAAAAACGCTTTGGTGGACACGCGGCCTTAGCATACTTTTTCAATTGTTTTCAATGGGAACGCCGCGTTTTTAAATGGCAGGAGCGTAAAGAGGTGCTGAGCGTCTTTTTCACGTTCAATCGCTGAGAGCTCTGCATTTTTTACCATCGCCTCGAGTTGAAAAAATGTTCTACTTTTAGTAAAACGCTGCGCTCATCACTGTCACTTTTTAGCCAGCCGTCCAATCAGAGTGGAGGAGGGGCGGGACAAATACAACACCGACCACTGTCACAACATTCTTGCTGGACAGCAACATCAACAAGCAGAGAACGGAACAAAATGGATGAGAAATTAATATTGCTGGTCTCCGTACATACATAGAAAGTACTCTACATTGTGTCGACATTTTTTTTCTGAAACAAATTACCTGCAAAATCAGTTACAAGTAACAGTGCCGCGGATATTCCGTATCACAGCAACAAAGCGTCTCAACTGAAAAAACCGTCGCGCTGCCGAAAAGCTCTCAACGCTCACAGTTTTCAGCAGAGCGCCTAGCGTTCTCAGCTGGCTAAAAACGCTTTTGTGGACACGCGGCCTTAGAGTGTGCATGAATCTGCTCTTCGGATTCTAACCGGAAAATTTAGACCATCCGGGTTTCTTTGGAATACTCATTTCAACACAATTTGGGACACACTAATTATTTTTTAATACTATTTAGGACGGATAGTATGCAAATTGACATGATTATATGATTAGTTGTGTTTTTTTTATTTCATTTCCTTTTTTTACCCTGCTGTCCAAACCCATAGCCTATTAGATAGTCCATTTTAGACATTCTACTAACTATAAATAACTTTGCAACTACATGTAAACTAGCAGTCATTAGTAGACTTTCAGCTTAATATCTGCTAACACTTTATTTTGATGCTCCTCAACGGACATTCTACTGACTATAAGTATCTTTGCAAGTACATCAACTTACTCTACAAACCCGAACCCTAACCTAACAGTCTACTATTACTCTAATGAGAGTTAGTTGCAAAGTTACTTCTAGTTAGTAGAATGTCTAAAGTGGACTTTTGAAATAAAATATAGCCTTATTATTATATCGCTCTCTGGAATTCTTTATTCTGATTGGCCAGTCGTGGCCTTCTGCAATCAAATATTTTTGTACAATGACTGCCAAACTATAAACTGTAAAATGTCTCATGCAACTGATTTCCTGCATAGCTGTGCTAGTTTCATGTCAATTGAATCGCTCTGAAGCACTCTACACTCTCTTTCTTAACACATAATGTGATAATTCCAGTTCCAATCAATATTTCATGTCCATTTAGTTTATTTATTTGGTAGGTAGCCGGGGTGATGTACAGTCAGGCGATCATTATCGCAAAATTAAATACCCTTTAGGGTGTATTTTTCAACATGTAACCCTGATAGTCTCGAGCATCAATCCGTTAAATTTAGGATAACATTACATCACTCCCTGTGAATAATTGAGCACAACAGTGACCGCTCACTTTATCAGTGGTCTAGGTTCAAGTATTTTTCCCCCATTCATTTTCTCCATAAGCCGTGTCATGAACCAAAGCAATCAGCTGTGAGATGAATCAAAACATTTTAAGCAAAAAAAAAGAAAGGGGGACTAGATGTCTTAATGTGAACTGAATGCCCTTTATTAAGGACATGAAGCATTGTGAAGGACGTAATCATTAAAAATAACCTCTTGTGCAAATTATTTATTATTGAAATATATTTTAGAAATATATAATATAATAAAACAGAAAGTTTTAAAGAAAAAGTATGATTGTTAAACAATTTCAGAGCTCGCTAGTAGGTCTGTCTTGAAAAATGCATACATAATCATGTTCTCTATGAAGAAAATGAATGCATTTTAACTTCCAGTTCTCTTCTCTGTATAGTTGAACACTGCAAGTTGTGTTCCCAGAGACTTGTGCTTTCCAGAGGCATTTAAAACAGCAATTTACAGCTCCCCTCCCCTACCACAAAACACAACTCCCCAGCATCATCTTTTAATTACTAATGATTTGAGGGAAATTCACAGTTTGTTCTTTCCAGGCCTCCATCAAACAAATAATTCTCTGTGGTTTACAGATCTTGCTACCTGACTTGACCTACAGTGTAGACCAGCGGTATTCAAATGGCGGACCGCCATCCGGACCGCGGGACATAATTGTGCCCTTTTACGGATTAAAGTGATCAGCACGTCAAAACAGGATCGGTTCACACCACAAGCACTCAGGGTCATTTACAATATTGATCTTTTGGCGCTACGTCCTCTAATATTTTTATCTAGAGCCAAACGCGCTTTATTCAAGCATTTTCTGCTCCATGTGTGTTGCTTCTTTCTCCCGCTAAAGACGTAAAGTCGCACATTAAGAGCTGCAGATGACGCAGTTAAATAGATAGTATTTATAGATAAAAAATAGATACTTTTGTTAAAATGCTGCAGAAAATGAGAATACAGCAAATACAATTATTTTTATCTGTCATGCAGATGACTCCGACCATTTAACTAAACCTGGTTTGTGACAAATTAAAGGGTTAGTTCACCCAAAAATGAAAATTCTGTCTTTAATTACTCACCCTCACATCGTTCCACACCCGTAAGACCTTCGTTCATCTTCGGAACACAAATTAAGATATTTTTGATAAAATACGATGGCTCGTGAGGCCTGCATTGACAGCAAGTTAATTTAGACTTTCAAACACCCAGACAGCTGAGGATTTTTGGGGCCCTGGAGAAGTTTTGACATACCCTGACATTTGTGCTTTTTTCAGTTGTTCATGAACATATTATGACAAAAATGTCATTACACTGTATTCAGCACAAACTAGGCTACAATAATATGTGAGGAACATGTATGTACATGTTTGTATTTTTGAAGGAATAACGTTTATGCGTGGTTATTGAAAAAACAAAAAACTTAAGTCACTGAAATAAGGCCAAAAAAATTATATTAAATCTGTGTTCACAAGACTTCTGGGTATTGGAGGTTGTAGACTAGAGTTTTGCTTCAAAATTATGTACAAATTATCTTGCCTACTCATTCATATAAAACAATAGAGAGATTTAAATTTTCTAAGACACTTTTTGTCAAGAAACACAGTATGCGTGGAGGCGTGAATCATCATGAATAATGCTGTGATACACCTGAGAAGACAAAGGACCCACATAATAATGACCCGCATAATAATGAGGCCTTTCAGTCAGGTAGGCTATGTGAAAAAACCCTCTGTGATCATGCTGATATCAGGATTAATGTCCACTCTTGACAAAAAAAACATGATTTTTGTGATTTCATGCACGTATTATTGCACATCATGTGAAGAAAATTTAGTATAGGCCTATGTTAAATTACAGTACCAGTCAAAAGATTGGACGCATTGCCATTATAATGTTTTTAAAAGAAGTCTCAAGTCTCTAACCAAATAACGGTTTTCTATTTTAATATACTTTAAAATATAATGTATTTCTGTGATGCAAAGCGTCTGAACATTCCTACCTCTATGGCATTTCATATAGGCTACTATATTTGTTATATTATATATCCAAAATGTTAATGTGCAGTTGACAAACTATACATCATTAAAAAGATCTAAGACTCAAGCTTCACATTTTGACTCTTAAAATCTTATATTGACCGTAATTTCTTAATATGCTTAAAAGCATGCACATTTGGAGAAAAATTGATGGATTCTCATATGTTTATGTCAATTTTCTATACAGAGGAGTAATATTTATTCAATATTTCTAGTCATCACTATGAGCACTGGATACTGTGTTTTCAATTCATACTTGCAGCCGGAGGGCGCTCTGTGCTCCTTTAGTCCACAAATGTCTCAATGAAGAAAAGGCATATCATGTGACATTCCAGGAACTAACAGAGGCTTCCAGAGATCGCTAACCATGGCTATAACATGCAGATAGACACTTTTGAAGATAATAAATTCACGATTGCGACGATGAATACATGTATTGCCTCAGAATTTGCGTCTGAATAGCACTCGCTCCGTGGGCGTGGCCGAATTAGCGGATAATGAGCTGAGTCACAGGCTTCTGACATGTGTCTCTTTTCATACAGATTACATCAACAGAGAATTTTTATTTTTCGATTTGACTTACACGATTTAAAACCTGACATTTCAATGTTTCTTTAGACATAAATCTAATTTTTTTGTGATTAGTATTCACTAAGTTACAGTTTATTTTCTGAGAACTATCAGATTGGACTTCGTTCAGAGGGAGACGAAAGATCATGCATCATGTTTGTTTTCTTTATTTTACAAAAAGCACAACATTTTGTTTTTACTCTGAGTGTACACAAATAAAAGAAGATATTCCACAGATTAAAATGGTGTATAACTCTTAATTGTATGTGCAACATTGAGTATTTTGAGTCTCTTTCACACTGGTAAGAAAAAAACCGAGGTGGTATCGCCGGCGATACCTCCGACTCAAGGGAGTTAATGTTATGAAGTGTCGAGAATACTTTTTGTGCGCTAAAAAAAACAAAATAACATCTTTATTCAACAATATCTAGTGATGGGTGATTTCAAAACACTGCTTCATGAAGCTTCGAAGCTTTACGAATCTTTTGTTTCGAATTAGCGGTTCGGAGCACTGCCAAAGTCACGTGAACCATTGAAATTTCAAAACACTTATGACGTAACAAAGCCTCGTTTACTGAAATCACATGACTTTGGCAGTTTGAGATCGTTTGATACAAGCTCCGAACCACTGATTCGAAACAAAACATTTGTAAAGCTTCGAAGCTTCATGAAGCAGTGTTTTGAAATCGCCCTTCACTAGATATTGTTGAATAAAGTCGTTATTTTGGCACACAAAAAGTATTCTCGTCGCTTCATAACATGAAGCTTGAACCACTGTAGTCACATGAACTGTTTTAAATATATATTTAGTAGCTTTCTGGGCGTCTGAAAGTCTAAATTAACTTGCTGTCACTGAGCGATTGGATTTCATCAAAAATATCTTAATTTGTGTTCTGAAGATGATCAAAGGTCTTACGGGTGTGGAGCGACATGAGGGTTAGTAATAAATGACAGAATTTTCATTCTTGGGTGAACTAACCCTTTAATATGTGGCACCTTCAGACGTTTAGTTTTTTCCATACATTTAGCATTATTAATCAGCATATAAAGAGCATTTCATAATAAACAATGTTATAATTTTGAAAATTATTTAGAGATGTCAAGGAAAGACAAAAAACTTTGAAATTACTAGTTAACTTAGTTTTTTTTGCTCATACATAATCTAATAATCAGAGTTTTGATTATTAGATTATGTACGTTGTTTGTTTATCGTTGTTTATTACTTTGAGCAAATTATAAAAATGGTCCATACTTTTCTTAAGAGGTAAACTCTGCATCCTTAGTATGTTTTCTCAGTCCCACGGCCTTTTATGTGCCATACACATAGGTGTCTAAATGTGACAGAGAGATAGATAGATAGATAGATAGATAGATAGATAGATAGATAGATAGATAGATAGATAGATAGATAGATAGATAGATAGATCCAGTTGGGAGAAATATTTGCTTTTTTGGGGGGTCAATATTGGTTAAAATTTTTAGACATCACTGCTTTGGCTCTCGGGGCCCAAGATTCTCATCTTTGATGACTATTTTGAGTGTTTACGATTTTACAAAGAACTACGGCTGCCCCGATGGAAATGTACAGTATAACTGTTCCAAAAAAGTATTGTCTGGACCTCCGCTGGGAAGGAAATATAGAGACCGGACCTCTTGGAACTTTAATTGAATAGCCCTGCTGTAGACTCATACACATACACGTTCAAGCAATGAAAGCTAAGTTGGCAGCCTAATTTCTTGCATTTACTTTAACGCAGCACTTGACGTTACAAAACGACCCTTCGTCCCTCAGCTGAACCCAATTTATATGTTATTTGGTTAATTAAAAGGGCAATTCTTCCTCTCTGTTTTTTAGAGACGTCAAAGCAGGCTTCAACGAAAGCCTCTCTGAGTTAGCAAATCACTGTGTGACGCCTGCAAGAGACAAGCGAGATTTCAGAAACTGTTGTGTGTTAGTATAAGGTCCACATTTTGAAGTGGCATGGCAAAGAGTTTGTGAGCTCAAAGTGGAGATGGCAATGTTTGAATGTTAAAATAGTTGAATGATACCTAAACATATTTGAAAATGTTTAAGTTTTCTCTTTCTCATGCACTCTGCTTCTTCGATTAACTGTTTGGAGAAGTTTCATCTGCAAACCCAACTCGTTTTCTCAAATGGGTTCTTTGGAGGAGTTGCAATGTTTCAATGTATATGCTATTATTTCAGGTGCATTCTAATTTATTTTAATTATGTTTGATCATGTTGCTCAATTATTGCTAATAAAATGTGGGTAAAGTTTAGTATGTCTGGAAGACATTATCATCAACTTAATTGTTACTTGCACCGACTAAAATTATATGCTATTTCTGTCAAATCGTAATGGACTAATATTAATGAATATGACTGCAAAGTATTTGATTTGATTACTCACAAAGACTAAAAGTGTGTGAAACAGATTTAGGGGCCGTTTACACGACACCGTTTTTAACTAAAAATGGAAAACTTTTTATGCATTTTGGCCGTTCATTTACACAATGACAGTGTTTTGGTGGCCTGAAAACGCAAACTTTTGAAAACTGGTTTTTGAAAATGGTCTCCATGTAAACAACAAAAATGTGAATCTGTGAAAAGGATGACCATGCACATGCGCATTATACAGCGTTTTTAGTAATTTTCACGGATTCCTATGAATGGGGATCATTTTGACAATGGTGTCTCAAAGGAAAAACTTCTCCGTTTTAAGCATATCATTGTTGTTTAAACGTACCCTTGGACAATGTTCATTTGATTGTAGTTGCAGATTTCACTGTAATATTGCATGTTGCCTATTGTTGAGATTAATAGTCCAGTAAGTGGTGTGAAAAAGTGTGATGTCAATAAAAACATTTCAAGTAAACTTTTAGGTTAAATTTAAAGGACATTTTCATGAAAATACAGAGACTGCAACTAAAACTAAAGAATCTGATTTGCATGTGAATCATTCATTCCAATTCAAATCAGCCAGTTCATTGAAAAGAATCAACTTAACTGAACTATTCCTTGACAAATCAGCCCACAACACTCAATCAAGTATTGGAAAACGATAGGGTGTGTTTCCTGACAGCATAACCTTTGTGAATAATAACTATAGTTGTATCCAGCCACATACTACAACTCTTTATATATCCCCATGTAGCTTGAGAAAGATCGATCTCTTTTTTATGAGGTAATGAAATGCACACAACTCTTGTCCCAGAAGGATGTGCTCATTGAAAGGACTAACACAATGAAAACAAATCCTCTGTGCGGTTTGGCGACTTCCCTTTTTAAGTCTTGTTTAAATTTTGGATCATTCAACAGCTTAAACCATGGAAAGACTGGCTTTGAAACATCACAACACAATACCAAAAGATCGCAAATGAATAATATCCATCTGACATCTGCTTAATGATAGATGTTTACTTGGATAGTGGTCTGCAGCGGGGCATGTGTTGTTGACAACGTTACAGCTAATAGTTAGGCCTTCGAAACAGCAAATTGCATTCAAATGTTGCCTTTAGCAGTTAGGAAACGGTTGGTTTTTTAAGAACCTTCCCTCTTTCAGAGTCTCCCTCGCATATCATATGAGTCTCTTTTCATCATCAGAAATGAGCTCCGTTTTGTTTACTTTGCTCTGTTAGTTTGGGAGTACCGAGATTTAGGAAGTCATTCAGTGTGACCAGACTCTGCGGTCTGACGTTTGAGTTTCTCAGAAGTCGACCCTCATCAGAGCTCTTGGCTCCTTCTTTGTGAAGTCTAGACATTTAAAGACCCGGGATTTAGAGCGCAAAAAATAAAGGGGTTACAAATAAAAAGGAAACCATCTTGGCCATATCATGTACCTTACATGCATCACTGGATGCCTAAATCGATCTGGAAGAGCCCCAGCGTCATAATGCGGTCCACCTCATTCGGTTGGTTTACATGTTAATGGGCAAGTGAAGACAGTGGTAAACATTATAAGCAAGTGTGGACTAAAGATTACCTCATCCATTCACCGACTAACAGTACAGTCATGCAGTGGCTTCGATTTTCCAGTTTTCCTAATTTCAAGTATCTTTCCATGGGGAAAATATTCCCATTTAGTTGTATACAAATAATATTGAAGAGAAATGTGAGTGATTGTCTTAACTGGATACTTAAAGGTGTTTCAAAGAACATGATAAACCTATAGGGTTCCTCTATATGGTCTCCAAAGTAGCATCAGTTATAGACTGGATAACTTTGAGTTTCTTTAGCCAGGATTTTCTTTCTCAATGTGGCCTTTATTAAAAGGATCTCTGTTCACAAGAGACACATTGTTCTGCCTTGGAATGGTGCAGTATTGTAAACACCAATCTTCTAGAGATGCTCTTCCAAGTAGGCATCTGATGTGAGCGTTTATGTCAAATGACTATTCAGTCAGAAGAGATGCCAAAAACACTAACAAATATAAAACACGTGTTATGGCCCTTGAATGACAGTTGATCAGTTATATATGTTATTGTTAGAGCTAAAACAAAACTTGGTTTCAAATCAAGTCTGAACGATTTTTATACCTGGTCATTGGTGATTCATCATAATGTTGGTTTATTCATGATATTCACTTTATTTCAATAGTCCACTTTAGACATTCTACTAAGTAACTTTGCAACTACATGTCAACTAACTCCCATTAATTTGCAACTACATGTCAACCAGCTCTCATTAGAGTATTAGTAGACTGTTAGAATTGGGTTTGGGTTAGTAGAATAAGTTGACATGTACTTGCATAGTTACCTAGTCACTACAGTTCTGTTGGGGAGCATCAAAATAAAGTGTTAGCAGATATTAAAGGGTTAGTTCACCCAAAAATGAAAATTCTGTCATCAATTACTCACCCTCATGTCGTTCCAAACCCGCAAGACCTTCATTCATCTTCGAAACACAAATTAAGATATTTTTAATGTAATCCGAGAGCTCTCTGAATCAATTTAACAGCAATTTAATTACCACTGTCAAGGCCCAGAAAGGTACTAAAGACATTGTTAAAGTAGTTAAAACGCAGTGCAGCGCTTCCCTGTTTATGTCCGAACGCCGGCTCAGTATTGGCCGACGATGTACACATGAGCAGTACGACGCATACGTTTGATACTGACGCAGGAGCCGGCTAATGAGTAGGTGTTCGGACATAAACACGGAAGCACTGCACTGCGTTCACTACATCAACTGCATAGAAGACTAACATGGAAGAGAAGAGATTGTTGAATAAAGTCGATTGTTGAATAAAGTCGTTTTTTTGTTTTTGTTTTTGTGCACAAAAATTATTCTGGTCCCTTCATAAAATTAAGGTTGAACCACTGCAGTCATGTTGACTATTTTAACAATGTCTTTACTACCTTTCTGGGTCTTGACAGTGGTAATTAAATTGCTGTCTATGGAGGAGTCAGAGAGCTCTCGGATTTCATCAAAATCTTAATTTGTGTTGCTAAGATGAACGAAGGTGGGGAATTAATGACAGAATTTTCATTTTTGGGTGAACTAACCCTTTAAGCTGACAGTCTACTAGAGGTGACCCTGAACAGTTGATGAATCGATGTTTCGATAGGAGGAGCCTGATTCGACTACCAATCTCACAGTCGAATCTTTGCAGAGGTGTTATAAGACGAGATATGGGGGTGCTCAATATCTAATTTCACAGAGACCTACTGGTTTTCTCCCAATAGGTTAATATACAGCCTATTGTGATAATGCTGTAAATAAAAATGTGAAAAGAAAGAAGCGTTTAATAAATATGTTTTAATGTGCCTGAATAAATCCAACCACCCCTGTGACAGAGTTAAAGGATTAGTCCACTTTTAAATACACTTTTCCTGATAAATTTACTCACCCCCATGTCATCCAAGATGTTCATGTCTTTCTTTCGTCAGTCGAAAAGAAATGAAGGATTTTGATGAAATCATTCCAGGATTATTCTCCTTATAGTGGATTTCAATGGTTACCAACAGGTTAAAGGTCAAAATGACAGTTTCAGTGCAGCTTCAAGGGCTTTAAACGATACCAGATGAGTAATAAGGGTCTTATCTAGCGAAACGATTATGCTTTGATTTATGCTTTATAAACGAAATATCGCCTTGAACGTACTTTCCGCTTGCGCATTCTTCATAACGCTTACGCTGAATGTTCTTCGCCTTCCCTATTCTACTTACGGAACTAACGCAGCGCCAGTTTCATTTTTTTCCGTAAGTAGAATAGGGAAGGCGTAGAACATTCAGCGTAAGCGTTATGAAGAATGCGGAAGCGGAAAGTACGTTCAAGGCGATATTTTGTTTATAAAGCATAAACGGTTGTATTTTTTTCGAAAATGACCGATCGTTTCGCTAGATAAGACCCTTATTAATCTGTTGGTAGCCATTGAAATCCACTATATGGAGAAAAATGCTGGAATGTTTTCCTCAAAAACCTTCATTTCTTTTCGACTGACGAAAGAAAGACATGAACATCTTGGATGACATGGGGGTGAGTAAATTTATCAGGAAAAGTGTATTTAAAAGTGGACTAATCCTTTAAGTTTCACCTTTCCATGATCCATTGACCAACAGAGGAGCATCTTGGCGGCAGGAATTAAACCTTTGACAATGTCTGGGATAAGAAAATCTAAAATGTGGAATTGGATGCACTTTGAAATGGTTAAAGATGATCCAAAAAAAGTAAAATGCAAGATGAGCCAACAGCTCATGTCCTACCACTCAACAACGACAAACACTGCGGCGCGCTTCTGCCGGCCAACGTAAACGAGTTGACTACCGCACTACTTGAAAAGACTCAAATGGACACAGACAGATCGCATGAAAGACTGGATTTTTTTTCTCTCAATCAGGTAGGGTACAAGTGATTTCAAAACATTTCAGCCGGTCTAATTTGTTTTTTTTTTGGATGGTGTGAACATATTTAGCTAAAAAGACTGCCACTCCAGTTTAGCGTTTATTGTCTCTGCAGTTAAAAAGACAAAGTTGACACTTCTGGCTATACTTTCATTATTTTAATAATTTCTTTAATTTTACTTTATTTATTGATCACTCTGGGTTATCTAATTTAACTATTTGTGGCTTGTGTTTTGAATATATGTTCCTCAGCACTTTAGGCATTTGCACACATTTGTTCTGAATCTTGTGACTTAATTATGAATTATGATAATTCGTTTTTTTTTATTATTATTACGGTATATTCTGTTCTAATTCAATTCTGTAAATAAATTTTCGATTGTTTTTCGGTGCATCAATGTTGTGCTGTAGAGTTAAAGCTCGCACAGGCAATTTTGCCGATTTAATGTGATTTGCAGACATGTGAAATGCATATCTATTTGCAGTGTGGCCTTTCTGCAGTTATTTATATATATAATTAGGTTTATTGATCCAAAATGTTTTTATTCATTTTCTTCTATATCTTTGTGTGGTGTTCTGTACACCATGGCTGTGAATGTTTATCCTTAATGACTTTCATTTCAATTTAAAGAAGATAAAAAGTCATTGTCAGTTTCGTCTATCACTTGACAGGCAGTTTTGGTCACTTTCTTGTGCTGTGTGTGAAAGAAAATAAAAGTTGTCTTAAGGCCTGGGTATAGGCCTTACTTCATTTTCCACGTCCTGCTCCGTCTCGTGCACAGTTGAGCGCACAAGTCTTTCAAAGTAGCCTATACTCCTTTGGCCTTGAGCACGGAAAGAGTTTGTGTGCAATATCTAGTGGACTGCTGTTTTCAAGTGCTCAAGTCCCCCCCCCCTCCCCTCCCCCCCTCACACATATATGATTCGACTATCAGTCGACTATAGTTGATGAATCTGATTCGACTATGTAAATCCGTAGTCGGGGACACCACTACGGTCTACTAACAGTCTAATGATTGGTAGTTGACATGTAGTTGTAAAGATAATTATAGTTAGTCTAAAGTGGACTATTGAAACGAAGTGTTACCTGATATTTATACCCAGTGTGATATGATATTTGGTCATAGAGACAGACAGTGTGACTATGTATGAATATAAAATAATATTAAAAAACTACTGTGTTAGCACCTGGATTGAGCAGGTAAAGACATGCCACACATGAGCGATCCATCGTTTTATGGTCTGACATGTGTTTTTTTTTCGCCATGACGACATTAATGATTAATAGTCCCAATCCAGATGTATCCAGTCACATCAGTGTATGACATTTGGGGGTTTCCCTGCCATGATTACTCATCAGCATTATTTCCAACTGTCATGTTATTCATGTAAGTCATGTTATTACATATCTCTCTCTAATAACACTGATGCTCTCAGTACAGCAACAATTCCCTTGGCCTTAGGTGTTTTTAGATATTGACCCATGTATTTGGAATAGGGCTTTGTTTCAACACAAGGTGGCGTTGTCTCAAAGTCTTTATGCTTTGCTGGGAGCCCAAAGGAAACATTTGCTCAGAGGTTGCTCTTTCACAGTTCAGGAGACATAATGGACCCTTGTGAAAAAGAAGTACACTTTAACACTTAGTGTTTGCATTATTAAAATAATATACTTTAAAGTAATAAACTTGAGTGCGAACTGAATGTAATGTTTTGGACACTTAATTGCATGTTAACTGCAATTATATTAAAAGGTATTATGCTTAAAATTTATATTAAATGCAATGAGCTGAAGTTTTGACCCACTTAAGTAAAAATTAAGTGTCATTTCATAATTACTTCTGTCTTTGAAATATGGCTTAAGTGTACAGCTTGCAAATATATTAACTATAAATGTAATATCAGTTAAAATTATAATCAAGTCATTTACATGTGCTTTAGTATGTTAGTAAACATTTTTTAATTTGACATTATTGCAAAGTTCACTTTTTAAAATGTACTCTCTTTAAGTACACATAAGGGTCCTTTTAGTCCCTCAATATATTATCTGCAAGTACAGTTTCTTAAAATATACTTTATACAAATATTTTTCTCAGGAGAAATAAAACTAGATACAAATGAGACAACTGTTGACATACAGTATGAATATAGCACTACAAAGTTTATGTGGCTGGCATAACTCATTTATTAATTTAGTCTCAGAAGAATTTGATGGGAAATGTTTGTGTTCATTTAGAAATTTGAGTCCAGAAATTTGTACACATTTTTGAAACTCTAAAGGACACTATTAAGATCCCTAAAGTACACTCTATTGTTTCCCATTTAATTTCATTCCTGTCTAGGAGAAACAACTGAGATATTGAGATGTCATTTGTGGCTTTTTGAGAATGTGTAAGTGTGTATGTTTAAATGCGTAAAGGTTATTATGGGATTATTGGGGCGTTTGTAACATTAGATATGTCTTTATAACAATATTTATACAGTGAGTAGATGAATCATGAAGCGCATTACACCAATGCAATGTAGCGTCTCGGATGATTTCAGACAAAATGTTTGTTTACATTGCGAGCATGACTCCATCTGTTTCGTCTGTGGTGGAAATTTTTACGAGCTCTGTCACTGCGCTCTTTCCGTATTGTGACATTTTAATTTTGGGAAGAACTATTCCTAACATCGGTATCAAAAGGTTTACAAAACAAAAGATCACAAAACATCACATCACGAAGGAATCAAGATGAATATTTGTTTCTCCATAACTGGGCATAGCTGGATATTCAGACAGTCGTGGGGTGGATTTTACTGAGTCACAGTGATTACATGCACATGGCGCACAAGGTCTGACAGAAGACACTCCCAAAACGGATCAGCTGTACGCCCTAAATTGAGCCCCACCCCACAAACCTACAAATACCCCGTCTGTGTTGCTAAATATAACCGTGATCAATGCCAGCCTCACTTTATGTCTGACTTATGAACTCAGTTCAGACTTGTGGATGATTATCTCATTCGCTCCTAGCATATTCACAGCCCCAGGGTCCATGTTTTGATCGGGCAGACAGGATGTTTAAGAGGCACGTATGGCTTTTTAATCATCCTGGGCGTCTATTTCACACTCAGTCTATCTGGTGCACCAAAATAATTCCAGTTCAATGTCCAATAACTTTTCATTTTCATACTCAACTGATAAACTGGTTTTGATCCATCTAGAACAACTCTGTCCACATTATGTTAACTGAGCAGGGACACCACAGACAACACGTTCTCACTCCCAACTCGTCACGTACGCTTGTTTAGGTCCCCTCAACATCACTTTTTAATGTACCCCTTTAGCGACATTTTTCAACGCCCAGGGCACTCCATTGCTTTCAATGAGAAATACACACAGACACGATGGGTATGGGAATTTTATCACACTTTAGTTTATTAATAGTTAGTAAGGTCGTTACTAATTGGGTAGGATTAAGGGATGTAGAATATGGTCATGCAGAACAAGGCATTAATATGTACTTTAAAAGTACTAATAATCAGCCAATATCCTAGTAATGTGCATGCTAATAAGCAACTAGTTAAAGGGTTAGTTCACCCAAAAATGAAAATATTGTCTTTTATTACTCACCCTCATGCCGTTCCACACCCATAAGAGCTTCGTTAATCTTCAGAACGCAAATTAAGATGTTTTTATTTTTTTCCGATGGCTCAGTGAGGCCTGCATAGCCAGCAATGACACTTCCTCTCTCAAGATCCATAAATGTACTAAAAACATATTTAAATCAGTTCATGTGAGTACAGTGGTTCAATATTAATATTATAAAGCGACAATAATATTTTTGTGCTCCAAAAAAAACCAAAATAACTTATATAGTGATGGCCGATTTCAAAACACTGCTTCATGAAGCTTCGGAGCATTATGAATCTTTTGTGTCGAATCAGCGGTTCGAAACGCCAAAGTCACGTGATTTCAGCAGTTTGCCGGTTTGACAACCGATCCGAATCATGATTCGACACAAAAGATTCATAACGCTCTGAAGCTTCATGAAGCAGTGTTTTGAAATCGGCCATCACTATATAAGTCGTTATTTAGTTTTTTTTGGCGCACCAAAAATATTCTTGTCGCTTTATAATATTAATATTGAACCACTGTACTCACATGAACTGATTTAAATATGTTTTTAGTACATTACTGGATCTTGAGAGAGGAAATGTCATTGCTGGCTATGCAGGCCTCACCGAGCCATCGGATTTCAACAAAAATATCTCAATTTGTGTTCCGAAGATTAACGAAGGTCTTACGGGTGTGAAACGGCATGAGGGTGAGTAAATAATGACATTATTTTCATTTTTGGGTGAACTAAACCTTTAATAGTGAGAATTGGACTAAAGTGTTACCTGTAATTTTATCATCATGATAAAATTATATATTTTGGGGTATAATTTTGGCATTATGACATATATGTTGGCGTATGATTTTCAATTTAAACAGCCACAATTTTTTTTTTTTACATTACATTATTTAGATATTTTTGAGCATGTAACCTAACCCCTACCCCTAAACCTAATCATGTGTATAATAAAACACAGTATATGACAGACAGATACAATTTATTCAAAAGTACAAATATTTTAAGTGTTCCAAGGCAAAACGATTGATTTGTGTGAGGAACAGGCCTAAAAGCCATCACGTCTCCATCCGCCGTAAAGCTCAGATCCTGTGCACACATTCAAACCAGATGAAGCATTATGTCAGCTTTGATCGTCAAATGGCATTGGCTCTTGTGTGTCTTGTGACCGTCATGTGTATCTTTTGAATGAGATATGACTGTGTGCGTTCACAGAGCGGGATCATTTTCAGCGATTAAAACATTTAGGGCCAGATTTACTAAACGGCAAATTAGAGCACAATTCCAAAAAAGCATCGATTGGAGTGGAAAGTTCTGCGCGTGATCTACTGACGATGCGCAAATTAAAGAACACAGACGCAGCCGAATCATTTTCACTATGATCATCGCAATCTACCAAGAGCAGCGCAAATTAGCATCTGGTTTAAGATGTGCTTTATTTGGGCTGTAAATAATGGCGTAAATACTAGTAAATTGACTAGCGCAAACCTTTGTAAATCACATTGCACGATTCTTTTGAATATTCTCCTCCAATAAATTTTGCGTCTGAAAGGGAAACTCCTACAAATGCATATGCAATAAGGTCAGCCGCAAAAATAACTGTGTCCACACCTTTTCCACACCGTTTTTTAATGCCAAAAGAGGGTTAGTAAATCTGGCCCTAAGTTCCACTCTGTTTAGATATCGAATGGCTTCAGACGGCTTGGAATGCAACACAAGTTGTTTGTAATACTTGTATGCTGTTTTTGGTCAGTTTTTGCAATAAATGCCTGTGACTGCACTTTTATTTGCCTGTTACGTGTTTTATTTTGAAAACTGAGTAGGTTTATGGTAGGGTTTGGGTTTAAGTGCTCCAAAATATATGTATGAAATTATAAATTTTTATAAAGTCATTTCCACTTTTACAAATGCATGCAAAGGATTAAATGCGTCTTGATCTGAACAACTGAAAAATGACGTTGAAAGGGTTCCATGTGCATTAAAAAGTGACACCAAGGGATCCTGACCAAGCATCCATATGTGATGAGTTGGGAGTGAAAACATGTTGCCAGAGAAGATCAATATTAATATTTTGCTAGTAGTTGCCATCGCTTCAGTAGTAACAGGCTGGAACTTGCAAGAACATCTGTCAAGTGAAGCCTTAATAAATGGCATTGAAGAAACTGTTTGTAAGCTTAACAGGTGAAAATGTTTCAAGTGTTGCCAAGCGAACAGGTTTAGTATCAGTGATTGTTAGCAGCTCACCGTAACGCCACTTTGATTCCATTAACTCGTATGCTTATACATCTGCCTGTATGTCACGTCTGGATTATGTGATCCCTTTTATCCCTTTTTTATTTAGAATAAAGCAAAGCTTGATTTTATTCCACTTGTCAGATGGATACAGTTGCCATGATAATGTCATTTCTTTACAGACCAACACAGTGAAATTGATCAATCAAAAACAATAGTAATATTTAATCTTATGAAGCTTGTGTAGTTTATTTCAAGATGCACTAATGTTTAAACAGTAATTTTAACACATATGGTGTATGTTTTAAGGTTACATTATCAACACTACTTATTTTATATCACTAAACACTACATTATCTGACATTTGTGAATACTTTAATCATGGGTGACAAATACAGTCTTAAATATTTGGGTCATTCTCAGAAAGCTATGCCATTTGTTTCAGATTTCAACTGTTTCAGACTATGCCAAAATTTCAGATCTTTAAAAGTAATTTATTTAACGTAAGCGAACTAGCATAAAAATAAATAAATAAAAAATGGTGTAGTTACTGTATCAAGCAGCAGGGACTAACTGGAAAATGCTAATCAGACCAGCCTTGGGTTATTATTGTTTCATGAAAACCCCTGAGTCGTTTCATGAAAATCCCTGAGTCATTTTTACAGAGATTGGAATTTCTTCTTTGGCGTGATGCTGCATCATCAATGTTTCAGGAACAGTTTTTTTCAGTTTTCACTGAAATTGATTATTTGCTGGTAAGTGTACTCATGTGTTACTGTCACTCTTTTCTTCGTCCTTTTCCCCCCAGGAAAAGCATACGTGAATATTACCGTATATAAACACCTTTGGACACAGCTGTTATTTCCCAGAAAGTGATTGCATAATTTTCAAGAGTTTTGGGCCAGTCCTAAGTGTGCCTGAAAGTCTGTTTTTAAGCAAACATCGTATCATCAACGACAACATCTTAGAATCAGATAATGTGGATGAGTATTTCTATGCAAACGTTTGTGAATATTATACAAAAGCCATCATCTGCTAAGCAATCTTAAGAGTCTTGAGACACTAATGTTGAAAGGCGTGCATTATGCTGTTGAATCAGACTTCCCAGTTCTCCAGATGCTTTGTATGAATCAAGCACAGAACCTTTTTTATTGCATTCCACTTACTCAAAGGCAATTTGTAAGTGCTTTGTCTTGTGGCATTGGGAAATGGCTACATAACACTAAGCCTCGCCATTTGCCGGAGGCATATAAACGAGAGCATTTTTAACATTCCAAGGATTTGAACATTTATACTTAGGAGCAAGCATTCCCATAAGCATGTCCAAGCATGCGTGGGAAGATGTCCAAACAATTGGTGTAGGTACAGATTTTCATTATTGCATTGCATTTATTGCATTTATGGTTGTTCTAATTGGTGGCATAATCATACAGATTAGTTTGGTTCACTTTAAAGAAGAGATTCAGTCAAATTTTCTTTGAGGCATTAACATATATAGGGTCTTTCGCACCGAATAGTTCTAGGAACTAGGATAGGTCCCCGAGAACTAATTTCTCCACCGGGCCATGTTCCCGGTTGCATTCGCACTGGGAATAGGAACTCTGAAGCAGCCGACAGCAGCGTCTTTAAGCGCGGCATTTACAAACGCTAAAAACCAGTAGTGATGCCGTGATCGGAGCTGTGTTTGTGTGTCGTGGGTTACGTGATAACGGAGATGGAATGTAAACGCATAATTTACACGACTGAAAGAGCAAAAAGTGGGGCTAAGAGACGAAATCTCCTATGACAACTTTCAGTATTACATAACATCGAGGTGGAGAAAAGAACACAGACAACAGGTAAGTGCCGTCATCACTGTTTTTCATGTTCGTGAAGTAAATATGTTTGCACGGCCGGTGTTTGACATGCGTTTGACCAATCAATGTACACTCACGTCACTGATAGTTCCTATAGTGCTGGTTTAGACCCTACTCTGAAGTAGGAGCTAATTTAGTTTCCGCAAAAGGAGTTCCTAGAACTAAAATCGTTCCTAGTTCCTGTGGTGCGAACACGCCAAAATCCGGGTACTTCAGCCAATAGTTCTAGGAACTATGAAAAGGTTCCTTATCTATCTCAAACCCCTGAAATAAACCAAGGAAGAAAACAAAATGGACCAAAAACCACTCCACTTTCCACTTTCAAGGTCATGAGTAAAGTAATGGCAAAGATAACTGGCTTTATTTCCCTCACGTCACTCCTGGGTCTGAGTTTGGTTCTTTTTAAGAGGACTGAAGAGTGGCAATTCCTTCAAAATCCCTGAAATGAACCAGAAAAGGACAGTGCACTTAAGTTACCAGGCATCTGTCTCAATACCACTAGTTTACATTCTCTCACACACATTGTACTGAGAGCACCTTGTAATTTATAGACTTTTCCCTTCTTTGGCTTTCATTATCAGTTTTTCTTTACTCATACCCCACCGTGAAGCATACATTGCGATTCACATGTTTTACCTCCATTAAATGATGCTTTCGAAGGAAAGCCTTCGGTTGAGCTGTGCTGTTTCTTTGTGGTCCTCTTAAAACAAACAAACCAAGTGATTCAAATAACAGTCTACTTTTTCACTGGCATAACCATAACTCCTCTTTAAAGCCACACTTGAGCTACTTGTTATGGTTTGGTTACCTGCACCCTATAATGTTTTCAACAGTGTTTCCTGGAAGGATATTCGCAGAGGCCAAAGCCATAGGTTTTCAAGATCACAGGTAAATAATGCCATGGCGACAAATGCTGACTTTCCTCTATAGAGATTGCATGACTTCCTTCACTGCAACCATGTGTTTTATTATGTTAAAGTAATTTCTGCTGCGGTTAGAAATACGTTAGGTTGAAGGGCAGTTCTCGAGAAAGCAAGTAATGATATTATTGTGGAGACACAGACTGACCTCATGCCATAACTCCCATGTGTGTATTAATCTCAGGAAGCACTCCATTATGCACTGCCTTTTTGTTTGTAGGATTTGAAAAGTAAAACTAACTGCATTCTAGGTCACAAACCAATATGTCTTTAAAAAAGTATATATTTTTCCAGGTTTAAGGTACACTTTGTATCTTTTTTGTTCAAAATTTACCAAATTTATATAATGAGCGAGTATGAATCCATCTTCCAAACCGTGTTTTTGTCTTCTGAATTCTGAATCACTATGATACGCCCATAATAAGTGTTTATATTCAGACTATTTTAGACTGGGCGGGATGACAACTGCTGCGGAGTAGCCCAGTACCTGAGTGACTCATCATATACATAAACAGAGAGAAGGAGCTCTGGCTACAGTGTTATTCCTCAAGACGCATGCAGCTTTGTTTGTGAGTCAGTGGCTATGTTTCCATCCAAAGTTGCATATTTAACTTGTCCGCAAATTTGGAATATCGCACAAAACATTTGGACTGTTTCCATCCAGTGAGATGAAGAAAACAAAATTGTCACTTCCTGATAAACTGGCGCTAAATATCACTAAGAAAAATGGAAGTTTCTGCAGTAGAAACCTCTGTATATAATAATTTTCGTATGTAATAAATCACTAGCGCCTCAGAACGCTTAGACAAAACGCAATAAACATTGTCATGTTATCTTGCATTCTGATGACTGGTGTTTGTGAACGGATTTGTGTGACACGCTTCCGGGAGGGAACTATACCGAACCACTTTAACAACAGACTTTGCTCAGGCATTACAGAATGACCAAAACAGCATTTCAGATGCTGTGCAATGAGATCGGTCCGCTGGTTGGTCCAGTTATGCCGTCCCATCGCAAAGTCACGTCTTTTTTGATGCGCATCAAGGAATGTATTCAGTAAAAGTGTTTCTGCGCATGTTTTTGTATTGCATAAAAAATGTATCTGACTCATTTGAGCGCATATGTTTTTTATGCACATTTTAAGAATGAATGCACATCTTGGCGTTTCCATCCAGCGTTTTTTTAAGGGATATCCCAACATGCGCATAAAAATAGGTGGATGTAAACATAGCTAGTGAATCATGGGCTCAATGGGTTTGTTCAAAAATACTGATTCATTCAGGAACAAAACACCACTTCTTCTTGTTAAAGGATTAGTCCACTTTCAAATAAAATTTTCCTGTTAATTTACTCACCCCCATGTCATCCAAGATGTTCATGTCTTTCTTTCTTCAGTCGAAAAGAAATTAAGGTTTTTGATGAAAACATTCCAGGATTTTTCTCCTTATAGTGGACTTCAATGGCTTCAAAGGGCTTTAAGTAGTTCGTTCCATAAGTAGAATAGGGAAGGCGTAGGACATACAGCATAAGCATTTTGAAGAATACGGAAAGCGGAAGCATGTGCAAGGCGATCATTTGTGTTTATAAAGCATATACAGTTGTATTTTTTTTCGAAAATGACCGATCATTTCCCTAGATAAGACCCTTATTCCTCGTCTGGTATTGTTTAAAGCCCTTTGAAGCTGCACTGAAATTGTAATTTTGACCTTCAACCGTTTGGGGTCCAGTGAAGTCCACTATAAGGAGAATAATCCTGGAATGTTTTCATCAAAAACCTTGATTTCTTTTCGACTGACGAAAGAAAGACATGAACATCTTGGATGACATGGGGGTGAGTAAATTATCAGGAAAATTTTATTTGAAAGTGGACTAATACTTTAATTAAATTGTTTCTCTTTAAAAACTAGAGGCAACAAAACAATATGTAATACGTATTTATTAGACAAAATTACAAAAGAAACCCATCTAATAAAAGGAGCAGTGGTATGGAGAGTAAGGTGTGTGGTGCTAAATTTGGATGCGACCGACCCCAATTTCCAATCTGCCTTTTTCCGAATTCATTCTTGCCCCTTTTCCCATCACGTATCACCTCGTAGAGGCATTTATTTTAAATAAAAATGAAGAAAACATTCTAAAAGTAGAAATAAAGTACCTAATGGGTTTTTAATAGTAGGAATAAAGCAGGGGAGTCCAAACTCAGTCCTGGAAGGACCACTGTCCTGCAGAGTTTAGCTCCAACCCACCTGGTCTCACGGAGTCACAACCATCACAAACACCAATCAACCCATCATTACCAGATCTGCCCACTCATTCACTTTCCCCGGAGTTCTGATTCGTCACACCTGCACCGCCTCATCAAGTCACCCCATATAAGCCGTCACATCCTGCAGTCCATTGTTTGGTCTCGTCGTTTATACGTACAGACCCCTTATCTGCTACTCACTTGATCCTCCGTGTCCCGACTTCAGTCATCCGTCTTCTATCGTCTTCTCCGAGCCTGCTGTGTGTTCCATTCTCCTCTGCCAGTGTGCACCTACAAGGACATTTCTGTTAATTAAGTTACCAGTTGACTCTCGTATGCAACTATACTCACCGTTTGCTGCACCCTGTTCCTGTGTTTTCTACAACCCTGTTCAATAAATGGCTTTTACTCTACTTACCTGTCTGTAATCTTCTGTTCTGTGGCACCTGGAAGTTTCTAGTATGTTTAGTAAGACCTTGATTAGCTGGTTCAGGTTGTGTTTAATTGGGGTTGGAGCTAAACTCTACAAGACAGTGGCCCTCCAGGATCAAGATCGGACAGCCCTGGAATAAACTGTTTAAAGGACAAATAATGCCCCAATTAAGCAGCATCCAATTATGATTTTAATAAATTTAATCATATACACTGAATGTTGTTTTTATTGAACACTGTTTTATAATATACTACAATACACCGAGGTGCAAATACTAAGTATAAATAGCATCTGTATGTACACTTAGTGCAAATATACATAGTCATATTTTTTTAATATGTGCTTAAGACTTCAGAAGTCTTGATTCAGTGCTTTATATTGTCTATTTTATCTCTCCAGGCCTTTTGCTCAACTCCCTCACTGTCTCTGATCCAAAGCCACCACTAACATGAAACACCATCAATCATCTTCTCCCTCATGACTTATCTACATTTTTTTTTTTTTTTTTACCACGGCCTTGCAAATTGCACACATTTGAAGACCACTCTGGCTCAGTTTCACTCAGTGTGAACTTGCAGCCATGAGAGAACTCAGTGTGCCGGGCTTGGGAATTGTCCTGAAGGATGATGATGAGGATAGAAACGGTGAGGAAGTGGAGGGAAATCTGAGAGGACTGAGACAATTGGAGCAAGCCTTGACTGTTGTTCCCACAAAGGCACACAAGCTCATCTCCTTCATCAACCGCTCAGACATGACCTCCTCCTCCGCCGCTCGTGCTAGCTATCCCACGCTTTTCATCACCCTCTCTGGCTCTTCTCTCTGTTTTACCTTCACCAATGCTCTTGAGGCATACAAGGACAACAATTTAACATGTTTAGTGCCAACAGTTTAGCAGTTTAACCCGTAATCACAGGCCTGTTAGGACAAACTGTGGTAGAGAGTTTCAAAAAGAATCAAAATATGTAATATAAGTCGAGACATGTACCTTATCTGTGATTTTCTAGAACATAATTTTTAGCACTTGTGAAGTAATTACTTTTTCCAAAATAAGCACCTACTCAGAGAATGCGATTTCAAATGCAGCCTTAGATTCAACAAAAAGTGTGTTCGACTTGAAGCGAACACACTTATTTACTTTCCTGATCCAGTCCTATGCAAAGTATGCTGGGAAATAAAAGTACACTGCCCAATTGACTGTTCAGAAAGATCCGCCCCTTTAGTTACTGTTGCTATGTCCGAAAAGCCATGCCACACCACACATCATGTTCTTACGCAGTGAAAAATACATCGCAGAGCAAAGAGGACATTAACAACGTGTCGACAGACAGGACAGAGAAAGTTACTTTTGATATGAAACAAAGTCTCAATTTGTAAATTTTGTAATTTTAAATATAAATACCATTTTGTGGCTCTTTAATGTGTCATGGCAGATCACTGTAGCGCCTTAGTTCAAGTGGCTCGTGAACCAATAATTTCTTCCTACTAGTTCATTTATAGCATCAAATAAACATGAATGAACATCAGAAGGAATGTTGTTTCAACCATCAGTACACACTATTGTTCAAGTTCAAGTCTACCGATGTTAAAGGATTAGTTCACTTTCAAATGAAAATTACCCCAAGCTTTACTCACCTTCAAGCCATGTATATGACTTTCTTCTTTCTGGTGAACACAATCAGAGAAATATTAATAAATATCCACCAGACCACCTTCCATATTCAATGTACGAAGAAAGTGTAAAACTCCTGCAGTTCACAAAGCTTACGCTACGTCCTACGCCTTCCCTATTCAACTTACGGAAAAAGTGTAACTGACGCGACGCCAGTTTACACTTTCTTCATAATTTGAATATGGAAGGCGGTCTGGCAGAAGCTAGAACTTTTACTTCATAACTTGTTTAAATATGGATACTTTTTTACACAAACGCATCGCTTCACTTAAGAAGGCCTTTATCAACCCCCTGGAGCCGTGTGGAGTACACGTTTATGATGGATGGATGTGGATGGAAGCACTTTCTTCAGCTCATACTCATTGGTCCCGTTCACTGCTATTATAAAGCTTGGATGCGTCAGAATATTTATTAATATTTCTCCGATTATGTTCACCAGAAAGAAGAAAGTCATATACACCAAGGATGGCTTGAGGGTGAGTAAAGCTTGGGATAATTTTCATAATTTTCATTTGAAAGTGAACTTTGGGGGCAGTCGTGGCCTAATGGATAGAGAGTCGGACTTGTAACCCAAAGGTCATGGGTTCGAGTCTCAGGTCCGGCAGGGATTGTCGGTGTGGCGAGTGAATGTCCAGCGCTCTCCCCACCCTCAATACCACGACTGAGGTGAGACCCTTGAGCAAGGCACCGTACCCCCAACTGCTCCCCGGGCGCCGCAGCAATGGCTGCCCACTGCTCCGGGTGTGTGTTCACGGTGTGTGTGTTCACTGCTGTGTGTGTGTGCACTTGGATGGGTTAAATGCAGAGCACAAATTCCGAGTATGGGTCACCATACTTGGCCACATGTCACTTCACTTCACTTCACTTCACTTCACTTCACTTCACTAATCCTTTAACCTACTAATTCTCCTTCTGCGTTATGATTGGTTAGATCGCCTGTCAATCAAACTCCTGACGAAGGGTCAATTTCAGTTAATGCTACAAAAATGATTTAGGTAGTCAAACTCAAAAAAATAAAATAAAATAAAAGTACACATCAAACAACAAAAGTACTACATACTTCCCTACTATATAGTAGTTGAAAAACAGTATGTGACAAAAGAAGTATTTCCGAATTCACAGTACTCATAAAAGAGTAGGCAAATTTTTTTTCGAGTGACCTACTACTTACGGCGTGATTCTGAAGTGTGCATACAATGGACACTTTACTATCCCATGAGGCCACCGGAGAGGATTTGTGAATAGCAGTGAAGCAATGTAAGTGACGTTGGTAGGTCACATAATAATGACAACATGGCGAATGTAGTACAGATTACATTTATACTACACACACTCTACTATAGAGAACATACTTTTTTTTAGTGGTCATGAAGTAATTACTTATTCAAAATAAGTACCTATTCAAAACAGTATGTGATTTCGGACACAACATTGTAGATTCTTTTGACCAAAAAAATAATTTTCATGTAAGAAGTATAACATTTTTTTATCAATGTTATTTTTTGCCTATGGTATTCATTGTACTGTAGATACAATTATTTGACTTACATAACCTAAAGTTTCTCTAGTTTAATTTGATGCTTTGCGTTCATGCTAACTTCAAACCCACGTTAAAACAGTTAGCTATGTTATGGCTGTTTGAGGTGGGGATAGTTGTAACAGTTCATAAAAAATGTTATAACCAACCCCTTATGATGAATCCAATGAGTCCAGTTATCGATCCACTCTTGAACCAATGTCATATTAATTTTTTCTTCCACATCGAGGGATTTATTCAGTAAATGTGTCTTAGGGCCAGATTTACTAAACGGGCCAAATTAGCGTGAGAGCGCAATTCCACAAACGCACCTATGGTAGTGGCAAGTTTTGCACGTGATCTACGCAAATTAAAAAACACAGACGCAGTCAAATCATTTACATAACGACCAACGTAATCTACCTAGAGCAGCGCAAATTAGGGTTGGGTCAAAAATAAGCAGAGCTGATGCTTATCGGGCGTGGGTCGAAACAGTCGCAACTTGTTACATGTAATATACGGATAACGTATTCCTCTGGCATTCCAACGAAAGAGGGTTTGCGCTGGCGCAAGCTGTTAGTAAATCCGGCCCTTAGTGTCTTAATTTATGCTTATTTTATGTCTTATGAGATAAAAAATGATCCGGCTCAACTGAGCGCACAATTTTTTAAGCACATCTTGGCATTTCCATCCAGGTTTTTTGTTTTGTTTTGTTTTGTTTTTTGTATGCAATATCTTAAAATTCACATAAAATAGGTGGGATGGAAACACAGCTAGTGACTGTAGTCTTATGTGACAGGCAAACAAACACACACAACAATTGTTTTGTGATAAAGTTCTAAAAGAAATACAATATGTTTTTTTTGTGTCAGTTTAAATTGTTCAATTTATTCAAAACTTTATTTTATGTACTTCTTGCATAAATTGGATATAGCGTACAACTGACGTTTCTCCTCTGCTTTGTTCATATAAAGCATGCTGATCGAAAGTTCAAGGAAAATATGGCAATAAAGTCTTTTATCTTAAATTTTGTATCCAACCATGTAGGATGGATATCACTGGCACACAAGTCATGCAGAACCACTTTGTCTTTAAGGGTCCATAATAGCAGCAAAAACGTATTAAGCATGAGATCACGAGAAGTCAACATGAAAACAAAATTGACCCTATTTACTTAATACACATCTTTGGTCCTATTGTGCATGATTCATCTGTGCATGTCACTCCAAAGACAATACATATTTGTCTTTATAATGCTTTATCAAAATGTACTTTACTCTGACGTCACAGTCCATGTGGGCAATTGGTTAATATTAACAATAGCCAAATAGCAAATTGTACATTGTTTTGTGCTGCTGTTGTAAGTAATATAACCTATTTAAACTCTATTTTTTTCCCCATTTATATTTCAGTATATGACGAACATGTTGCAATGTGTGGCACACAAACAAGGGCATATTTAAATATTTCCTTCAGTGTATAGTAGCCTAGTCTCACTGTATGAGAGGGAGAAAGGGATATGTGAGAGGTGTAGTGTTTTACACCAATGACACGTGAGCGCAGGTCAGGCAAGGCTGTAACAGAAACGAGAATGTGTCGGTGTAAGAGGAAACTAGGTTTCTACACTGGAATATGATTATGTTACCAATAGCTGAGCACACTTCTCCCAATGACATCTTAATATCATTCCCAGATCCGTGAAAAAACGCCACAAAAACATTAATATCCTCTGAGCCCTCCACTTTGTCTTCACTTTCAAAGCAGGTGTTCCTCCAGTTTTCCAGAGTTTTAATATCGGCTATTCCAAACGGCTTACAGACATTGACTTTCTTTTTTTCCTTTTCCACAGTCACAAATGAAATGATGGAGAAAACAGTTGTACGATCGCTCTACCTCTTCCTTTTTTTTAGGAACTAACGCTTCCATTTTTAACACACAGGATCAAGCTGTTCCTAACGTCCCACCCGCAGGAGATTTCCTTTGACACCACACACATGCACACGGACTCGCTCTCCCACCATTATATCCCTCTCTTAGATTTCTTCGGGATGTTCGGCTCATGGTTTTCCTTAATAGTCTTCTAGAGGTTAATCTCACCACCCACCTGTGGTCTCTGACAGGAACTCGCACTGTGATTCTGTGGCCCGTCTTGAGGATCTTACACTTAATTACAGTGTGGAAACTTCTTACTGACTTACTGTCAGGAGAGACAATTAAAACAGCTGGAAATGAATGAGGTTTGGACCAGCAGAGCTACAGGAACATGCGGAGGTCAAACCGTGAATCCAATCCTGGAAGCAAATTAATGTTAACCTACTATCAATCAGCCATTCAATAGAGTTCATCATTGACGAGTTTCCTGGAGTACAACAATGGCTGTTTTTATACAAGCATAATTACATCCTGAGGCACAACAGAGTTCATACTTTCTGAAATGTCTTTTTTGATTCATCCTCCCACATCCAGTCTGGGAACAGTCCTTAGCTACAGGTTGTTATGTTGCACTAAATATAAGGGTGGTTCCAAAACAAATGGGTCACTCACATCACCGGTCATAGAAAACTTTGAAATGGAGTGAAATTACATTTGGGAGGAAATCATTTCAAAAGGATGTTGTTATTAGTTAACCGGATTTGTGTTCTTAAAATAAAAAAAATAAAAAAGTTTGCCAGAATGTTGCTATTGTTTGAATAAATGAATAAATAGGGAAGTAATAGTCTTTTTCGTCAGCACTTGACCCAGTAATAGTAGCACTTACTTTGATTTCTATTCTTCTTCCATCTATTTGTGTATTTTATATAAAAAAATAAAAATAAAAATAAAAAATCCTTGCTACAAGCACTTTACTGACATAACTGTGACTTCACACAGCACTTACATACTGTTGTTCTCATGTTGATTTTGATTTGATTCTACTATTCTCATTTGTAAGTCGCTTTGGATAAAAGCGTCTGCTAAATGACTAAATGTAAATGTAAATTCTATTTTAAGTTAGTCGTATATTTATTGATTAATTTACTAATGTATTCATTAATTCAGTAATAATAATATTATATTATATTTCTGTTGTATTTATTTTTGTATCTATTCATTGATTTCTGTATTTATTATTTTATTTATTTACATATTTATTAATTTATATTTCACTCATCATATTGGAAAAGGAAATATCAGTGGGAAATAAATAAATAAATACAGATTCACTGATTTACAAATAAAGACTTTTACTTTGAGCCACATTTTGATCTCTTTCATACTTGTATGTAAGGTGTTATACAAATAAATGTTATTATTATTGTTGTTATTATTATATTTATGTGACTATCATTTACAGTATTTTGTGCAGTAAACATGCTTTTAATGCATCTTTAATTCATCTTTTTTTTTATTCAGTTATTTGCAGTTTTCCTTAATACTTCTCTATTTTAGAAAAAAACGTGCATAATTTCAGGTTTTATTCACAAACATGTGAGATCTGTGACATACTGAAGTAATACTTTTGGTTAGAGGTTTGTTTGTACATTTTGACCAATAGCAATAGTGAAACTTGTTTTAGCAGACACCACCAATAAGTCACCAATAAGAAAAGTAGCTAGATGTTGAAAAAGCATTTAAGAACAATGGACTTCATCCAATATTCAGTTTTATTTTTAACTTCTTGTAGCCTGTAGGATTTCAAAAATAAGCCATCTGTTGCGGATCTGGCCAAGAAAGCACACATTTGGCTGGCTAGGTAATATATGACGCAAGGGTGCTTGAGGGTCAAGGTTCTGGTCAAATTTGTAACTGTGGCCAAATCTTAAATTCAAAGGGATAAAATGTATAGCCTGTCTCAAATCCTATCACTTTGCCATCTGGCTGCTTAGGATAATGGGAAGGGGAAAAGGACAATGTCTTGGTTTGAGCAACAGCCACTGATCACCAGTTCACTATGCTCAGGCAAATAAAGATATTTTCTTCCCATCTAAGGTTGTAGATGTACAATTGTTCCTTCCGGAGCTGCCAAACAGTGTAGATCTCTGTGGAGAAGAGCATTTCACTGAACAAAAGGTCTTCTTGATAAAAGTGAGCCTAGAGGACTGTTATTGATTTCACTCGCTGCTTACCTCATTCCTACTGTTTACTTTGACAAAAATGCCACCAAAGCTTCCTCTCACATCATTAGAGCTAAAACTCCAGTATGAAAGAAATAACATATGACGCATTTTGGCAATAATGCCTCTATCCATTGAGAGGGTGGTCAGTAGTAATTTCGATCACGGTAGTTGTGCCTACAAATAGACAGAATTATTAAATGGAGTTCATTTGATTCCAATCATTTTTACTTGACATTTCAATAATAATTAGAGAAAGCACACAATGAACCGGGAGGTGTATAGGAGAAATTATGCCGCAGTGGGCATTAAATGTCACACTTCATCCGGATTAGATCAAGGCTGAAATTCCATTAAAAAAATTCCATTAAAACAGTCATTGGCACTAATGATGACAGGTGCCCTAAGTGACATATTTCAAAGTGTCTTGCAGTGAGAAGGCCTCATTTATGCCATTTGACGTCATTGCCGTTTCCAATTCCGTCTCGCACCCACCTTGAGACGGGTCCCATTTGGCTCGCGGAGCACATGAGCTTCATTTCAAGCTCTCACTCTACACTGGTGAATAATGAAGTGAACGGTGCTCATCAACATGCTAATGATCAAGTGCCGAACCCCCCCTTCCACATGTATGAAATCCCATTACACCAATCAATCAGTGCCTGGCAGGAATAGGTGTTAGAGACCAGAGGACGGAAGTGAAGATTGTGACTACTGCTTTAAAAGCTTCTTCAATAGGTTGGCTTCATGCTGGATGCTGGGGCCGATAACAGGAACTGTGTCTTTTCATCACCAATGGTCATTTCCACCGGAGCTCTCACTTTTACCCTTTAATTCCAATTTTCTTTGTGTCTTGCCACCTTTCGGGATAATGGACCTCCGCAAACGTGTGCTAAATTATCGACTGTCACGGAAGTAGACGAATGACTCAAAAACAACGTGCTGCATTATGATTATGCAAAAGCTTGCTCATGTAAGAAACAGCTATTTTATATGCAATTGGATATATTTTAGGCGTTTTATTGTTTGAACCATTAAAAAGACACTGTTATAATTCATCCTAATGACTCTGCATCCTTTTCAGAATCAGTGCAGTAGAGGTCTTGTACCCAACCCGAATTCTTCTTACCCAAACCCAACATGCATAAAAATTTTTTTTTTTTTTTTTTAAGAAGTCCTGACCGGAGACAGACCTGATAAAATTAGACCCGGATTAGGATTTGGATTTGCTTGTGTTGTCTGCAATGCTATTTACTCATTTCTGGCGAAAGGCTTCTGCACACAAAAAAGAAAAGCCTGCATGAACATGCAGTGTAAAATGAAGCGAGTGGCTTTTCCTTATGGATCTCAAAGCTATAAGATGGATTTCTGTGCGGTGAGGTTACAAACATTTGTTCCTGTTCTACGTGTGTTTCTTAAAAATGCACTTGACATGAACGCTCAAGTACGCACTGAAGTGCTGAAATGTCAATCACTCATCACTGTAACCTCATTACTTCCTATAACTTTTGGCGTAATGTTATTTACCTGACTATAAGATGATTAAAGTTTATTTTAATCCATGCTGACGGTGCTCGTTGAAACAGTAGGCAAAAATGTGGAGCAACTAAGTGTAAATGCGTAATGTCACAGACACGCCAGGCTCTGCACCCAGCCAATCACGTCACACTCCCTCACCAGAGTTCTGATCACACGCACCTGACACTCATCACCATCCCAATCAGCAACACCATAAAAGACACTCACAGTCACTCAGTCATTGTCCGGTCTCGTTAACGCATACTTACCTGAATGCTTACCTTACCGACTACTTACCTGTCTCCTAGATCCTCTGTGTTCTCCAGTCCTCCATGAGTGTCTCTGTGTAGCGTCTGCTCCACGTCTGTCTGCCTTCATCGAACCTGGAGTGAAGATCAAGTCAAGTATCGCTGTCTTGATAAATCATCTGTCTAGAACTTCATCTGCTTTCACTCACCTGCTCACTGCTCTGGTTGTCTCAAATAAACATTGTAAACTGTACCTGTGTCTCCGACCTCCTCTGTATGTAACAGAAGACCGGACCAACACCGCTGAGCAGCCACGATGAGCACTGCAGACCTATTCCAGTTCCTAGTCGAGTTCCAAGTCAAGTTCCCAGTCCTGTTCCAAGGAATCCTAGCTCAATGAAGATCCAGGTCTGTGTTATATCTATTGAGAGTCCATTGGAAAAAAGATCTACCGACATTCCCAACTGTTATTCCCACTTCAGTGACGTCTTCTGTCCGAAGAAGGCCTCCAAGCTGCCTCCCCATTGGCCATGGGACTGTGCCATAGATCTCATTTTTGGGATACAACATCGATCACAGTGGCCTCAGCGATCAAGGATTGGCCCCTTCCTACAACTGTCAAAGAACTGCAAAGATTCCTAGGATTCTCCAATTTCTACCGAAGATTCAACAAAAGTTACAGTACCATCACTTCTCCACTCACCGACCTACTCCGTGGCAAGCCCAAGTCTCTGTCCTGGAACCCGGCAGCAAAGAAAGCCTTCGAGGACCTTAAGACCACCTTCACGACCCCTCCCCTCCTTGTTCATCCTGATCCAGAACTTCCCTTCGTGGGCGAGGTCGATGCGTCCACCACAGGAGTGGGAGCGGTCCTGTCCCAGGAGCAGGGGAAACCAAGTAGACTCCATCCATGTGCCGCCTTCTCCCGCAAACTCACCCCGGCGGAGATTAATTATGACATCGGCAACAGAGAGCTACTCGCCATCAAGCTCGCCCTGGAGGAGTGGAGGCATTGGCTCGAAGGAGCCCGTCATCCCTTTCTGGTGTTAACAGACCACAAAAATTTGGAGTACCTGCGTGATGCAAAAAGATTGAATCCACGTCAAGCAAGATGGGCTTTGTTCTTTACTCGATTCAACTTCACCATTTCCTATCGTCCTGGTTCCAAGAACGTCAAAGCCGATGCTCTATCACGTATCCACAGCCCCGAGGAAAGTTCTGAAGATCCTGAGTCCATTCTTCCAGAAAACCTCATTGTCAGTCCCATAACCTGGTCAGAGGAAACACTACCCGAGTCCAATGCCTCCACCAACACTCCGCCGGGTTGCCCCCCAGGTTTGCGATACATCCCACGGACACGACGCATTCCCATCATCCACTCCTCTCACGCGTCGCTGGGTACTGGCCACCCAGGGGTCAATGAAACCCTCTCGCTGCTTAAACAGCGCTTCTGGTGGCCCAACATGGCAGTTGATGTCAGGAGGTACATTAAGGGGTGCAGGGAATGTGCCATATCTAAGAGCCCCTGACATCTTCCCTCCGGGAAACTCCAACCTCTGCCCGTTCCCACTCGCCCGTGGTCACATCTAGGAGTTGACTTCATCACGGATCTCCCTGTCTCCAATGGCAATACCTGCGTGATGGTTGTGGTTGACAGATTCTCCAAGTCATGCCGATTGATTCCTCTCCCAGGACTCCCCACAGCAATGGTCACAGCTGAACTTCTCTTCAACCATGTTTTCAGATACTTTGGATTGCCTGAGGATATAATATCTGACAGAGGACCACAATTCACTTCCCACGTCTGGAAATCATTCTTCAAACCGTCCCCAGACGAACGGGCAGACGGAGCGGAAGATACAGGAGATTGGCTGGCCGTTTCCTGCGTACCTTCTGTCATGGCCACCAGGACTCCTGGAGCCAGTTCCTGGGCTGGGCCGAGTACGCCCAGAATTCCCTCCATCAACCCACCACTGGTCTCACCCCTTTCCAGTGCATACTCGGCTATCAGCCCCCACTGTTCCCCTGGGATGGGGAACCATCAGATGTCCCGGCAGTGGATTACTGGTTCCGGGAGAGCAAGAGGGTCTGGGACTCAGCGCATCTCCAACTCCAGCGGGTCCTCAGGAGACGCAGGTTAACAGCGGATCTTCGCCGTTCCCAAGCACCTGTATATCAGCCTGTTCTTCCCTCCACAGAGCCTGGCGATACAGAAGAACCCCCCTTCCTATCATCGTGGAGGACGGAGCAGCCTATCTGGTCAAGGAGATCTTGGACTCCCGTCGCCATGGTGGTCACTTGGAATACCTTGTCGACTGGGAAGGATACGGTCTCGAGGAAAGATCATGGGTTCCCAGAGTTGACATTCTTGACCCTAGCCTTCTGGAAGACTTCCATGCCAGACATCCCAACAGACCAGCTCCAAGAGGCAGAGGCCAACCACCACATCGGCGGGGTCCTCAGGAGCGGACCGTGGAGGGGGGGGGGTAATGTCACAGACATGCCAGGCTCTGCACCCAGCCAATCCCGTCGCACTCCCTCACCAGAGTTCTGATCACACGCACCTGACACTCATCACCATCCCAATCAGCAGCACCATAAAAGACACTCACAGTCACTCAGTCATTGTCCGGTCTCGTTAACGCATACTTACCTGAATGCTTACCTTACGGACTGCTTACCTGTCTCCAGTGTGTCTCCTAGATCCTCTGTGTCCTCCATGAGTGTCTCTGTGTAGCGTCTGCTCCACGTCTGTCTGCCTTCATCGAACCTGGAGTGAAGATCAAGTCAAGTATCACTGTCTTGATAAATCATCTGTCTAGAACTTCATCTGCTTTCACTCACCTGCTCACTGCTCTGGTTGTCTCAAATAAACATCGTAAACTGTACCTGTGTCTCCGACCTCCTCTGTATGTAACACGTAAGCAACCGTGAATATAATCCATTGCACATTGAACTGCAGATTCAGACAGAACTTAGAAAAAGAGTGATAATAAAATTTAATTAAATAATAAAACTTTTGTTAAATGCCAGACATAGTTTAAAAGAATTTGGGTCTTCTCGGGTCCAAAGCACATTTATTTTCAATTACCCGAGACCTGAGACCACTAATACCGAACCCGACCCGTGTCTGAAGCACTCATTGACGTTTTGGACCCGAACACGCTCGGGTCTTCGGATTCAAGTTGACCCGTGAAGACCTCTACAGTGCAGTCAACTTCAAAAGTTGATTCCAGCAGTATCATTTACACTATATTGATTGAAAGTGTGAATGATAAGATATCTTGACATGTCCTATTAAAATAAATATAGGCCTATTCTTTGTATGCATAACCTCTGCCAGATGAAGAAGTTTGTCTAATAATTTGCGACTGGTCATCATCTTTCTCTTTGCCTTTAATGGTAAATAAAGGTAAAAAAAAATTAAAATCATAAATGTTAAATTGTTTACATGATGAAAATAATATGCCTGTTAACATGCTTTTAGTTTGAAAAAAATTCTGAATAAAGCTACATCCAGTTTTAAACCTTTGCTGCCATGACAACACAATTGAAACACTAAAATGACTGTAAAAATGACAAGAACAAATTTACAGCTTGATTAATACAGTTTAAACAGAACCATGAATTAAAGTGTTTTTTTTTTAATTTTATTAAAAGCTTCTACTTTTAAATCCTGGGATTTGGCCTCATTTCTAATTTCTAACCTAATGTTGCTTTTTGTTTTTAAAGAAAACGTGTGAAAAGTCAAAATTCTTTTTTTTTTTGTTACAGTAAATAATACAACACAAATTTTGTAAATTGAGCTTAATTTGACCCCAGAATATTATTTTTAAATTTGTACAGTATGGCAGTGATATTATGGTGTTTCAGTCATGACTGACTCAGTGTTTTGGACAAAATTGTTGAGATACCACTACATAGCTGAAGTAATAATGTAACCAATTGAAACAATCACCAGATGAAGCAGAGAACGAATTGGAATCTTTCTTTGTGAACAGAAACAAAAGTTTCAAGTCACTGGAATGAATCAAATTCCTAACTAATAGCTGCTCTTAATTCTGAGGTGTGTAGCAGTGGAGGTAATCGAGGAAATGGATGCAGTCTTAAGGCCCTTTCACACCAAGAACAATAACTTTAAAGATAACTATATTAGCATCCTCACCAACACACACTAATGCTCTGTTTATCCCAACTAACAGGAAATGTTCTCAGAGCTCTGGCAAACATTCTGGCAAAGTTCTGAACAAACGTTCGTCCAGTAAAGCTAATAGAACATTCGTTCAAAGGTACTGTATCTGGTCTTTAATAACATTATCAAAACATTATTACATAACATTTACTTATACATCATGCATGGAACTTTTTTTTCCTGAAACGTTTTAGTTTGTCTAATGTTTTTTAAATATTACTTGCTTGTTTCAGAACGAGTTAAAATTTAAAAAGTAACATTCCCAGAATGTTTGCAGAATGATAAAATGGAATGTTCCCTTAACGTTCAAATAACCAAGAAAATATGTTTTTTAAAATTTAAAAAACAGGACATTTTGAATGTTCCGAGAACATTCAGAATTAACATTTCATAACTTAATGGGAATGTTACCAAAATGTTTTTAGAACAGATTTGTTTAAGCTGGGATCATACTGTAAGTCCGCACTGCAGTTTCGCCATCTGCCGTTTAAATGCTCGACCTCTTTAAAGTCGGGTGGATTCTGATTGGCTAATTCTTATTTTTCAACAGCTGGAAAAATCATTCTGAAAGTGATTCCAACAATATTGATAGTCAAGGTTTGGACTTTATAGTTGTCAGCCTTGGTGCAAACCGGCCGTAGGCTTTAACTTGTCAGGCTTTAACTCTCCACAAGCATCAGAATCAGATAAATGTTTCTTTTTGGGCTCAACTCCCAGTGCGTAGAAATATGGCCCAATGTACTGTTTATATGAAGGAATTTTCTTTAATAACTTTTCACAGGTGGTTTACCTGTATGTTGAATTTTGCATTGTTGTGTGTTTTAGGGTTGAAGGAAATTTCGTAAACTTAACGAAAAAGGTACAGATAATTTTCTGCTGGGACATTTTTTCGTTTCCCTACAGACTTTCTTTTTACAGTGTACTTTTCATGGTTTGTCTGGCAACCTGCTATCGTCCACACAAGAATATGTTCAAGGGTTTTTTTCTTGCTTTGCTCTCTCATCTCCTCTTGTTCGTCTGTTAGCGTCTGTGAATGCTTGAGCTGTTCTGTTTCTTAGACAGATGTTCTAGCTCCCGCTCTCCGATGGGCAGTGTCAGGCCCTCAATCTTTCACAATCCATAAAGGTTTCCCTAGCACTATAAATCTGCCTGGACTTGACATCTCTGTTTAAACAGTTACCCAGAGACTGTGGTCAAGTTCATGTGAGGCAGAGGCCACCCTAACCCATCAACATCACCTCGTCAACAACATGTGCATCCACTAGGAGACAACTAGGAGATGATGTTCGGATTTAAATAAATTCCACGTCTTCTCATTTCCTCGAAGAACAGCAAACATGTCACCAAGAAAACAAGACTCCAAAACACTCCATCATTCATTTTGTACTGATATCTTGGACGTTTACAGTCTGGTTATCAGTCTTTTCACACAGTAGTTCATCTATTTTTCCCAGCTTTGTGTTTTGAATTCAGCTCAGTCAAACCCAAACAAAGCTTGGCATTGCCACTCAGGGTTATGTTTATCATATCCCACGAATGTGTCTCAGGCTCGCATTATGCAATAAGCAACTGGATCGTCTACATGTCAGTTGAGCACGACAAGAACATGCCACATGCTAATTCTTAGTCTGAAATTGGCACTGCCATTGTTTTAGTTGTTCGATGAGAACAATTTGTGGTGGGGTTGCAAAACAATCAGCCCGTTCTTAGATTTGATCTTTAGAAATGTGCATTCTGTCTCTGTCCTTCATGTTTGCCCTGATGAAAGAACAGAGGGTAAGGGTTATGTTTTGCTAATAGTCAAAGGAGTACTCCAAACATACCACCATCGGATGGCCATTTAACATGCTCTAATCAGACTGTGGCACCTAAGTTATTACTCTTAAAGGTTTATCTTTGTACTAACTACCTTCATTTCCTTTCCTCATTTTTCTCACTTGTCACACTGCCTGTTCTCTCTGCAACTGATATTGGTGCATTGAATATTGCGTTAAATGTTCTTTTTAAATTCCTTTTCAAATTTCTTTTGTGCATGACAATATGTAGTACTTAGTGCGATTTGTTTTTACTTAATGCCCCTAAATATGTGCCTTTTATGTAGTAATCTTATGGAAGGCCATTTCTGGCAATCAAAATGATATTGAGAGAAAGTTTAAAAGAAGAAAAAGAGCTACATATAAAGTCAAAAGTCTAAGAAATAAATTCACAATTTTGAGACAAAGTCAGAATTTTGAGAAATAGTTGCATTTGTGAGAAATAAAGATATAAAGTCTAAAATCTTACTTTTATGAAATATAAAATTAAAATTCTGATACAAAATCATAATCGTGAGATATAAAGTCAAAACTCACAATAGTACATTTTTTTGAGAAGTAAAGTCACAATTACAATATGTAGTCAAAATTGTGAGATATAAAGTAGTAACTATAATAATAATTATGAGAAATTAGGATACAAGTCCCAATTATGAGTAATAAAGTTGAAAATTCAAGAAAAAACATTTGTAATTGTGAGATATAATGTTAAAATTACAAGAAATAAAGTCACAGTTACCAGATGTAATCATAATTGTGAGATATATAATCACGGTTATGAGAAATAAAGTTGAAGGCTAATTCTGAGATATAGAGATGAAATAAAGTTGAAATTAATAAATATAAAGTCACAACTGTGATTTATAGTCATAATTATAAGAAAGTTGTTTCCCTTTCAAAGTGTGACTATGTCTGAGGCAAGTGTAAACAAAAGCCAAAAATCATTGTCAGACGGCAGTCCATGATGTCACACATGGAGCCCCCGTGAGTATAAAAGGGCACAAGAGTTAAATGTCATCAGCTGTTTTGTCTTCAAGAGTTGTTAAGGAGCTTCAGCTTGTTTGTATGCGCTAATAAGATATAAGTCTGCTGGAGTGCGTTCGACTCTTGAGGAAGCTGGTGTCAGGGTTATGTTCTGTTTTGTCTTAGTTTTCATTGGTTTCAATTGCTCTTTGCCTGTTTGACCTACTTTCCCAATGTGTGACCCCATTCCCTCGTGTCTTGTTAATTAACGCATTAGATCCTTTGTTTGTACTGTGTAATTATTTATGTATTTGTGTTTTATTCTGTTTTTTGTCGCGTTAACGTTGCTACCTGGATGTTATCTTCGTTTGTTGACTGGATTATCTCTGTTTGTTTCTTGGATTATATTAAATACTACTTAACTGATCTTCAAGTCTGATCATTCTGTATTAACCAGCAAGCAGGTGTGACATAACACAAGACCACCAAAGAATTGAAGGTATGAACTACCTAACAGAAGGGAGCAGTGCAGAGGAGAAACTATGCTCCATTTATCAAGATGGATGTCCAATGGAGTCTTTTGTAGAGGATTTCCTCAGGTATTGCCATTTGGCTAAATGGGATGACATTCAAATGATAGACTCTAACATTAGCCGACTGATACCAGGGGGTAATTCCATCTGGACCCTAGTTCAGTACTTGGACTATGCTCTATGCTCTATTGTTGAATGGCTTTCCATTTACAGTGGGCATTGAAGATGAGGAACCCTGCATTTCCATCATACTTCATCACGTCATGGCCACCACACCAGAATCTTCAGCCATCATGGCCGCCACGCCAGAGTCTTCATCCATCATGCCTGCAACCAGATCTGTCTCAGGGTGGAAGAGGCTAGTATCTAGCATGGCGGATCCACCACTGATGTTAACGCAGACAGCCTGCATCCCAAGGCCTGCACTATCAAACCCACCGGCCACTATGCTCTCAAGGCCCACTCCTCCAGCCCCTGACCAGAGTCCAGAGATGGCTCCAGCACCTGAGTTCAGTCCCATCTCAGAGTCCAATCCAGAGTCTGCCCCAGAATGAAGTACAGAGACTACAGTGCTGTATGTAATGGCTCTGGCTGTCATGTGTGTTTAGGTAGCACACATACCTGCTACTTTGGCCCCAGAGCTCAGCCTAGAGTCCGCTCCAGCCCATAAGCCCACTCCAGTGTCTGAATCAAGCTCCCAGGTAAGTTCACCCTGCTCCTTCGTTGCGGTCACTATGGCCATCACCAGCATCCTCATGTCTCCTGCGACACGGCCACGGTAGCCGTCCCAGAGCCGCCTGTTCTCCCAGACACTGCCACGGAGGCCGTTCCAGAGCTGCCAGCTCTTCCAGACACAGCCACAGAGGCCATCCCCAAGACACCCGTTCCTGATCACCGGTGCCTCCCTGGCTCCCTGCACTGCCAGCCCTTCCCTGGCTATCCAAGCTACCAGCACCTCCCTGACTTCCTGAGCCTCCAACTCCCCCCTGTTGCAGATAGCGGCGCCCTGGAGGCTTCCCAGCCTGCTGGCACCTGCCCGTGACCTACAACTCCTTGCTTTTTAGCACAAAGTCGCGCCTTCTGGGACGGGGGAGTAATGTCTGGGTTATGTTCTGTTTTGTCTTTGTTTTCATTGTGTTCGGTTGCTCCCAATGTGTCTGATTGATTGACCCTATTCACCTGTGTTTTGTTAATTAACTACTTAGATCCTTTGTTTGCCCTGTGTATTTAAGCCCTGTGTTTTGTTCTATTCTTTGTCTTGTGTTAACATTGCGACCTGGATGTTATCTTTGTTTGTTGACTGGATGATCTCTGTTTGTTTGGTTATATTAACCCTCTGTGGTCTGAGGGTATTTTGTGGCCCTGGAGAAGTTTTGACATGTCCTGACATTTGTGCTTTTTCAGTTGATTTTAAACATATTAATGGCTAAATTCTCATTACACTGTATTTAGCATGAACTAGGCTACCATAATATGTGAGCAACATGTATGTACTTGTTTGTATTTTTGAGAGAATAATGTTTATGCGTGGTTATTGAAAAAACAAAAAATGTAAGTCACTGCTATAAGGCCACTAAACATGTGTCCACAAGACTTCTGAGTATTGGATGGTGAATCCTAGAGTTTTTTCTTCAAAATGATGTGAAAATCATCCTGCCTACTTATTCACATAAAACAATATATTGATTTAAATTTTGTAAGACACTTTTGTTTAGAAACACAATATGCATGGATGAGTGAATAATCCTGAATAATGCTGTGATTCACACCTGAGGAGACAATGACCCGCATAATGAACCACATAATGAGCATTTCAGTCAGGTATGTAAGAGAGAACAACAAGAAATAACATGAGGATAAAGTAGTTTATTTTGTAGTGTATTTAGAATATAGTTAACAACATAAATGAAAGTCAAAGGCACATTTGAGTACACAGTTATACCCGGAAATAAATCCTGTTCAAAGATATAAGTGAACATCACATACCTGCCATTTCCAAGGTGTTTGGTGTTTCTATGCACTGGAGAAAAAAAAAACCTTTCCTGCTTCCAGTCTGTGAACTCACTAATAATTCATGCAGAATTTGTCCAATGTGGGCCAATATCTGGTCACTACGATTCTCAAATCTGTGAGAAAAAAAACAAAACAAAAAAACATCTTTGAGCATGCTGATAACAGGATAATAGCAACTATTGATGTTAATATTATGTCTGCTCATGATTATTATTATTTTTTATCTCATGCATGTATTATTGCATATCATGTGAATTTTGTATAGGCCTATTATATTTTAAACTATATACAGAACCATCCAAAAGATTGGACACATTATTATTTTTAATGTTTTTAAAAGAAGTTTCATTCTCATCAAGCCTGCATTTATTTGGTCAAAAATACAGAAAAAAAACTGAAATATTATTACAATTTAAAATAATGGTTTAGTTGATATTTTACAGTAAACACTTCATAATATGTCCAAAGAAATCTTGTCTAAACATTCATATTATGTCTATGACATTTTATGTATCGTATTTGTTATATTATAGAGCCTATAAATGTTAATTTGCAATTTAATACGTTTCTAACACATTTTATTTCAGTGTTTATTACATATTTCAGTCAATTTCACTCAGGTCAGTATACCAATATAGTTTGTAAAAAAGCCAATATGGCATGTTTACTAATAGTTATGTGTAGTAAACAAAACAACGCATCTGCACCATTCATTCACAGAGACACACAGAACATGCAGGATTCATATTTAAACAGTCTTTTTGCAGTTTAATATTCACAGACACTACTCTATATCACAATTAGAATAAAGGATTTAAGAATACTTGATCCTCAAAATGAAACCGAAACCAGTCGCACTCTTCCTCTGAGGTAAATTCTTCCAGCATTATTCCTCACCGTGTCTCAAAACGATGAAAAGCACATAAATCTGACTAAACTTGATGCTTTTTTATTTATTTTTTTGACAGTGGTCATCGTTGGCTGTTTACATGGATCGCCTCAGAATTTGCCTTTGATTAGTGCGCGCTCTCCGTGGGCATGATAATGAGGTGACTCGCAAATGACTGACATCTCTCTCTTTTCAAAAAGATTACATAAACAGAGACTATTTGTTTTTGATTCAACTTACATTATTTAAAACTCCCTCTCTTATTTTAAGACACCCTCCATGTGTGATGACATGGACTGCCATCTGCCAACGATTTTTGGCTTTTGTTTGCAAGTGCCTCGAACACCGGTCATGCTGATGGTGTTCCTCATAGCGTCAATACCAAGACACAGTGTCTCGTTCTCCTTCTCAGGGAACCAGGGTTACAGTAGTAATTTGAGAGGATTTGTGAGATATAAAGCTGAAAATAATAGATATTCTATTCTATTTTTTCTATATTGCAAGGCAGAAACAGGCTTCCATAACCAAAAATCTTATGGAAAACAGCACTATATTGCTATTGTTGTGAAGACCATTTAAGACCAAATTTCCATCCTGGTCCAGGCTGGTTTATGCTGGTTTGGTGCAAGTCTAGATGTTGCACCAATCTAAATAAGCTGGAGTTTGGCTTCAACTGGAGGGTATTGAAATCAGAACTCAACTTGGTTTTAGAAAAATGAATCCCTTTGTGTTCCACTAAACTATAATCAAGATAAAAATATATACTTTATAAGACACTTTGCAGCCAAATAAAAGATGAGAATTGTTCTCCCAGACATTCCTTTATTTTCTGTTGGCTTCATGCGTCAAAACAGTTCACATAGTTTATGGTGGGAATTATGATATGCACCCCAGACACTGAAGTGATGCGCTAACCTTATTCTTTTGGGTAATGAATGGCTTCACTTTGAAATTTGTAACTTATTAGAATCTTAATCTTATTTTGATTGGGTTCTCACTTTAAAGGAAAATGTGAAATCTGTTGACAGGTTTTGGCTTGCAGAATCACACTTGCAACACCTGCAGGGTTAATCCAAACATGCTTGACACAGCATTTCACAAGATGAAAGAAAAATGACCTAGACCAAATGCCTTTGCACTATAACGAACTTTCATTTGCAAGAGACATAGCAGAAGCCACAGCCTCATTCCCCACAATAAATATTAACCACAGTGAAATCAAATATCACACATTAGTCACGGAAAGAAAATTATTTGACTGATTTTTGACTGGTTTAAGGTTGTTAATTTTGTATAAGGGTTAGTTAAGACTCTCAAAGTGCACATGAGGTGTGTAAAATGGAAGGAACTTTAATTTTTTCCCCACATTGCAAGTGTGGAGTTGTTCCCATTCAACTCTCCACACTGCCACACTGTGCCAAGAGTTCCCTTAGGAAAAAGAAGTTTGCTTAATTGTATTGAATGTGCACTGGCAGCGTACTTCAAATTGTTAAAGCAGGTAAAAAAAAAAAAAACTGTAAATGCAGATAATATAATATTAATAAAAAGGCCACTTAAGTGTACTTACAGTACACTTTCATGACTGCTTTTTAAGTTCACTTTAAAATAATGTAAATTAAAAGTTTTACTTTAAAGTACATTTTAAATCATAATATTTGTTGTGTTTTAAAGAAGTACAATTATTATAATGTGTTACTTTGATGTGTTTATGTGATATATTTTAAATGTACTAAATTGCATCTTCATCATTACAAATGTGTAATTACAAATATATTTAAATACATAGCATACAAGTTTCACTCCAAAGTTCAGCTAATTGCACTTATTATAAATTCAAACTAATACATTTTCATTTAATTGAAAGTAACATGCAATTCATTGTTTGACAACATTACATTAAGTTTGCACTTAAGTATATTCTTTTAAAGTATATTATTAAAGTACTCTTTTAAAAAGCATGCTAAAGTGTACTTCTTTTCATGAGAGTTATGTCATGCTCTTGTGCCTTCTGTCTGTTCATATATCCTGCATTAAATTTCTACAATAAAAATGCTTCCTTTTTGTTGTCCTTGGATCACAATACCAGAGTTGCATGCAAAAAAATGCTGAAATTTTTCATCAGACACAAAGTTTTTAATCAGATATTTCTCAGCCATAAAATGTATTTGGTTTGTGTTGGAGAGGTTGTGGTCCGGATATCTGTATTATATAACTGGGATTTCTAGAACTTCCTAACTGTTCAGAATGAATTATGAATTAATTCTTTATAGATAAACACATGCATACATAAAATGTGATTGATCTATAAATGCCTTTCTCAGCCTTGAAAGTGACACATCGTGTTAAGGGAGGAATCCAGCGCTTTGTGCCACTAAAAACTATCCTCTTTCTCAGCGATTCAAAATCAATTGCTTAGGAAAAATGTTTAGAAATTCTCATATGAGACATGGATTAGCAGATATTTTCCCAGTGTTTTGGCAAGGGTTGAACAGCTATACTGACCTCTCTCTAATTTCCCATGATGCTTGTCTGTAGAGAAGCAATACTGCGTCAGGGTCAGGTGTTGACGCGCCTCTGTTGTTGAGTCTTTTTCTCAAACCGGGGCCATTGCCAACTACCTGATAGCAGTGTGCTGAGGGTGTGTGGCCATGCCTCTGAAAATGACCCAGCTGTCCTGTATTTGTAGAAGACAGAAATGGATGGAAAAGAGAATTAAAAGGAATGCAGTATTACAGAGTGCGCTTAAAACAGATTTATTATACTATTGTAAATTATTAGTTTGTTATGGAACATAGATTTTAGGATTTAACTATTTTATTATGAACTGATTAAAGGCCACATGCTAAAGACATGCTGCAAAAACAACTGTATTTTTTCATTTTTAAGAAATGTGTGAATGTTGAAAATTATTTAATCACCCTTATGTCATTTCAAAATGACTTTCTTCAGTGGAACACAAAATAAGATATTATGAAAAACTGAAAAAAAAGTAAAGGAAAAAAAAGGTAAATCAAGGTGTCCCAAACAACATTAATTCGTCCCTATTGATATTTATTATTCATTTATTCTGTTCTCAGTGTGGAATGAGTTATATAGCAAAATTAAATATAGTTGAAGTGTTTGTTGAAATCACTAACACTAACTATGAGCTAGGGTTATTTAAGTATTATTTATATAACATTATACCATTTATTAATATTTTGAATTAGCTTTTATTTTTATTTTTTATTTTTATTTTATATATTTTTTATTTTNTTTTGTCCTTTATATTAGTTTTTGTTTTTCAAAAATAGTTCTATTCAGCTTTAATTTATTTTTTATTTAAGCTTCAGATTTAGTCATTTTAGTACTTCAAGTTATTTTATGTATAATATTTATTAATAATTAAAGGTACACTATGTAACTTTTGGCCCTCTAGTGGTTAAAAAACAAAACTGTATGCATTTTGCGGAAGAACATTGTTTTGGTTGTGCTTCAGCTTAAGAGATATAACCAGTTTAGATGGAAAGGATCTCAAACTGACTAGCAGAAGACATTGCTTTTACAACATTTCAAATCCCTCAGTTCTCACCATCTCTGAAAAGCCAAACAAATGTTGATTCTGGTTTTATTGCGAGCTCTGTCGTGTTCTCTTTTTGCAGTAGACTCTCCTCTGTTTGGTGTTTGTTTAAAACAGGTGATTCGCCGGAGGTTGGAGATTTAGTGTGCTTCATGTCATCCTTTCTCACTCGTTGTGAAGACTAACTGATGCAACTCCCACACCAGACACATGCAAAAGATATTGGTATTTTAAAGGTTTTGAAGTGTCAAAAGGTCATTCGGTTTAATCATCCAAAGGCCAATACAGCCATTTAATTTGCGATTAAAATATCATAAAATTTAATTAATGTATAATTTTTTTATTCTGCCATGATTTTATAACATCATATATCAACATAGTACAAAATGGTATTAAAATTATGTGTAGAAGTCTTTGCTTTGTTATGAGAAAGAATGTCCGGAAAAATGAATTTCATTGATGTCATTCGGAGTAACCAATATAAAGGGATTTTGGAACATTTTGGATCAAGTCATGCGGTCATGTGACAGGATGCGACACAATTCAGACACCTGCAAAGGACCACATGGTCATGAAGCAAAGTAACTAACTCTCTTTTAACTATTCATGTTTTCACTTGCTCATACGCATGTTCCGAAACATCAGGTCATTCGGTACAACCGCTATAAAACATGAAAAATGTAATATTTTAAAAACTTGTACTAAATCTAAAATGTTTGATTGTCCTTTTGCAAGCTAGCTAGATATCAGCCTGTTAGCATTGTTTGAAAATATCGTCATTCGGTATAACTAAAAGTGTCATTCGGTAAAACCGAAATTTTGGTTGAACCAAATGACTTTTTTGGTTACAAATTTTGTCCATCTTGTAAAAAAATGACAAAAGCAGTGTTAATTGATTATAAAAACGAGAATCTCATGGTTAACATTTAATAAAACTTCAAAATTAATTACATCTCCATTATGTTTTTTTACACTTTTAAAAACCTTATTCGTCAATGATCCATCTACATATTTGACGAGTGACATATATGCAGTTTCCCAAGTTTTGGAAGAAGTATTGTAAGGATTGGAAGAAGTAAAAAAAAAAAAAAAGTTACATAGTGTACCTTTAACTAAAATGTTTTTAATAGTTTTACTTTTTGTTAAAAAACAACACTAGTATGAGCAAACATGGCTAATAAGTTCACATTAGCACCCAGTGCTTCTGAAGGTTAAGGGCCTCACTAACATTTATCTGATAATACATAGTACTTAAAAAGGGTAGCCAATTTAATGATTTGTCTATGTCCTGCAGAGAATTTCTTCAGCTGTAGCATGTGACATTTTGCTGCATTGCACATGTCGAGAATCATTTTGTAGATTAATAAAAGATGGGATATGAGGTAAGAAACAGTCTGCAGTCGAGTAGCCACGTGTCTCGGCCGAACTGACTTTATATGCAAAGTGACCGTGCCTCATTATATCTACAGTGGTGCTGAGGGAAAGGTCTGTTCGTTCTCGGCAGATACACTCTAAAAATATGTAGTGACATTTTAGTTTATTTGATGTTTGGTTCTGTATCTCTTGAGATAGAGTCATTGCTCTCAAAAAGAAGGAAAAATGTGCTAATAGAAGGTCATATTGTGAGCACAGGCTCAACTTTTATAATAGGCACTTTTCATAGCTGTGATGACACATTTCTGCAATAAAATTAACATTGTAAATCTTGCATTGTTTTATAATTCTGTTTTAGGGCCCGAGCACAGATTGTAATTGTAATTGCTCAGTCAATTCTTCTTCTTCTCCGAAATGAATCTCATTTTTGAGGGCCTAAACATGCTCGAAAACGTATGAAACTTTGCACACGCGTCAGAAGTGGTGAAAATTTACGTCTGATATGGGTTTCAGAATTAGATATGGCAAAATGGCTCGATAGCGCCACCTACAAAATTTCAATTAAACCCCCTTCGTGCTACATTTCACGTACAGGTATGAAATTTGGTAGACACATTTAGCAGGACAATACCTACAAAAAAGTCCCTGGGTCCAAAATCTGAAAACCCAACAGGAAGTGAGATATTTAGAATTTTCTCTGCAAAATTTTTGCAGTTTTTGCCATTTCCACACGTTGTACTTTAACAAACTCCTCCTAGAGCTTTAATCAGATCAACATTATATTTGGTCAGTCTAATCTAAAAGCCTTTGTGACGTGAATTGCAAAGATCTTGAGTTTTCGCTGAAGTGGCAGCCTGACAAAGTTCGACGTTTCGCCATGAAACAGGAAGTTGTTGTAACTCAGACAAACAATGTCCAATCTGCCCCAAATTTCACATGTGTGATAAGAGTCCTGGCCTGAAGACATCTACATGCCAATATTTAGTTAGTCATAGCGCCACCTGCTGGCAACAGGAAATGGCATGCTTTACACTGTAATTCACTCCCTGAAACACATTTTAATATGCCATGAAGTATGAAACATACTAGAAACACGTTAAATCATGCAACACTTGGCTAAGTGCTAAAGTATGCGATTAACACCACAAAAGAGGAAGTTGTTGTAACTCAAGCATACAATGTCCGATCTGCTCCAAACTTCACATCTACATGGCAATATTCAGTTACAGTGTGGCACATTGAAATGACTATGTCATATTTCTCCTGTATTTACTCGCTTACATGCATGTCGCCCACTGTTCACTGTTTTCCTAAGGCCAATGTATGGCGGTGGTCCCAGGTCTGAGGGCCCTTTCATCACTGCTTGCAGCTTTAATTTTAAATGTAATTCACATTTGTAACATTATACATTGTGTTATTTTACCATGGCATTAAATAATAGTTAACACTGATGATCTTTCTCTCATCTGACCGCTGTCTCACTATTTTTTTTCCTCATTTGGAAAGTCATAGAAATGCAATAATGTATTTTTATCTTTTGCATTTGGAGCATATGGGAAAGCAAAAATTATATTTGCTTTGGTCTCCCATTCACCACTACATATATTTACTAATCTACATTACTACAATGACTTCTGTTTCTGAGAAAGCCGGTAACATAAAAATGATCCATGATGCTATATCAGTGTTGTCCATGATGTGACATTTCTTCTTAGCAGACAGCCTTCCCAAGGAAGACTTAGAAAAGAAAGCTTTTTTAATAGAGAGAAAAAACCAAGGTTTTTCATCATAATTTTCCCCAGATGTGGGGTACATTTGGGGAGAACTATGATGGAAGATTGTAAGATAATCAAAGACTGCTTGATTTCTTTAAAATCAAGTTATATGTAAGCTAGACGCGGATTATCCCGCTATACCCTGGTCATTTGCGAGCATTGAGAGCTGTGATTGATGTTTAGCTACCACTCGGCATTCTGTCCGCTTCAAATCAGACACATTTTTTTGTCTATTACAGCCATAACTTAAGTGTTGATCACAATTGTCTCCAATCGCATGGGTCCATCCAACCCCAGACTGAGATGACATATTTGGTGCCACCTCAAGTGTTTGTCCCCATAGCGTCTTCCTTGGTACACTGCTCTTTTGAGGTGCTGCACCAGTGCATCCTTAGATGAGGGGATTTGTTCCTTTCCTCTTCCTTTCTTTGTGAACAACACAAGACGAGCTTGATCGATGTATGAGAAACGGCTTCTGGTGTGATCATTGAGGAGAATTGTGAAGTGGTTCATAATCGAAATCACCTCCTCTGGAATGCTTTTTGGAGCCTTTGACAGGGCATTGAAGGCCTCTGATATCATGTCATCTGCAGTCCAGGTATTCCCTGCTGTCTTCTTGCCCCTGGTTGCAAATGTAAATGCTGTGTCATAAGCCCTATTCGGACGGGATTAGTTTTACATGGGGATGTGGAGTAAAGTAATTTTACCTCAGGACGTCTGTAATATTCATTGGCCAATTCGCACGGGACAAGACATCTCAGTAAAACTAGCAGAAGTGGGAGGGGTAACTCGATTTACGCACCGCCGTCACCTCCCTGTCATCACGTGGGTATACGTTGTTTCCTGATACCTTGTGCGCAAACCGGCGCAAACACATATAATCTAAATATATAAACCATATATAACAGTTGGGTCCGGTCAAATGATTTATTAATTAAATTCTGATTGTATTATGATGGCAATATGCGCATTAGTTTTGTGCCTCTGACAATTGCTTCGATCTTTTTTGCTCTGAATGGTATGGAAAATACTTAAGGATTGCCACAGACTTGTCCCACCACCTACAACACAAATGAATGTTTCTTCAAGTGCTTCCATGCTTGAAAAATGTGCAGAAAACTACTTTTAAACAGGAAATGACAGAATTTTACCGTACATATTTACAGCGGGTCTATTCGAACGGGATTAGTATTACCTGAGGTAATTTTTCCGGACCTTTTTACAGAAGGTAAAAGTTGCCGTAATCTTTACTGACATTGTCCGTAACGATTACTGAGATGGCACATTCGGACGGGACTAAAATCACTGAGAAGCTCTGGTAATGATTACTTTACCCCCACCTCCCCCCAGCTTTCCTGTAGCTCAGTGGTTAGAGCATGGCACTAGCAATGCCAAGGTCATGGGTTCGATCCCAGGGATTGCACATACTCAGATACAAATGTATAGTATAATGCAATGTAATTCGCTTTGGATAAAAGCGTCTGCCAAATGCATAAATGTAAATGTAAATGTAAAACTAATCCCGTCCGAATAGGGCTATAGCCAGTGAAGGCATGGAACACAGGAAGGGCCTTGGATTTGTCAGGACTCAGAGACTTGGCAGTCTATGGGCAGGTATGTATCTGAAGTTCTTGCCAGTCCCAAATGCCACCCACATCTCCTCAATGTCCAGCTCTGACATGTGTAATGGCTAGCACCACGACATCTGTGTCCACAGTGCACAGGGTGATCTTCTTAAATCCTTTTCTTGCAGAATCTGCCGCATGAAGTACCATCCTTGTATCTGCCTCTTCATGTGTGCAAGAGGCAATCTGATTTGATTATTGTGCTGGCCAGTGTGCCATAACAGAAACTGAGGACTTTCTTGGGTAACACTTTATTTTACAGTGTCATTGTTACATATGTTACATGTAGTTACTCCAGTAATAACTACAAATTATGCATAATTACATGCAACTATCCCTAAACCAAACCAAACAAAACCCTAATCCTAACCCTATAGTAAGTAACATTTAGTTACTTAATATTAATCAGTACTTAAATGTATGATTGCAGTGTAACAAAGAAATAAAGTGAAACCCTTTCTTGCTGTCTCATGGTACACCAGTTGTCAATGGTGACAAGCAGATTAGCAGATAGTCTTGATTCAGTGTACTGGTTGTAGGCCCATGTCATCAGGATCTGGAGACTACTGGCAGTTAAATCCAAGGCCCTTCCTGTGTTCTATGCCTATGACACAGTATCTGCATTTGCAACCAGGGCCAAGAAGATAGCATGGGATACCTGGAATCCAGATGACATGACAACAGAGGCCAAATCCCCCCAACTAAGGATGTACTGGTGGCAACAGACTGAGGTTGGTTGGACCCAAGCATTTGTAGACCATTGTGGTCAACTCTTCCACAGCCAAGCCAGACCTTCCTTGAACTCTTAAGCTGTGGCTGCAAGAAAGGCTGCCGATCCGCACTGCCAATGTAAAAAGCTTCCTTAAAGTGAACAATTCTGTGCCAATGTGGAGGAGACTGTGAAGAAAACTGAAGAATAGGTTCCACAACAACAATCAAACAAACGTATTTCTTAAAAAAAAAAAAAACTTAATTTTTTTGAAGTAATTCTTTGTGTCTGACATTCTTTTTAAGCTATGTTGCTATGGTCATATTGAATATTCTACTCTTTACAGTCACTCAGGGTTAATGAACAAAAGGATTAAGCTTTTGAAACTCTACAAAACATGCATGCAACAGACATGATATGTGACCCTGGACCACAAAACCAGTCATAAGTCGAACGGGTATTTTTGTAGCAATGGCCAACAATACATTGTATGGGTCAAAATGATCGATTTTTCTTTGATGCCAAAAAGCATTAGGATATTAAGTAAAGATCATGTTCCATGAAGATGTAAATATATCAAAAATGTATTTTTTGTGAGTGGATATGCATTGCTAAGGACTTCATTTGGACAATTTTAAAAGCAATTTTCTCAATATTTAGATTTTTTTGCACCCTCAGGAAAGCTTATTTATTCAGCTTTCAGCTTTCAATTTAAATAAATTGACCCTTATGACTGGTTTTGTGGTCTAGGGTCACATATTATAAAGTCTAGCTAAGGTTCACAGATACTGTAATTTCCTTCTCATGTCACTGAATTCACCATTAACTATTCACCTGAACAGTTTATGATGTTTTATATGGTATCGCTGTAATCCTTGACCAAAACATAGGGGTAGACATCACCTTTTCTGTGTTATCCTTGGTGAGTAATATAATGTATCGATAAAGTAGCGAAGTTAATTAACAAAAGTTGAGGGGCTGCGCGTTGACAACAAGTTTCTGTGCTCCAGTATGTGTGTGCGCTTCAATGAAAACAGCACATAAGGTGATTAAACTGACTTGGAACTATCTGTGCATTAGTTGTAATGCACACCATCCAGCCAATCAGAATCGAGTACCATGGTTTAATGATCTTTAATAGAGCTTACATTTGATTAGTTGAATGAATGAATGAAAATATTTTTAGATAAATATTTATAAATTATAAATAAATTATATTTTAAAAATGATAAGAATGACCCATATGTGAATTACATAATAAGGGACTGTAAAGTCAATTCAATTATTTATTAATCTGCCACAATAATGCAATCTTTGAATAATCTTCATTTGGACACTTCTTCCAGCAAATATTGATGAACGTGATTAATTGATTTCTGTAATAATAACTAACATGATTATCATATTATGTGATTAATTTGATTACAATTTATATTTTTATCATTTTATAGCCGTCGTTGCAGGATTTGCAGTTTTCTAGCGCTGTATACTGTTTGCTTCTTATTTGCATTGTTGAACTCTGCTGCTGTTGCATGTTTCATGTCTCAAATCATCATGTTTAGAATAGAAATGGGATGCTTCATTGTTTAATCGCACTGTATTCACAGTTTTTCAGATCAGTGTATGCATGTGGTGTGGAGTGGAGGCGGATTAGGGATTCTCTCACCAGTTAGCAGGTAGTGTGAAATGGAAAACCTGAAGTGGACCTAAAAAACTGATGCACATTCTTTTGGAACTATTCTCAGAATCACTTCGGTTCACCGCATTGTGCTGAAATGCTATAAGAGAAGGTCGAGGTCTAATATTTTAGTCTTTCCAAGAAAAATCCTGAGATAAGTTTAACAAATCCAGCACATCTATGGATACATAAAATTCCAGGCTGCATAAAGCCAAATCAATGTTTCCTCTGAAAGCATCACTTCCGACAACTGAATAAAAAGTGTTCTTTCTCTGAAGGCTGAGGCCAGTTTCCAAACTGATAAGGGCGTATTGTCTCCAGTCAGAGCTGAACACAGGCCGATACCTTGTTGATAATTATGTCAAATGAAGTGATGCCTCTCTTGTGTTTTTCGCAGAACAAAATCCTTCATTCATTCAAAGGAAAAGAGCATGTTACTGTGCTGATATCAAGTTATTATTAGTATTATCTGTATGAAAAGTTACAGTAAATCTGGCCAGTGCTTAGAACAGTATGTTTCAATGTTGGTCTAAGTAGGTTTATGTGCTGGTTTGGTACTGGTCAGTCTTTACCTCAGATGATATGCCCACCTATTTCTAGACCAACTGATCAATTTATATTATCAATGACAATTTTTTTTAATCTATTTTATGTTTGTTTTTTGTTTTTTAAAGAAATTACTACTTTTAATCAGCAAGGATGCTTTATAATAATCAACATGACATTTATATTGTACAAAACATTTCTATTTCAAATAAATGCTGTTCTTTTGAACTTTCTATTCTTTAAAGGGGACCTATTATGCCCCTTTCACAAGATGTAATATAAGTCTCTGATGTCCCCAGAATGTGTCTGTGAAGTTTCGGCTCAAAATACCCCACAGATCATTTATTATAGCTTGTCAAATTCGCCTCAAATTTGCTTACTATGTGAGCAAAAACATGCAGTTTTTGTGTGTGTCTCTTTAAATGCAAATGAGCTGCTGCTCCTGCCCCACATTCCAGAAGAGGGAGGAGCTTTAACAGCTCGTGCTTCGGTTGCTCAACAACAACAAAGCTGGAGAATCTCACGCAGCCAAAATGAGGATTGTCAGTAACGGTGTTCAGCCTTACATTGTTCAAACGAGTCGACACTGATGGAGAGATTCAGGAAGAAGTTACAAATTCTAGAATGAAACTGGATGTTTCTGAATGGTTAGTGGATACATTTATGTAGTTGCTGTGAAGCTGATTCAACTCATCGACTAGCATGTGCCGTCATGTTAATCTTTTGCGCAAAACCCGTATGGATGCCCACTATACATACTGTAGCATACCTGTTCGTCAAACAGAGCCATACACACCAGGCTAATGTTTATGATTGCTATCAAATGCTATGAATGGTCTAATATTTTTCCAAAATATCGCTAGGACAGAAACGCNTCTTTAAAGGGGACCTATTATGCCCCTTTCACAAGATGTAATATAAGTCTCTGATGTCCCCAGAATGTGTCTGTGAAGTTTCGGCTCAAAATACCCCAAAGATCATTTATTATAGCTTGTCAAATTTGCCTCAAATTTGCTTACTATGTGAGCAAAAACATGCCGTTTTTGTGTGTGTCTCTTTACATGCAAATGAGCTGCTGCTCCTGCCCCACATTCCAGAAGAGGGCGGAGCTTTAACAGCTTGTGCTTCGGTTGCTCAACAACAACAAAGCTGGAGAATCTCACACAGCCAAAATGAGGATTGTCAGTAACGGTGTTCAGCCTTACATTGTTCAAACCGGAGTCGACACTGATGGAGAGACTCTTTTAGAATGAAACTAGACGTTTCTGAATGGTTAGTGGATAAATTTATGTAGTTGCTGTGAAGCTGATTCAACTCATCGACTAGCATGTGTCGTCATGTTAATCTTTTGCGCAAAACCCTTATGGATGCCCACTATACATACTGTAGCATACCTGTTCGTCAAACAGAGCCATACACACCAGGCTAATGTTTATGATTGCTATCAAATGCTATGAATGGTCTAATAATTTTCCAAAATATCGCTAGGACAGAAACGCTCCTTTTTTATCTATCAAGCTTGTCAGGGTCAACTTGCTGGCCATCCAAGCTAACGTGACTCTAAATAGTTTTCTGTACATGCTTTGCTCAAACTTTTGCCATGGCCTTAGAACTGGTTGCGAAAACAAAATGGTGGCGCCTTGGGTGGAAACGTGCAGATTAAGGAGAGCTAATATTATAATAAGATCCCCTTCCTACGTCAATAGGGGAGCGAAATCTGAGTGGCTCGTTTTTTTTAACACATGCTTGCAGAGAAAGGATTGCAAAGCAAAGTTACTGGGTTGTCCTTTTTCATGTTTTTTGGGTGGTAGATGCACCGGGGACACGATTATAGCACATAAATATGATTTTCATGATATGTCCCCTTTAAAGAAAATGTATGACGGTTTCCACAAAAATCTAAAGCAGCACAACATCAACATTGATAATAATCATAAATGTTTCTTGAGCAGCAAATCAGCATATTAGAATGATTTCTGAAGGATCATGTGATGCTGAAGACTGGAGTAATGCTAAAAATTCAGCTTTGATCACAGGAATAAATGATATCTTAAAATAAATTGACATGGAAAACATTTATAAAATATACAATATAAAATCAATATATGTCAAGTAGACAAGTATGATATGCATTGGTTTTGACGGTCTGTGTTTGAGTTCTAGTCTATCAGATTGCATCATCTGCTGTCAGGACTGTGTTGCATTGGAGTTAGTGGAATGTATTCTCCACATCTGTCTCTTCTTCTGCAGGAGTAACATAAGAAGACATGAAAAGCTCTGCAGTGCTGTTGAATTTGACTGTGGTCCAGTGCAGACTGTGGGGAGGCTGATATCAGAGGTGCTTTGGATTGAAGATGTATTAAGTGCTTTGACAAATGTGATGTCGGCTGTTTATTTTTTGGCTGAGAAAACATCTTGGATGTCAAGTGAGGGCATTGCTAGCGATCCTATTGTTTTGATAATGAATGCCTTTCTTCTGTGCTTTCTACTAAATCAGTGGACTGGAAAGGTTAGTTTTAGTGTATGAGATTTAGGCATCAATATCTGTCTTAGTTTTGTACCTTTTGTCAACCACAATTTGAAAAAATTCTTCTATTTAGCTCCCGCTGGATTTACATCCAAGAACTCTTCCTCTTCAAAATGAAGTCATGTGTTGTATTTCAGAGAGCAGAAGAGTCATCTTGATTAAACATAAAGGATCTCTAAAAAAGAAGCTCTTGTATCAGTGATATGCTTTCACTTACATGGATAAAAACACTGGTATCTGAGCCAAACGTTAACTTTGCTTAAACATTTTGGCCTTGGCTTGTATTTCTCTCTGAAATAAAGGAACAGTCTGTTCTCAGTCATGTTTGATCAAGGTCATGGTCAGTCCTAGGTTTCTTTTGGATGCTGTCATAAATTATGTTCCGTATCAAAATGTCCATTAGATCTTCTTTTAACCTTTGACTTCTTCATGAGGTTGCTGGACGGTGACAACGGAATTGTGTCTCATTTAATCAGAGTTTGAATAAAAACGGATTCATTTCTAATTTTTGTATATTTCTAATTATTTTTATTAATTCTATTTTTTCTTTAAAGGGTTAGTTCACCCAAAAATGAAAATTCTGTCATTAATTACTCACCCTCATGTCGTTCCACAACCGTAAGACCTTCGTTCATCTTCGGAACACAAATTAAGATATTTTTGATAAAATCTGATGGTTCAGTGAGGCCTCCATTGACAGCAAGATAATTAACACTTTCAATGCCCAGAAAGCTACTAAAGACATATTTAAAACTGTTCATGTGACTACAGTGGTTCAAACTTAATGTTATGAAGTGACCAGAATACTTTTTGTGTGCCATAAAAACAAAACAACGACTTTATTCAACAATATCTAGTGATGGCGATTACAAAACACTGCTTCATGAAGCTTCTAAGCTTTACGAATCTTTTGTTTCGAAACAGTGGTTCGAAGCGTTTATCAAACTGCCAAAGTCACGCCCCCCAGTGGTGAACCATTGAAATTTCGAAACACTTATGACGTAACAAAGCCTCGTTTACTGAAATCACGTGACTTTGGCAGTTTGATACACGCTCCGAAAAACTGATTTGAAACAAAAGATTTGTAAAGCTTCGAAGCTTCATGAAGCAGTGTTTTGAAAACGGCCATCACTACTGTAGACATTGAAGTCATTATTTTGTTTTTTAATTAAATATCTTTTAAATAATACTAAATGTTAAATCTAAGGGAAAAAAAATCATAATTTCCCAGAAGAACTTTGTGACTTATGTCAGGACAATCATCCACAATTAAGAGGACTCTATGTAAAATAGCTGATTGGAGAACATGGAAGTTGAAAGAAAATATTCAGTGGTTGAAAATTGCTAAAATAACTTTTACTGTGCATGTAAATGAAATTCTGATAAAAAAAAAAGATACAAAATATCATATATCATACCATATAAGATTTAAAATATTTAACAAGGTATTCAACTTCGGGCACATCCCTGCTGCTTGTGATTGGTCAATAAAGCTATTAGTTATTTTTACCATTTAAATTAAAAAGGTGAAAAAAATGTTTTGCCATTGGAATGAATAAATATTAAAAAAATAACTTTTTTAAAACCCATATTTAAATTTGCATTTAAATTTTAAACTGAAAATTAAATTTAACTTCAATGTTTACTTTTAATTTAAAAAAAAAATCTGCCTTTCTCACACATGTACTTGAAAGGGTGGCAATGTTTGCAGATGTTTGTCAATGGCTCATTCTCCCATTGAAGTCAATTAGCACCATTGTCCCATGTGTGTAGGAATCAGTGTTTCTGTTTGCAGAGCCCAGAAGATATCCTAATCCAGTCTTGGGTTTGACAACACCTTGCGCAACTAGTTTCTCCCTCCCTCTCAAGTCGTGCGCACACTACACTTATCTCTTTGAGTCACGTGCTTATAGAAAGGTCTATTAGATGCTTTGTTTTGTCTTTGGCTAATCGAAGATAGACCAGTCATTTACGCACAACCCACCAAGATCAGTTGTGTAGAATATATTATCCCTTCTTTTCTTTTTAGTAATAACAATTGCATATACACTGACAGTTGCCCTAAAATGCCACAGTTCCTGCATTTCTTTAGCCTGCTTATTTTACAGTTTAATGTATAGCTGAATTATTATAAAATAGCACCATTAAAGGGTTAGTTCACCCAAAAATTAATTACTCACCCTCATGTCGTTCCACACCCGTAAGACCTTCGTTCATCTTCAGAACACAAATTAAGATATTTTTGATCAAATCCGAGGCCTCCACTTTCAGACGCCCAGAAAGCTACTAAAGACATATTTAAAACAGATCATGTGACTACAGTGGTTCAACCTTAATGTTATGAAGCGACCAGAATACTGGTTGTGCATCAAAAAAAAATAATAATTTAAACAAAATAGTTTATTCAACAATATGTGATGGGTGATTTCAAAACACTGCTTCATGAAGCTTCGAAGCTTTACAAATCTTTTGTTTCGAATCAGTGGTTCGGAGCGTGTATCAAACTGCCAAAGTCACACCCCCAGTGGTGAACCATTGAAATTTCAAAACACTTATAACGTAACGAAGCCACGTTTACTGAAATCACGTGACTTTGGCAGTTTGATACACACTCCGAACCACTGATTCGAAACAAAAGATTCGTAAAGCTTCGAAGCTTCATGAAGCAGTGTTTTGATATCGCCCATCACATGGGTGTGGAACGACATGAGGGTGAGTACTAATCAATGACAGAATTTTCATTTTTGGTGAACTAACTCTTTAAAGGTGTAGGTAGAATTCAGAAAACCTTGTTATTAGCGACACCGGTGGCCGTGAAGTGAACTGCAGCCAGCAACAATTGCTCGTGCTCACACTCGTGCACACTAGACTGAATGTGATTCATTGCCCTGATATACATGTACTTACAGCAAAGTTCTTTTTCATTCTTCACTTAGAAGTAAAAACAAGTTGGAAATACCTTTGTCTTTGCAGCAATATTCTTTTAATAAACATTCTGAGTTTAGAGATTGTGGAGCTGGAAATAGGACTACGGTTCCCATCATGCATGCGACTTACTGATCTTACTGTTTGTACAGAACTTATATCCAAAGTACACTTAACTTTTTACGCGTACGTGAGGGTCAGCGTACAGTGAGCGTGAAGCGTGACGCCGGATTTTTGTAACTGCACGTACTTGAACGCGCAGGTCGCACATGCATTTATTTTTTTTATTTTGTGCAGTACTTAGTTTATCCACAAGGTGGCAACCGTGCCCTGGGGTCGCCGATTCACAAGGTAGTCAAAGAAAAACTGCGTAAATAGAACAGACTGGAACACATGCAAGCTGCAGCGACAATGGAGACGAGAGATTGTGTGAAGAGGTTAGAAAGTACACTCGTTTGTACAACTCTAGCATGAAAGAATACAAATATATTTACATGGGTTGTAACTTGTGGCGAGAGATTGCTCAACTGTGCATGCGTCGAACGTCTGTGTATGCGTACGAGTCAAATGCAAGGCTGTGTGTTCGACTGCGCGCGTACACTAGCAAACACGTAAAAAAACCAAGTATACTCTGGGCTTTACTGTTCGTGTTTTCCTGTTTACTTTTGTNTGTACAACTCTAGCATGAAAGAATACAAATATATTTACATGGGTTGTAACTTGTGGCGAGAGATTGCTCAAAACTGTGCATGCGTCGAACGTCTGTGTATGCGTACGAGTCAAATGCAAGGCTGTGTGTTCGACTGTGCGCTTACACTAGCAAACACGTAAAAAAACCAAGTATACTCTGGGCTTTACTGTTCGTGTTTTCCTGTTTACTTTTGTTTGTAGCCAATTAAGACAGCTAAGTGTCTTGTGGTGTTAATGGTTCTGTTTTTGAGCAAAGTGGAATTTAAATGCAACAAAATTAAATCAAAAGTAAAATATTTGTATATCTTTGAAAATTAAGTTTTTACTTTAACGTCTAAATCTGTTTAATTGAATCGTGTTGCAGGTCCCATAAATCATTTGCTTTAAACGTGAAATTCTGTCATCATCTACATTCTCTCATGTCACTTAAATCTAGTGTGTCTTTTCTATTGAACAAAAGGCTATGCTTTTCCGTACAACAAAAGTACATTGTGAACACTGGGATAGTTTACCCAAAAATGAAAATTACCCCATAATTTACTCACCCTCAAGCCATCCTAGTTGTATTTATGACTTTTGTCTTTCCGCCAAACACAATCAGAGTTATAATAAAAATATCCTAGCTCATCCAGGTCATGTCTTGCTTGAGAAACCAGGACTGATGCCCCCTTAAAAAAAGGTGCATGATGCCCCATGCTTACCTTAGCAAGCACTACTATTTAAAAAATAAAAAAGTGCATTTCAAATGAATAGCCATTCTCTGGTCTTCTGGCCGCAGACTCAGGCTCTTCAGAAGGAGCTCCTGCATGCGGTCGCTGCAGCTCTTTGATCGCTTGCTTCTGAATTATTATCACTGCCAGCCGTTTGTTGCTCTCTGTCATTAGCCCGAGACAGCTCTGTTTTAACCAGGAACTCTCTGACACTACTTCATGTCATCTAAACTAGTACCTTTTTCATTTTAGGTGAGAGGAGGTGTGTGAAATGCATCTCAAGTGTCTGAAGTTTGTGAGGCTGTTGATGTTTTCTTGCACGTGTGTTTGCATGCGTCTTAGGGGGACACTGTGGTTATGTGTCATACACCAGTAATGGTTCATGATGGCTGGTCCACCTCCTCCAAAACCACCATGATTTAACTGAAACCTCTGCATGCAACATGCTTTATATAGACGCCATCTGGTTCTCTGTCCCGATAATCATAATTTAACATGCAAACTGTCGTCCTTTTTTTTCTTCTAGTCTCCTCTTTGGTGGTTTTTGGACATTTCCGAGGTGGGTGTTGGGAATATTTTTGAAATGGACAAGGTATGGGCCCTTTTTTCCTTCTCTGTACATATTTGGTCTTGTAAATTGTTCCCTCGTTGACAAGGCCTGTAATACAGTAGGGCTTGTGCTTTGTCAGTACTCGTTTATTTTCCAAGCACATTTTTATTTTATACTCTGTGCAGTATTTGGTGTGTCTTAAAATTAGATGTGTGTGAGGTTTATACTTGTACTTGTTTAATGATACTTATATAGTGAAATATCATGACAACCCACTTGTGAGGAGATTTTACTGGTCCTCACTAGTTAAAAAGGCTTATGTATCGGCCAAAACATGTTTATATTTAAATCCTGTGTTTTGCACGTCTCTGTGATGGGTAGGGGTTGGGTTAGGCGATAGAAAAATATCGTTAAAACTGATATAAAATCAATGGAAGTCTATGCAATGTCCTCACTGATATAGTGAAATAAACATGTGTGTGTTGTGTTCAGGTAAACCCTACATTATGGGGACAAAATGTTTTATGCAATATCCAAAATCATTTTCCTTGTGGTGTTGTTGTTTTTTTTTGAAAATTAGGTTTAGGGGATAGAATATACAGTTTGCACAGTATAAAAATCATTATGTCTATGGAAAGTCCCCATAAAACGTGAAAACCCAATGTGTGTGTGTTGTGCAAGAATTCACAGCCAACACAATTCTCATCTGTTTTAGTGTACAACCTTTTAACTTTAATGGTGAAGCAAAGGACAAAATACTGAAGAATAAATTAGATTAAAAAAAATAGCCACAAGCACATTTTTGATTTGTACAACAAAGCAATGCAACATATTGGTATCTTGATTTCCATATATACAGAATAAAAAATATATTTTTTATTCTTAGTCCACTTATTTCAGTGTCAATTTTTTTTTAATAACAAACAAACAAACAAAAACATATACAACATGTCTTTCTTTTTATATTTTTTTCTGAATTTGTATTTTTCTTTTCCATTTTAATAGTATTTTTCTTTAATGACATTTTGTTTTTGCATTCCCGTCAGGAACATACTGAAAAAAGTAAACGTTTTTTAGTCCAAAGGTAACACAAAAGTTCTTTCTTTTCTTTTCTTTTCTTTTCTTTTCCCAAATTGCTTCATTTGTTTTTTCAACATTGCACAGTGGTAAAATATTTTGTGTCGGGAAACGGAAATATTAACATCTGCAAAACAAAAATTTGTTTTTGAATTGTTTTTTTTGGATCACTGAAGATCCTTTTAATATTTGGTGAAAATTTTTTTTTTTAAATTTCTAAATAGTAATTCATCTCCCAAGTCATTAAATATCAATGCTGCACATTCACTTTTGTAACAATTCATAATTAAAAACAAACTTTAAAAGGTTGGTTTAAGTGCTGTATTAACCATTTAGATGGCCAGTCGTGCATGGACTGTGCAGCAGTGCAAAAGCACACACAGGAGTGAGCCACTGTGGGACACTGAGAAACTGTTTTAAAGGTCTTTCGGTTTGCTAACCTGGACATCTTTGTAGGGAGAACAAAGCACAACCTTCTGAAAGACATATTGGTATCTTCTGAACAACTGTTCGGAGACAGCCTAATATGGTAGGCAACGCTAAACTAAATTCTTTGGTGTTGAGTAAAAATCCAAAACACTATTTTGTAAAATGCATGTGTATACATGGTCCTCTGATGTAGTGCTAGTCATCTCTGATCTCTGCCTTCCCCTCAAACCTCCCTGTTTATTTTTAACAATCTCATTTGTTAGACTCATGTTATGTAGGTACGTCTGTTTTGAAGTGCTTCTAGTCTTTCTCTATAAACATATTTGTATATGTGGCTACGCTGATCGAAATGTTGATATAGTGCAAAACTGTAAACGTTTTAACGTCTCATTTTAAGATAACAAAAAAATGTACAGAAATCAAAACAAAATAATAACATTATTAACAATAGTCAGAATAATTAGAATAATAATATAGAGAAATGTTTGGTTCCAGCAGCCCGTCAAACTTCTTTCAAGTATCTCTCAACAACACACACGAACAGACATGCACACATACGTATACGAATACTCCCATAGGCAGACTGTACATACACACACTTTTGTACACGGACACACACGACAAACATATAACATACGTAAAACATACGTACAAGGTATAAAAAGTCAACAAACGTTAACTTTTTTTTTGTTTGTAAAAGTAAATAGTTAAGAAACAAAACAACACCTTGATGAAAAATATATCATAATACTTGACAAGTTGCATAGTTTTGAGATTTTCTTTTTCAGGCACCTCATCTACGTGATCTCTCTTCCTGCAGTGCATGTCTGCGCTGCAAAATAGGCCGCATAAATACTCTCTGACCTTGCTCCCTTTGCTTTGTAACAAAAATATATTATATTTCTTTTCTCTTTTGAAAGTGCCACAGAGATTACTCTGAGTTACAGATACCCATTGTAACGTGATACCCATTGGATTCTAAGATGACCACGCACAAGTGGTCGAGAGAAAGAGAGGCCTGTCTACGTGAGAGTTTTTCTTGAGGCAGTGAGATAGAGATAGAGGAGCCCTTCTCTCCTCCCTCTACATCTCTTCTTTTTCATTCGTTTTGGGACTGAAGTTCTTGCCCCTACCACCCAACCTTGCTGCGCTGTCTCTCCCTTCCTACCCTTCCTCTTCTCGCAGCGGTCTTACGAGCAGCCGCATTCTTCTACAATCATGTTCTGGATGTCCTTTTTGACGATTTTCTGCTCCTCGTTGTAGTAGAGCATGGACATGGCTCGCAGACGAGTCGGTACGCAACAGGACTTGATGTTGGTGAAGGGACTGTACCCTCGAATGCGGTAGTGGTTGATGACCGTGGAGTGGAAGGACAGCGAGTTGCCGGTGATGCTCGCGACGTGGCTGGGACAGTCGCCTTCACAGTAGTTGGCGTGATACCCTGAGGGTGCGATGATCCAGTCGTTCCAGCCGATGTCCTTGAAGTTTACGTAAAACTGTCGTTTGCAGCAGACGCGTACCTTGCCGTCGCATTCGAGACCTCTTTTGCGACGTCTCCTTTGGGACAGATCGTCCATCTGTCGCACCACGGCCATGAGGAACGGCCGGTGGGATTGCTCACGTTCGCCACCTCCCGGAGTCACGAGCACAGGTGTGGCCCGGGCATCGGCACACAGCGGGCAGGAGATGCGCAGACTCAGAGTGCTGCCCCCATTCTGCAGTAACGCCTGCACACTGGCCGACACAGGAAACGTATGCCAGCCACTGCGCCGCGTGTCCACAGATTTCTCCGCCAGAAGCTTCTCCCCCGTACCCTGCTGCAGGAGCAGCCGGATGGTGACATTAGCACGGGTGCGGTTGCCCTTTGGCAGTCGAAGAAAGAGCCAGACGTTGGCTTGCTCCACTAGCGACATCTCGCCGCCTTCCTTGGAGATCAGAAAGTTGACAAAGCCTGGAGCTTCACCTGTGGGATAGGAAGAGAAAGAAACATCAGAGAATAGTCAAAAGCACGGATCTTTTATTGTACTTGCATTTTACTTCAACCTCAGGCTCTGGTTGACTTTGGATACAGCCACATCAGAGCTGATACTGGGAGTGGTGGCATCAATGGAACAGTTTAGCTTTGTGCCAAGAGTGACCAGTTTTTCAAGGTTTCCGCAAAACAATCTTCTACTGTTTTGTGCGACTATTAATAAATGGCATAGAAGTATGCAGTCGTGCATCCTTTTCCTGCACGTCAAATGCAAGATGTGAATCAGCTGTTCCTACACGCACACTCGCAAACAAACAATCCCTCCCACTTGGTTCTTCCTGTACCACCTTGGAATTGAAATAATTGAGGGTTTCAACAAGACTTTAAACCAACTTCATCACCTCTCCTGGTAGTTAACTGAGCAATTAAGAGTCTGCTCGCCTGGAACAAGTTTTTGTTGAACGCAGGGTAAGACATAATGGCCATGACAACATACAGCATGCAGCTGGAAGCAGTGATGTGGCATGTGGCTTGCTGTCTCATTGGATTGTAAAAGACTGTTCCCTCTGGCTTTGATTCCCACCGTGTTATAGACAGAGGCAAGGCCTCTGGAAAATTTCAGTTCACGGATCATTTGGGAACTTCTAAACAAATCCTCTCAATTTACTGACTCAACCCGTTTTTAAGCCACTAAACCTTTGTTGGGGCATTATTACTGGCTGGTCTAGCTGACTGTTGCTTACTTATACTGTAGCTGAGTTCTTGTAAAAGTGGCCACCTTGCCAAAGATTTCGCATACACAATGATTCTTGTATGTCATGGCTAATAATAAGAAGCCTCTTGCAAAAAGTATTAAGCAATATACTCTGGAAAAATATTGCACAAATACTACATCTATCACCTACCACAATATATTTACAGGGTTGCGACGTAATAACAATGGCGTCAAGCTACAAGTGTGTATGTGTGCGAGAGAGTATTTAAGGATCCCTGGCCCAAACCCATCTGTCCAAACACAGCCGAGCATCACAAATGCAGGCTTTTTTCCCAGTAGTGGCTAATGCATTGTTTCCCTTTTAATCTGCACCCAGTGAAAGAATCAAGTATCGTTAGCATTTGCTAAGCTGGGTAAACCCTTCAACTGCCCCTCCAGAGCCGAGGCCCAAAGAAGAAAGATCACCAGTGGAGCTTCGCAACTCTGCATGCTTCTGAATATATTTGCGAGAGAGCAAAGAGAAATTTTGAAATTTGTAGAGAAAGACTAAAGAGCCATGCGGTAATCCCTCAACAATAAACACCAATTTAACCGCAAGGGCAGAGTTTGCACAGCTGTCCTGCACACAAAGATGGAGAATAACATTTACACATTCCTCCCCTCCCCCTTCCCCTGTCTTCAAAAGGGGCGGGTGGCTGAAGTATAGAATCACCTGGGAACTTAAGTGTATTTGTGGGGGGGGCGGGGGGATGTCCACTCCTCTTTAAACATGGCTTTAGTTAACGTGTTCTATAATCCCCTTTTCTATCTGGTTTACCTTAAGGGGAATCAGCCTCTTTCATCTCCTTGTTGGCCTCCTGTCATATTGTATAGCTTGCAATGCCCCAGTGCTTGAAGCTAAAAGAATGCTTTTGCAGTAAAGAAGTCCACAACCTGAAAGGTTGTTCAAACACGCGTCTTTGGATGAAGTTTGTCTGTACACTTCCTGGTTAACTGTTATAGAACACACTATTTATCTTTGGCTAATTTGTTGACAATGCTGATTAAAGGCAACAGTTTTTCCGCACAGAACACACATGCTAGTTCAAAGAGTACAGCCCTAACAGGTGCTTAATGGATCAAGTGGAACGAAGCATCCATTCACATAACAAAACAGAAGAGAGCTTGATGTATATTCTCTAGGTTTTGCTGACAACTCGGCAACAGTTATTGTTTCAAGGCCAGTACCTCACCTTAAATACCAGAAGGAAAGAATTCTAGGTGCTAACATGAAAACACTTCATGGATCCCTTCAGGAATGAAAGATTCTTGACCCATTTTCTTCTTTGACCCAACAAGATATTAAATTAGAAATAAAAGTCTGAAGGAGGAAATATGACTCTTATAATGGTGTGTGGGAGTGAATGATTTGAGTTCCTCGTCGGTTATGCAACATATTTCAAACACAGTCCCGTCAGCAGAAAGGATGGATTTTACAGACTAAACTCTTGCGCTATAGCACACTGTGAGCTGTAATATCACATGATATTCATATTCATATATTTCAAACAATTGTCAATTATCGTCTGAATATTTATCGCTTGCTACTAAAATGCATTTAAAGACTGACTTAAAACAGTTCAAAATCTCAGAAATGTTACATAAGGTTGGACACTAAACCAAATAAAATTGGTCCATAATGAATGCATCTGAGGTATTCCAAGAGAAAATATACAACAGAGACCAATACTGAAATCATAAAACATCCTTTGACATTATAATGTCACTGAAAAGACCACAAAACCACTAGAATTCCTTTCAGTGTACTGCATGTTGCTGCAACGGCATTCATGGCCTTTTCTACATCCCAGCATGAGAAGCAAACAAACAAAAAGTGCAATTAAAGCTTATTTCCCAACCATAACACTGTAGAGTTTTGTATACATTCTCAAGCGAGTGTCCTTAACACCGGCGAGCCGTTTCACGATACCACACCTTGTGCCGTAAAGGCCAAGCATGCCTGTTATGTTCTTCCCCAAAACGGCCTTGTCTCCTCTTTATCTGGTCCTCATCACCCACAGGCATTTCAGGCACCAACAGCGAGCCTGATTTACTGCCCCCATCTAAGTCAGGCACCCCATCTAGCGGCAAAGAATCACCAGCTTCAGCCAGCCCCTGCAGGCCAGTGCAGCTCCCAGGGAACCAGGAGGGTAACGAGGAGAGTTACTGCTGCCTCCCCCCTACTAACCTTTGGTAAGAATCTGCGGAACATGGCTCAAGGCCATGCTGAATAACTGAAGGACATGGACTTTCAATATGAGTAGAGAGACTGTGACTTAACAAAACATGGGGGACAACCTATGTAGTGAGTTGCAATTCATATTTTACTTGTTTATCTGATTGATTTTTCAGGATTCAAGGTTGGACGTCGGTTTGAGATGCTTGCTACTCTTCTACCAAGCCTGCATCTGCAAGTAATAACCCACTCTCACGAACAGGTTTGGATGATGCCTCAGCTGTCAAAGTAATAAATGAGCGTAGTTGGCATGATGCTGCAGCATCCTTTCTTCACTACAGTGCTGCACCTTGAAGCCAAGAAAGCTTTAAGTAGCATATTACAAAATGTCATGAGCAGTGAAGTATCCTGCAACCTGAGAAAGTGTTTTTTGACCACACTAATGCTAAGGGATCCTCAGCTAACAAGGAGGCTTTCTAATGTGGTACTCGAATCTGGATAGTGTTTAAAGGAGATACTTTGTGGCTTTGTAATATGTAAGGTTTGGCAAGCTGGCCATATAGCCCCCAAATAAGACAAAGATACTTTGGAATTAGGCTATTTTATTCCCATTGCCTTGAAATAGAGATTCTTTATATTCCTATTTAAGGAAAGGAAACTCAGCCTTCAGCAAGTCAGCTTCTCTTTACTGCAAATAAATCAGTATTTGATCTAGCAAAAAACAACTGCTTGCACATGAAAAATTGGGACGTCTTCTTTTCTTTGCTGTGACCATTACTGGAGGGAGGGAGTGATTATAGGGCTTTCCCTGTGATAAATTACTTTGCAAGTAGGAGGAGATCAAAACGAGGAAAAGAAGTAAATATTGAGTCATTGTTTCAGAACATGTCAAGCTTTGCATATGCAACCTGCACGCCTGAATGACATCAGAAAGGCCAAACACAGAACGCCCACACACATTCAGTTCATCCACAGTGATATCATCAACGTGCCTTCTGTTTGAAGATTCTGCACATGGCTTCAGCGGAACTCAACAACCACTTTAAAGAGTAGTGAACGCTTTTGTATATAATATTTATAAGTCTCTGCATTTGTTAAATTGTTTTCTTTTGTTTGGAAGCAAAGGCAACTTTTGATGGAAAAGAAACTTTTGGAGAAAGCTTAGCCCAATTTTATCAATGACCTCTGTTGTACTCTCAAAATTTAGCAGTAACATTTGTTAGTCTTTACATTAGTTAGAAAAAATGCTGTTATTTCTCACCCTTTACTACTCTGCAGACTAAAAGTATTTGCAGTCATGCAAATACACAAGCACTGATTGCACATGGCTTCAGGCTACACATATAAATTGAGAGTAATCAGTCTTACCATGTAGCATTCATTCACCCAGCATGCTGTATGTTAGAGATAATGGTTTAAGCAACTATGTCTTACTATAAAAACAGATTCTGCAGTCCTTGTATCTGCAAACTGATTTCTCTATCAAGGTGATTTCTGAAGTAGAAATCCTTAAAAGGACAACAGCCACGTACAAAGAAAACTGGAACCATAAACTACCATGAAATCTTTAATTCTATTTAACATTCTGAAGAAAGTATTGTGAACGAATACTGTGTTGCATTGCCAGGCACGAAGACTGAATTGTTTAATTTTCAAGCCAGTTTTGTCGAACAGCAACAGCTTATTATTATTGAAAATATTTCAGCCTATTGTCATTAAGAAATGTATATTCATAATATATATCATAGCTTTATAAGATACGTCTATGTCTTCTTGGCAATTATGAGAGCAGATTCTTGGACAAGAGTCCAGACAGATAGTGTATGCAGAATCTGAGACTTACATCATACACATAATTACAGTTGTCTATACTTCATAAACAACCCACTTAAGGCAACATTAGAGTGATGCAGTGCAGCAACATGTGTCTTAAAAATCATACCAGTGTGAAATAAACACCATGAAGAACTATGCATTAAAGTATTTAGTAAATCAATATAATTACAGTAATGTCTCTGCTTGTAATGCCAAGTCAAAAAATATTATCTGGTGCCAGATTGCAGACTAAATGTGAGTGTGTAATTTTCTCATGTTATTTTCTTTAAAAAGTCATAGGCTAGTTAGCAGTGTGAGAAGGAATTGCGCAGTAACAACTTTGTTTATATAGTTATTTATTTAGTTTTGGTTATTGCCTGTGCAAAAATGCGTTGGAATATTGACTTTAACAATGGGGGACTTACAAGTCAGTATTCCAAGGTCTTGGGAGTTACAAAAGCATCTATTTTCATCTCAAATATAAATGTTTATTAGCCTATATGGGGGAAAATAACTGCAAATATGTTAGCTTATTTGCGAGTGTCTGCGGTAATTCCCCCTTGTGGTGGATTTTAAGAACAGCTATATTTTGGAGACTTTTGTAAAGCAGATCAGATGAAACCGAACGCGGAATTTCGCGCCAGACTCGAGAGTGGAATTCGAGCGGGAATCCTCACGAGAAGCGATTATCGCGAGGTTTCTTATAATAATTAATTATAAGTCGTGTTTTAGAAACGTCAATGTCGAATTACCAACTGACAGAATGTGTTGCAGTTGCACATGCAAATACTCCACCCACTACTTATTATAACAATAAGATCATTTATGATCTAGTTTGTACTATTTGCATTTATGGTGAGCATGAGATAAATATTATATTTATTAATGTTGGTTTCTTTAGTTCCTCTAAAATGTCAAATTTGAGTGATGGAAGTAAACATGACATAGCCTATCATTAAAAGTAGCTATATCCATAGAAATTGAGCTATGATGTACCATGTGTTTGGTTTGTTCAATTTTTTGTCCGTAATCTGACGTTTTGCAATGTGAGCAGAAGAATGACAGCTTGCAATCTTGATTTATTCATTCAGCCTGAGGGACTGTCCGTCTCCCCTCAGTCAATATACATCAAGAGCCCATTGAAAACAAATAGATGTGTCTGATGTTGAGGAAATAAATACTTGCACTGACAGTCCACATGATAAAAGTTTGATATAGTTTTGATTACTAACAGATTTAGTTCTGTGTTTCATAACTAGGTTTTTGTCATCACTTAAGCATGATCTGAATGTGTTTTATAATGTGACAAGCTGTAGTCTGGCACCAGAAGATTATCAGGGAATGGTTCTCATAAACAGAGTTCTCACGGTCATGAAAAATCAGGGAATTTTAAAATTCGGATTTCCAGATGTGGCAAGGACAATCTTAAAACGTCACAGAAAATTCCATAATATACATTTTCTATTTGTAGTTCTCTCTAAAATATGTAATTGATTAGATGTTGCTCTTTGTGAATGCAGTCTTCATGAAATGATTTTGAAAAATACTTTTGCAGTGGGGTGGGGGAAGTCATGTAAATTCATTGGTCAAAAATGTGAGGAACCTTGCATGAAGAATGTCCTTGTTGTGGTAGAAAAAAAACAGTTTTTAGAGTTTCAGCGAGTGGCTTATTTCATACAACATCTTGTCTTAAAGTTTTCCTACTCAAGTTTACTTCACATCTCTTGTATACTACTAATCCATTTTAAAAATGCATAAAACTGAATTTTCATACCTATAATGTCATTCTAAATAATCATTCTCTCCACAAGGCTGCAGTGTTACAGTCTCAGCTCCCTAAAATCATGAAACATTCATCTTTCAGACAAGCAATCCAATTGCTCAGTTTGCTGCTTTTTAGGTCTGACACATCTGTTGAGAGCTCCTGCAGCACGCCGCGGCTCTGTGTCACTCAGGACCTGTTTGAGCTGTATGAGTCAGAGAAGAACCCAATCTTTCCTCACATCATGGGCTTGACAGCACCTTTGAACAGCTCTCACTGCAGCCGACAATGCTCTTTCTACTGCCTTTGAAACCCGACACAAAGGCAGTAACTGAACAGCATTCTTTTTCTCCTATAATACGGAGAAGTCCTTTTTTTATTCCTCTGTATTATGATTTTTTTTTATCTCTCTCTCTCAACTCTCTTCAGTCACATAGGGAAGCTACATAGGAGGCTGTCAGTCCCCGGGGAAGTGCTCCTGTGCAGAGCTTACGGCTAGAAGCCTGGGGGGTCCTCGCAGATAATTACTGATTCTCTAAAGCAGCAGGAGGCTTGCAGGAACCTTGAGAGGTGGGACTGAGTTTGCCGCAGCGTAGTCCCGGCTGCTCTCCCTGACTTGGTGCGATGGCAACAGGTTTCCCTGAACTCTTCAGACAGTTGAACAGCTTTATAAACCCACTTCTCCTGTTTCATCCCTTGAGGGAGGACTGCCCGATTTACTTACTAAAATATTTAAGGACTAAAGTCTTGTTAAATATTTGTACTCACCGGCTTCAGCAAATGTGATGATCTCCGTCTGTTCCGCCTGTTCAGCCTCCGGACGGCTGCTGGCCTCGTCCTCGATCAGAACACTGCCGTCCTTGGCCACCCATCCCACGTGTACCTTGCGGATGGCATTGAGGAGTGCAGCTCGAGGCACCGGGTGTGTGATGTTGGGGCGCTCTTGCAGGTGCAGCATGTTAAGTATGTGTTTCTTCACTGCCTCAACCACATCTTGCTGGGCTCCCTCGACCTCACCTTCGGAATCACCTTTTCGAAATCGTGCCAGCGCACAGGAGGGACAGTCCGTGGCAGCTGCCTGTTCGGATGTTTGCATGTTCCCTTTGGTGACCATGGCACTGAGGGAGCAGGTCTGGATGAGCAGCAGGAAGATCCCGCTCAGCAGAGGGATAGGATACATCATTAAATGAGAGGTGTCAGTCGCTGAAGAGAGCTGGAGGGGTGTCTCACCCGGTTGCAAAATGAAAAACTTACTTTAAAAGTTGCTTTCAAAGTAAGACAAGAATCCGCCCAGTCGCTGACAGCTGGCTGTAAAGTCTATCTGTCTGTGGTTGAGCTTAATCTGACAAAAACAAAAAAGTAAGAGCTAAACTACTAGGGGAGAAAAAGTGACGAAAAAGTGTAATCCTTGCTGGTAAGTTGTGAGAAGAGATGCTGGTCAAAAAGCAGGAATAGTTCTGTCAGTGGATTTCTCCCTCTCCAGGTCCTTGGGAAGTTTGTATGGGATGGGCAGTCGGCTTCTGGATGTGCCCCAGGGAAGCAGTGCGCTCGTAAGAGGTCTGGGACTGCTCACTGTGCAGGAGTTGAATGGTTTTGTTGAAGTGGGCTGGACTCTCTCGCTGGCTCTTGCTCCCCTGTCTCTCTGTTTCTACTTCTTCTCCTCTCTCTTACACAGTAATTATACTTCCCTCCCTCCCTCCCTCCCCTCTTCCTAGCTCCCTCCCTCTCTTCACGTTCCTTTTTATTTATTTTTCTAATTGTTCTATTTGTAGGGCAGAGTAACTTCCCCCTGCAGGGTTTACTGACCACGTAGTGGAATTTGCTTCGGAGACATGACAAGTGATTTGCTGTTAAGTGCAGAGTTTCTGCTGTGATGTTTCCCTCCCCTCTAAGTTCATTCATTTGTAAGTTTACACAGTTGACAGTCTTGCTGTTTTTAAACGTAAGACACTGCTGTACTCTCTAAAATCTGTTTATAATTCAGTAGCTGGTTGAAGAAATGCAGGTCTGGCAAGTAATCAGACTGAGGTATTTTGAAGTACTTGAGAGATGTGCAGTGGCATAGCAGTTCCTTGTAAATGTATTAGCCAATTCTGGTCAACTGGAGATTGCCAGTGGTCATTTTCGGAGAATTCCATTTTTTTTTTCTCATTCAAACAGTTCCCTTATTCTTAAATAAGGAACGTCTTGACGTCACTTTGAAGCAGTGCACGTTAAGTATTCCATGCTTCCCCTTACTGCCGCAACACATGTTGTGCGCAGATTCACCAGGAAGTGCCCGGAAGGCTAACTTCCTGTTTAATTGGCCAAGGACAGATGGGATTCTTAGTGAGACAGGCAGCTGGGGTTGTGACATCATCAAAGGCTGAGTTGAGGGCATGCGTGGGTCGTTCGTCTGCATATCAGCCAAAACATGCATGAGGGATGCCGCAGTCATGCGAGTCACTGTATTCTGTGGGTTACGTAGACGTTTTTACCATATAAGACATGGTGATGTACTAATTTGGGATTACTCAAAGTTCTGATTCAGGAGACTCACCTTCCTCGAGTGATGCTGACTGAGATCAGTGTCTAAAGTCTGCCTTGAAAAAGACAGCCTCTGGCTGTTTTTTTTTTCCTTCCTAATATGTAAGTATAATAGAATGAGAATATGATAATATAAAATATAATAGTCTGAGATGTTTTTATATAATTAAGCATAGTGAATCAAGGGGTCTATTAGTCTTTAGTTTTTCTTGCTTTAATCATAGTTATTATCTGTTTTATTAATTATTTTACATTAATTTATCAAATATTATTAACATTTGATTTTTATACCAGAATTTAATAACTTTTTGTACATCTCACTTGATTTGGATAACTGGTTATGGTAGTCTTTTCTCTGGCAATGAACATTTGTACCACTTTAATATTTAATATATCACTGTAAGGAGTCCCTCTTGTGGTGAAACTTGCTTATTGCAGAGAGTAAGTCATTCAAGAGAGTCTTTTTCTTGTGGAAAGCAGGGCTGAGAAAAATTGTTTCACATTATTTAATATTTTATTTGTAATATTATTTTGCATATTACAATGCCCCTCTTCTATCTTGGGTAATTTCGGAATTAAATAATTTACCTTTGGCCCCAATTATCCTTAATATCATCAGTATTCATACCATCCTTAGAGATTGCTTGACTTTGTTTAAAGTTCACACAAGATATTCTATTTTTCATTTCTAGAAATGTCAGAACCTTGAAAATCTGATGTAAAAACTGCTGTAAAACTATCTAGATTGACTGCATTCTAAATATGATTTTTTTTTTAACTATTGTTGTTTTATTATTCCCCTTTAGATAGTTTAGACTGAAATCTGCGGACAAAAACTATAAAAAGGAACTAACAGGTAAATCATAATGAGCATGGCATGTGATTTGACAGCAGAGAAGAGGAAATCTGGAAGTCTGTGTGTAAAACCATCAAGTCATGACCACACTGAATTCTCACACGATGCTTGCGAAATCTGTCGTTATGTTTTTGTGGTCTGAGAAGCCAAAATTATTGGTTGTTGTAATGGCTGTGGTGGTTCCGTTTTTTTTTTCTCAGTTTTTGGTTCTCCGAAGTGGTTTCCAGTTTAAAATTCAGCTAGTTCTTCTCAAAGGGAACAGAGATTCGAAACAGAAAGACAACTTTTCTTTTTTCTTCAGGCAATGAATGTTTGTGTGGAGACTAGCTTTTTATTAGGGTTGTTAAAATGAGGCATTGCAGTCTCTGCCTCATACCTAAGACAGGAGAGCTGTTACTACTTTAGTACAGCACTTCAGCCAGAAACAGACTTGCAATGACATGGTGTAATACACTGTATCACACGACAATAAACACCCAGCACTTGCTGACTTGTTGAATATACAAAGTAGGGGATAAAGATATCGATGACAACTCTCCAAACATTACAAGTCAAGCAATCCCAAGAGGGTGACAGTCCTGAGCAAAATTATTGTAGTACTTTGTAAGTCCTGTTTGAGGAAATGCTTCTTAACTTTAGCTTAATGTCTCGCGGCGGGACAGTTTGGATGGCTTGCAGCTTAACTGGGCCGCCAGAAGGTGATGGATGGCCTACCTCCACCTCTGTATTCTCATCAGAGGACACATAACGGAGAGACTGGTGACACAGAGGTTACATGACTCCTCAACGACACGGCAGGGAGACAACGTCCCAGTAAAACGTGAATGGAGAATAGGGAGAGGAAGAAGCAGGGAAAATGTGTTTTTCAACCCTGGCGAAAGAGATTGACAAAGAGAGATTGAATGAGTAAATCTTTCTCCAGATGTGAGTGTCTCCATGATTCAAAATGTTCTATCGCACACTGTTTCTCTTGCTCTCTATCCCTTCCAGGATTTGGGGTTGGAGAGAGGCTGTAGGTCAGGCTGTCTGGGGCGTGCGCTATCTGAAACCGGAATCAACTGTGCCTCCCTGTGTGAGTTTCATTGGAGACCACAGGGAAAAAGCTCCAAGTCATGAGGTTAGATAGGCTAATGTTGACTGCCCTAGCGTCTCTGCTGTTGGAGAAGTGTGAAGATGGGAAATGAGAGCTAAAACATTACATTCGTCATGCTTATTATCCTGCATTCTCCCATGTGGCCTATACTTAGTATCTCAGCCAATACTGTACTTAGCCAATGGCTTGGATGCTCAAAGCCCTAGGCTATCTTTTGAATTCATTAATCAATCTACAGTAAATGAAATGCCTTCATTAAAGCTAAAATGTGTAGCTTCTTTGCCACTAGCATGGCCAGACAGAATTGAAAGAATTTACAGTTTACAAAAAGGTTTCGCAAACACTTCCACTGTGTTCTATTGGTTGCTCGGAGAGATCCAAACACGCTATTGGTTGAGCTGTTGCTGTATCTGGCTGGTCGAGGTGCTCAAACAAACAGAGCAATGTTTTAAACGGGTCATGAATTAAGAAATCAACTTTTCCTTGAGATTTTGATATATAAGAGGTCGTCGTACTAGAAGAATCTCCTGTAAGTTTCAGAACTGAAAACGTCCTTGTTAGTCCAATAAAAGCTTTTATTGACACCAGGCCCAGCGAACGACTCGTCCCGGAATATGCCTATCTATAGATAGGTGAAACACCATCTCTGCAGAAGAAATCAACACCTACTTCATCATTGCAACGTTAGCCCCGCCCACTGTCATGTTTGTGAGATGACGAGGAGAGAAGAGCGATACAGGACTAAAAATAACATTACCTTTCAAAGGATGTTAATGCTAGAAATATGATTATTTATTTTCAACAATGTGAATGTCTCAGTTGAGCTTTATTTATTTGTATTTGGTACATTTCACTGTGGATTCTTGAGTAAATCAATCGCATTTTGGCGCAGGCTTTGCAAATATACTTTTACGATATGGACTCGACAGTAATGCAACAACATGTAAGTAACTGTGTTCATTCTAATGCCTGATCTGATATGTAATGTTTCATGTACAGTCAGATGTTCTTTGTCTATGTGTCAGTAAATCAAACCAGTGACTAAACGGTCAACTTCACATTGTTTCTCTAGGATGAAAATAATCTGTTATTTAAACTGTGATTTAATTATATTTAGAAAGTGATAAAAAGCACTCCCTTTACAATCGCTAGAGCTGTTAATCAAACAGTGCGAGTTTATCAGTGACTGAGGCCTGGACTTGCGCCAAAACTCCCATTTTATTCAACGAATCTCTTAGTTACGTCGAGTTTGCACTGTAAGTTATGATGAAAGCATTCGTTAGAGTGCAGAAATTGAGTTGCAATGACGAGATCACTGCTTTCATGCTTTCTGTGATCGGCTACAATGTTCATCACTGCAACCTTTCATGACACAATCTGAATATAATGCTATAATCAACACTGTTCACGATTAGTTAACCTTGAGAGCTGTAATAGTAAAAATGTGCTAAAAGTTTTCCAGAGAGTAATACTTAGCTATTTCATATGCAAAGATGTCAGCCAATCACAGCAGTGGGCGTTTACACTGAAGTCTCACAGCAGACACGCCCCTTAAAACACAGCGTTCAAATAAGAGGGCTAAAATCAGGGTAGGAAAAATGCCTTTTATTTCTAAATTATGACAATTTTTGATGTAAAAAACATACTAACATTATAAGTGCACCCCAGGAAACATTACAAAACAATAAAACAACGCAGTTCATGAGCCCTTTAAAAGCACATACAAAAAAGTAAGCTACTGTGCTTGGTTGTTTTCACGTTTGCCATTGGTTGGCCAAACAGATATCCTCATGCTATTGGTTGAGCTGTATAGTTGTGAGGTTGTTCCAAACCTGTATGAATTTCTTTCTTCTGCTGAACACAAAAGAAGATATTTTGAAGAATATTGGTAACCGAACAGTTGATGGGCCCCATTGACTTCCATAGTATTAAAAAAAAATACTATGGAAGTCAATGATGGAAGCCCATCAGCTGTTTGGTTACCGTCATTCTTCAAAATATCTTCTTTTGTGTTCAGCAGAAGAAAAATCCATACAGGTTTGGAACAACTTGAGGGTTAGTAAATGATGACAGAATTTTCATTTTTGGGTGTCTTATTACTTTACGGAAGTAAAATAGGCTGTAAATGCCGTTTCATGTTGCCATTAGCTTTCTTTGATTTATTCATAGAGAATAACCTATTCTGCACCCTAACCACCCTTTGCCTTTTAATTCCGGATGAAGGCCACAGCCTTGGCGGGATCCAAAACTCTGCCGTTTAAGCATAACATCTGTCATAGACTTTAGCTGAACCTTGGAAGTGAATGTGGAAATCAAGCATTCTGGTAGGTAATATTTAATCTGACTGTGGGAAGAGGTGTTTTGAGGTGCCTTTTTTCAGATTAGAGCTATGTACAAAACCACCGTCTCCAAAATGTTATTCTAATAGATGAACCAGATTGATTCTGTATGCTTGAAGCATCTGTGAACCATCATTGTGTAATAGAAATATCACCTTGCTTTGCAAAGGATTGCATAGCTAACTTTATCTAAGTGGGAATGTAACTTGCACAGTGCATGTATTACATACCTCAAGCTCCTTATATACAGCCATGGCAGAATCTCGACACCGTTGTTTATTGTGTCTTAGAAGCAACGGTATATTTAAACCTTTTGGGTGTTCTGGTTGTTTTATATGCAAACAAGACTTTATTAATGTATGTTCGCTATCCAGTCATTCGTCAAGCACTCCACAACCACCTGACCTGAAAAGACATTTGTATTATCAACAGTGTTTTGAAATGTAGTGCTCTCTCTTATGTGAATCTGGCTTTCTTCACGGCAGCTTTTCAAGTTGGACCAAGCCCACCTAGCCAAAAATCATTATTTATTAATAATGCGCTGCAAATGTACTATGTATTTTCTGTATGAACTGTCTTTGGTAGGTATGTAAATTGATTCTCTGTAATGTTTTGGTTGATACGCTGGATGACATACAGGGCCAAAGAAAAATCAGTCTTCTGTTGAAATAATTATGGTTTTATTTATTAGCAGAGGAAATGTTGTCGATTAAATGAAGCATATTCAGCTCTGAAATAAATGTCTTGTGGTAACTGTGTGTTGGCGCTCGCACTGAATAAAAGGTGAAATTGCAACTTATAGTGTGTGCAGTTATTTTATCACCAAATAAAAAACGTCATTCTTCACAATACGTCACAGTATCTATATCTGTATGACTTAAGGACCGTTCACACGTCAGATTGCCAACAAGTAGGCTATGTAAAGTCCAGATTTTTTAGCTTTTAATGGACATTTTGTTTTAAGTGAGCATTTTAGCTATCCATTCCATTCAATCTTAAAAATATAGATTTATTAATCAATTAAAATAATTTTATATGAAAAAAAAACAACTATGAAGATTCTTTAATGGCGTTGATGGTTCCAAAAAAGAACCTTTAACATCCTTGGAATTTTTCCATTGCAGAAAAGGTTTTTATAATGGAAAAAGGTCCTTCAGATTATTAAAATGTTCTTCACACAAAGAAACATTTTGGTTCTTTTAATAACAGTTCACTGAAAGGAACCAAAAATGCTTCTTCTCTCGGAAAACCAGCTTTTGGAACCTTTATTTTTAAGAGTGTTTGAGCGGAATAATGCAAAAAAATAGAACAATCAGTTATAATTATCATCCCAGAAATTCCATATTGGCGCCTCCCTACACAATGATTAACTTTAAATGAAGAGACAAGCTGGAAAGGAACATATTAGGGATACTGACATCAGTAAGTACAATGATATCAGTTCCAATTGTGCAGTTTGGATATTCAGGGATCAGAAACAGCTGCTTCTCAGCCGGCTCTGGGAGTGTAATCTTCCCTCACACATGCAATAATATGTGGAAATAAGATGAAGTTTGTCTAGATGGGAAACTTCCCTAAAAGTTCTGGAACCTTCTAAGTGGTTTCTATAAGACGTAGTCGGAAAACGATTGTAGGGGTAAAAGGAGGGAGAGGGTGCGGACGTTTAGAGAGGACGTGATTGGAATTGGACTGTGGATTTGCGAGACATCGCGTATGCGGGTGTGTCACTCATATGTGCGCATAATTCTGTTGCATACATCTTCATTCCAAAGGCTGTTTGTGATGTAACTTACGTAATGGGTTTTAGGAGCCAGATGACCATTCTTTCATTACATCTCAGGTCCGATTTTGAAAACTTCAAGGGAGCAAAAATCGGATTTTGTTGCGTATCCTACTTAAGTCAATGTAGTTTATTGGGTTTAAAAAGGAAATAAACAAAAAACAAACAAAATGCATAAAAATGATTTTAAAAAATGATCATCATTCTTACACTGTGTCCTAACTACGCTATAAAAGGTATCTTTTCCATGTTAATAGGAGTTTTTGTCCTAACTAGCCGTGACACGCAATGTTTCTATTTTAGAAACAACACAAAGTATGGCAATGATAATCTCAGGTACTGTTTATGTGCTTTATTTAATGTTAAAAGCATCTAATGTGAGTTTGAATACAATTTTGTGTGTCTTTTATAGCCGTACTGAAAGCAACAATGGACAATTCACCTCAGCTCTTCAAAATAAATGAAAGGAAACAAGAACGTTCAACTCATTGTGAACAGACAAGTGTATTCTATGACAGATTGTTTCAGTAAGTCCGTATGTATTTTTAAATAAGATCAAAATGGTGTAATATTAATGAATTTGATTATGTACATTTCGTTGGGCGTACCGGGAGCTTGCCGAGAGAGCCCGCCCATGCGCTCTTCTGATTGACTTCGTCACCAGTGTTGCCAATTGCTTTCAGTTCAAAGTAGCTCAAATTGGTCGCGAAATGTCGCTATATGACGTCATACTGGCAAGTCCACTGATCTATATTAAAGGATTAGTTCACTTTCAAATTAAAATTTCCTGATAATTTACTCACCCCCATGTCATCCAAGATGTTTGTCTTTCTTTCTTCAGTCGAAAAGAAATTAAGGTTTTTGATGAAAACATTCCAGGATTATTCTCCTTATAGTGGACTTCAACCAAATGGTTGAAGGTCAAAATTACAGTTTCAGTGCAGCTTCAAAGGGCTTTAAACGATACCAGACGAGGAATAACGGTCTTATCTAGCGTCATTTTCTTAAAAAAAAAAAAATGTATACGCTTTATAAACACAAATGCTCGCCTTGCAAGTGCTTCCGCCAGACCGCTTTCCGTATTCTTCAAAAAGCTTACGCTGTATGTCCTACACCTTCCCTATTCAACTTACGGAACAGTTCCGTTTTTCCGTAATTTGAATACTGGAGGCATTCTAGCGGAAGCTGGATATTTGACTTCATAACTTGTTTAAATATGGATATTTTTTTTATACAAATGCATCGTTTTGCTTCAGGAGGCCTTTATTAACCCCCCCGGAGCCGTGTGGAGTACACGTTTATGATGGATGGATGTGGATGGAAGCACTTTCTTCAGCTCATACTCGTGGATTCCACTCACTGCCATTATAAAGCTCAGATGCGTCAGTATATTTATTAATATTTCTTCGATTATGTTCATCAGAAAGAAGAAAGTCATATACACCTAGGATGGCTTGAGGGTGAGTGAAGCTTGGGCTAATTTTCATTTGAAAGCGAACTAATCCTTTAATATAAATATAGATTAGTGGGCGAGTCACGGAATCTAGATAAGGTTTGTCCAAGAAGTTGTTAGATTTGTCACTAGGCTTTTAAAAAAAGTCTGAAATGGGGCGGGTAAGTCGCTATATCTAGTGACAAAATCGCTAAATTGGCAGCACTGTTCATCACTTCTCATAGTCGCGTTGCGTCTGACGTGGACAGACAAATTGCTTTTTGCTGGAATCTTATCCCATCACGTTTGGTTAGGACATGGTTTGAAATTCAGTTAACATCACACGTTTGGAAAGGTGTCTCAGTCAATGGTCAGATTGAAGAAAAATTAGTTTTTCATCATTTGGGACACATAGTGTCTGTATCTGTGTCCGAAATGATTCTTTCATTCATGTATCGCAAGAATAAACAAGCAACTCGTGAATCTTTCTTCAACTTTGGGCACTTTTTTTTATGTCCAAGGGGCTGTAAAATTAGTCTTAGCAAGACAAATGAGTCGGCCATTTTATTCCAAAAATGTTTAAAATGTCATTTCCATCACAGGATGTTATTAAACATACATCATTCGAAATGTGGTGAGAAAGTCTCGGAAAAAAAGACATGTATATACACTGTTAGACTTTGTTAGCTTAAATTAAAGTAAACAGACTAGTAAGAGTGTGTAAAGTGTGTTTTAAGAGTTTATTTTCTAGAAGTCCTCAGGGCCAAAAGTGCCGATAGTTGATGAAACAACCACATACTGTATGTATGATAGTTTCTTGGCGTTGTTTCCCTAATTACTATAGCAACAACATAGACATAATCTGAAAAATGCATCTGATTTCATCACTTGCAAAATGACAGTATGGACAGCTAGTCCGAAAGTGTGAACAAAGCCTAAACCGACTTTAGCCCAACCAGGTCATTCTTCTTCTTCAATAATCACTCCATAATGTGACTTCAGCTTTCCATATAAACCACACAGTAGTTGTGGTGGTGACAGCCAACTCTATTCACTTTCTGTGAGAAACCACAGCTGGACTGTCGGCTCATTCTCACTTCCGGCAGTCCAGACGTACTCTGAGGCTAGACGTGTGACTGCACTACCGGCTGAACTGATTCATTGATCAGCTGAATCACTGACCCACGGCCCACCGGTTGGAAATTATCAAGGGTTGATTGGATTTTGTTGGTCGTTGAGTCATGACAAGCGGTATACAAAGAAGTATAGCTCCTGTATGAGTCTAGAGGTGCTGACTGTACCTCCACTCTCTGTTTTAATGGTTATAAAGTGAAGAATGTGTTTCCAGGCCCTTTTTTTGTTGTTTTTTCATTTTTAATTGGACCAGTGTGTGAGTGTGAGGACTGATATGCTGAGTGCTTGCAGAAATTCCCCTTGCCTCATATTGGCAGGCAGATATGTGTGATGTGAAACAATATTTGGCCTGCAAGTTTGGTGGAGAACATGGGGTATTTTCTTCTTTCCGTCTGCTCTTTCAGTATGGAAAGATTGTGAGAAAAAAAGAGAATAAAGAAAAAAATCCATCATCCACATTTCATTAAGTACTAATTTATCATTCTCTCATTACTTGGATGTTTTTAAGTGATCATTCCTGTGGTGTTCCATCCTCTGATGGTAGAAAATAAAAAACATCCTCTTGGTTTGACTATGGAAAACCAAGCATGTTGTCTAATTTCTCACAAAATAAGGAGGAATTGTTCTTGTTCGTCTGCTATTTGTGGCACATTGTAGGTTTTCGGACCAAGAGGGCCCATACGGGGGGAAAACAATGTAATTTTAATTAACTTTTAATTCAACTTTAATTAACTTTTAAATCTCAATTGTTTCTGCTAGAAATCTAATCTAACAGTTTGACACTTCACTCAAAAAAATATTAAGTCTGCTTTTTAAAACAAAGAAAAGGATGGTTAGTATGCAACAACAGCGGGAAACTGTATATTCGTGCAGTGTGTGCATGTCAAAAGATTAAATCTGATCAGAAGCTTGTGATATATAAACTTGCACATCAACCCGATCACTTTATTTAGCACTCATGTAAACACTACGTTCGGATTCATCAATCGGAACGATTTCATTCAGATTGAAGGAAAAAGTGTCTATGTAAACGTAGCTACTGTTTTCTACAGAGCTGCTTTATAGCTGAATTTAACTCATTTCATATTTGATGATCTTTACACAGAATGAAACTGAATCAAAACTGAACTTGAGTAATTACACTAATGTTTTTTTTTAGAGCTGCTTTACAGCAGAATCATTGAATCATTGTTTGCTTGTTTATACCTGTAAAGCTGCTTTGAAACAATCTGTATTGTAAAAAAAGCATAGAAATAAAGGTGACTTGACTTGCAGGGTTTCAGCGGAAGTCTCAGCAATGACTCAAACTGTGCTCAGAAATCTTCCAGCTGTGCTCAGCTTTGGCAAGATGTCAAAGTCTACAAACCAAAGTCAAGAAAATTCTATATGAATCAAGACCGAATGATCTGATCTATACTCTCCAAATTTATTGTATAGCTCTATACTCTCACTGCATCTCATTTGTGTCTATTTTTGCTTCTCCTGAGTATTTTTTTGGGGTAAAACATCTTAAAATGTGACCATTAAGAACACCATTAAGTCTCCTGAGCTATGAAAGAGCAACTTTTGAGCAATACTTCAGAATAATATGTACTTTTTGCCATGTTTTATTGATATACAATAGTACAGAGAAAGAAAATCAAGGGCAGAGAGAGGAACAGTATTGGGACATGAATGTCGGCGTACTTAAACCACAAGGCCACCGATCCGACTAAATACATTGAATTGATCTATAAAAATGCTCCCTCTAGAAATTAAAGTCTAGAGTATGTCTTCATACTGTACATTCTCTTGTATATTCTAGTTCATTCTCACATTTAGGCCAAGTAATGAGTTGTAAGGAAACCTAACACATAGCCTTTGTTACGCCATCTGTGGTTAGCTGTATATGCAGGAAATATAAACAGTGACATTGCGATTTGTACAGTTCAGCTTCCTTTGGAAATATGTCATCATTTATTTTAAATCCTGAGTCTGTGTGTTTAATGAAAGCACAGGATTTGAGGTAATACTGAACATCACAGTTTAAGGTCATATGCTTTTGTAATGACTCCAAAGTACTTCAGAAATGATTTTGTCTCATTGTGAAACAAGGGTTTTCACTGTCATTTGGAACTGGTGGAATGACTTTGCATTTCTTTGGATTTTTTTTTTTTGGGGGGGAAAATACTCATATTACACAGAACTCCATTATTTAGATGACTATAGATGAGTCTCAAGACACCACATACAGTGTCATCCCTTTAAAAAAAAGTTAGGTTTGAATAATAAAAAGAATAATTATGTTAAGTTCTCTGTTTATAAGAAAATTCCCTGAAGAGAACCATATGCAGCGTTTGTCGAATCCCACCCTCTAACAAGTGGACTTGCATATCCAAACATAGGTATCCATAGACACAAGGAATGTAATAGTATATAATTTCCTTGTTCCTTTGAAAGCTGTCCATGTGTACGGCCAGCATAAATGCATACCAGAATCGTCTTTCATATTTTAAAAGGTGCTTTCTTTCAGCCACTCCCTGAAGAGTATGTAACATATGGACATAATCCAACAATAACAAGGACGGATTTATAAATTTGGCTTTTAAGCTTTTTAATTTGATTATTCATGTCCTGTCTATAAGGAAAGCTATACTGCTCAAAGTATGCTCTTTCATAGTTTATAAGATTTATGAAACAGTTTGAAGAGTTAAAAAAAAAAATCTCAAGCCATGTCATAAAAAGGTCAAATTATCGGATACTTTGTGAAACTTATTGACCTTGACACAGATATGATATACACTCACTGGCCACTTTTTTAGGTACACCTTGCTAGTACTTGGTTGGACCTCCTTTTGTCTTAATTCTTCATGGTATTCAACAAGGTGCTGGAAATATTCCTCAGAGATTTTTGGTCCATATTGTCATGATAGCATCACACAGTTGCTCCAGATTTGTCGGCTGCACATCCATGATCTGAATCTCCCGTTTCAGCACATCCCAAAGCTGCTCAATTGGACTGAGATCTGGTGACTGTGAAGGGCAGGTGCGTTTAGTGAACTCACTGTCATGTACAAGAAACCAGTTGGAGATGATTTGAGCTTTGTGACATGGCATGATATCCTGATGGCAGATGGAGGATGGTACACTGTGGTCATAAAGGGATGGACATGGTCAGGTGTTTAAACGATGCTCAATTGGTACTGAGAGGCCCAAAGTGTGCCAAGAAAATATCCTTCACGTCATTACACCGCCAGCAGCCTGAACCGTTGATACAAGGCAAGATAGATCAATGTTTTCATGTTGTTTAAGCCAAAGTCTGACCCTACCATCTAAATGTCACAACAGAAATCGAGACTCATCAGACCAGGCAACATTTTTCCAATCTTCTATTGTCCAGTTTTGGTGAGTCTCTGTGAATTGTAGCCTCAGTTTGCTGTTCTTAGCTGACAGGAGTGGCACCAGTGTGTCTTCTGCTGTAGCCCATCTGCTTCAAGGTTGGACATGTTGTGTGTTCAGAGATGCTCTTCTGCAGACCTCGGTTGTAACGAGTGCTTATTTGAGCTACTGCTTTCTATCATCTCCAACCAGTCTGGCCATTGGATATTTTGTCTTTTTCAGACCATTTTCTGTAAACCCTAGAGATGGTTGTGTGTGAAAATCCCAGTAGATTTTCAGTATTTTCTGAAATACTGACATACAGTATTAAATACAGACCAGCCCGTCCTGCATCAACAACCATGCCACGTTCAAAGTCACTTCCATCACATTTCTTCCGCATTCTGATGCTCAATTTGAACTTCAGCAGATCGACTTGACTATGTCTACAGAGTTGCTGTCATGTGACTGGCTGATAAGATATTTGCATTAGCTGGCAGTTGAACAGTAAAGAGGCCGGTGAGTGTATATTCTTTTTAATGCAAAAATAATAGCCCTGTGATGGACTAGCTAGGAAAGGAAGGGGTGCATTCAAGTCATTATATATGCATTGAAATTTTAAAGGATTAGTTCAGTTTAAAATGAAAATTACCCCAAGAATTACTCACCCTCAGGCCATCCTAGGTGTACATGACTTTCTTCTATCTGATGAACACAATCAGAGTTATATTAATACATATCCTATCCTTTATAATGGCAGTAAACGGGACCAACGAGTTTGAAGCTCAAGAACGTGCATCCATCTATCAAAAACGTACTCCACACGGCTCTGGGGGGTTAATAAAGGCCTTCTGAAGCGAAGCAATGCATTTGTGTGAGAAAAATATCCATATTTAACACTTACAAAAGGTGGTCTGGCGGAAGGTAGATATTTTACTTTATAACTTCTTAAATATGGATATTTTTCTTACACAAATGCACAAACGCCTTTATTAACCCCCCGGAGCCGTGTGGAGTACGTTTATGATGGATGGTTGCACTTTCTTGAGCTTCAAACTCATTGCCCCTGTTCACTGCTATTATAAAGCTTGGATGCGTCAGGATATTTATTAATATAACTCTGATTGTTCATCAGAAAGAAGAAAGTCATATACATCTTAAGCCCGGAACACACCAAGCCAATGGTCGGCCGTCGGGCAGATTTTGTTCCTCGGCCGACCATGTTTTCTCAGTCTGTTCAGCACCGTTGGCTGAAGTTGGTCCTTGTCGGATTTTTTCGGCCGATTCGACATGTTGAATTGGCGTCGGAGCTCATCAGTCAGTCGGGCCATCTGATCATTCTGATTGGCTGTTCAGCTACTCCCACCTGCTGGTACGGAAAGGCATTTCTTCTTACGCAGGCGCAGAACGGACGTGCTACTTGCCTGTCAAGTGTTGAGCGTCGGTTTGGTGTGTCAGGGCAACTTTGGACCCAGACGCTGCCGACGTGAGCCAACCCCCGCAGTCTGCTTTTGTCGCTACTAGTTCGTCGACGTCGGCTTGGTGTGTTCCGGGCTTATGGCTTGGGGGTGAGTAAATCTTGTTGGTCATTTTCATTTTAAAGTGAACTAATAGATTTTCTCAAAAATATGATATTACATTCTCCTTTCTGAGATACTGATATGCTTTCCTGATTGTTTTCCTTTTCTAATGAAGATTAAAATCATTCCTTAAGGTTTTTGGTTACTTTTTCTTCTGTCTTTTGCAGATAGATATTGTATTTTTGTCAGGTTGTGCTTTTAGTCATACATTTGTGAAAACTGGGGCTGAGAAACTTATCTACGATCATATTTTCCCATTCAGTTCATCTTCAGAGAGTGTGTCTCAATCCATGTCGTGGATTGGCACAGTAGCAGAAGCTGTAGGTTTACAGCCTGGGTGAATATCACTGAATAAAATGCTTGTGATCTCTTCAGGAGAGATGGATGAGAAAGAATGATGCAGTGATGGAATCCTGCTACTTTTGTTTTGATCTACACACCTACGTTTCTCCTCTTCTCTGGCAGACGCTTTTGTTCTCTCATTTTTAACCCCCTGGCTGATTGTGACTCACCTTTTTGTGGCTACAGTGAAGGCACGTCACACTTGAAGTTTGTACTTTTGATCTAATGCAGATATCTCTGTCAGCATGACCCCACTGTCCCCTGCTTGCTGTATTTCTCCTTATTTCCTGTCATTCACAGCTAAAGAGAGAGCAGAAAGCATTAGTAATCTTAGACCAGCACTGTGAAAATTCACGCTGGCCTTTTCAGAAGGTTGTCACATGGTATTTGTGGCTCAAATGATTGGCAGTCCCCTTACACTTCACAAACAATTTACATAATTATGTTTGAATACTTTGCAGTGAACAACAAATATATTGCATGCTATACTTATCAATGACTGTACATGGATAGTTTTATACTGTTTTGTACTACATCATGGAACGCTTCACTGCATGGGTAAGTCTGGTACCTAGTCCTCTGTTTCAGATACTTTTCTTGCTTCGAATTAAATATTTATTATGTATTTTATGTTATGGTTCATTTCAGAGCTGGCTGGTTAGGTAAATACTTTTCTGTATTTTTTTTCAATATCTATTAAGAAAAGGAATATGAAAAATGAGTTGGGCGGTCACGAATTCTCTCTATTTCATCACATGCTTTAGGTGCCAATAGAACAATAATGTCCAAAAACAGTGATAACAATATAGTCTTGATTCAAAAACATTACGTCAACTTATGAGACACCGTACAGACAGCTAATTTAAGTGAATTTACCAAATACAAAAAAATAGCTAATGACTGTCAGGGGATACCAGACTCAAAAGACAGAGATGTTAGTTCAACCCAAACAGGTCTTTATTGACGGAGATGAATAGCACAGTAAACCAGGTGAGCAATGAAGCAGAGAGATTATGAGCAGATGAATATAGATTAAGTCTCTTTCTATTTACCAGGGAAACGCAGGAGAAAACCCCTCCTTTCCGAGAGCCTGCTCTGCTCCGATTGGTCAGATGGCTCAGTCTGTTGTGATTGGTCGACTGCTTACAGCATGTGTCTGCAAACCAAACACCCATTACCATATCTGAATTTCAGCTCTGGATCTTCCTCAGCACTTGATATACAGTGATACGAACAATAACAATACTGTCAGTTTTATCACATCAATTTAAGCCCGTCCTTTGGAAGTGCATTAAAAACTGAATATGCTTTGGTAGCGTAGAAAACAGCGTTTTCTCTTCCAGGTCTCAGCTACAACTACAGTGTTCAAGGATCATAGGCCGGCATTATGCAAATTTGTTACAAACCTACGTAGGTCCGAGCAGGAAGTAAGATTAGAATTACTGATGACTCGTTCCAGGAAGTTCAGAATCATTCTTTCTTTTGGGAGACAATAGCCGCGTTTCCAGGAACTAGGGACTTTGAGGTGGTACTTGGGGTGATTTGACCGCAGGGACCAGGGTCTAAATGAAGTTCCGGGTAAAAATTTCCCCCTCAAAAAGTACCCTTGAGTTCATGCAGCGTTTTGATTGGTTGACTCCACGCAGAATTTGATTTCAACCACCATTTTTAAAAGTCTGTTGCAGTGCGTGCAGTAAGAGTTGTTTGCTATTCTAATCAACAATGGTGTTTAAAAAATATGACCGATGGACCAACAACGAGGTTCAGGCTTTATTAAGCTTATATGCGGAGGACGAAATCCAGCTGGAACTGGAAAGTTGCGCACAGTCCTACGTCACCGGACTAATCTACATGGTACTTAAGACCGCGATGGAAACACAGACAGCAACAGGTCTGGGGGAAAAAAGTTCTTGGGACAAACTGTTCCGGGTAATTTCAGTGGAAAAGCGGCTAATATCACCATTTATACTTCACAGTGCATTAAATAATGTTACATGATTCAGATATAAACAATTGATCAGATATTAAAATCATGATAAAAACAAAATGCTATTTCTTTCTTTAATTTCTTTTTTCTCATTATGTTACGTTACATGATGTTACAAGGCTTTCATTTGTCTGTTCACACCGATTTCCTAAACGGCTCTTTTAAATCCTCCAGGCCATCCAGATGCTTTCCTAAATGCACATAAACATTTCGTCTTATTCTGCATCTGTGGATTCTCTTTTCACCTGAGCTCTTTTATGACAACATTTTTCTGACCTGTGATAATGTCACCCATGACTGAATTTAAGTAGTCTATGAGCGTGTCTATGTTGGACGTTGTCTTCCAGTAAACGACTCTTCTGATAAATCTGTCACAAAGGCGCAGAGCTTCAACATCCTCCCCTGCTTGTAGTCCAGGCATACGCCCTCCCAACAGAGAACTAAAGCACTTAAACTTCTATTCACAAGTTATGTTTTATTGCCCGTTATAAAATGGTTATCTTTCTCTCATGAGCAGCCTTCTCTTCTCTGTCAGTTTCTGGAGCTTTTGGCCTGTCTGGCGCGAAAGGAGTACAGATCCACACATAGGCGTCATTTGTGGGTGGGATGGGATATCCCCACCACTTTTTGCTAAAGTTGATTTTGTCCCCTCTACTTTTTGAGAGACTCTGAAAAATAGCATGTGCTAGGTCTGATCTATAAACCTGGTCACATACATATCGGGATTTATAAACAATAAACAGTGTGTGTGTGTATATATATATATATATATGATTAAACTTTCCTTTATTATGTTTACTATGTCTGGGACCCGTAATGATGTGACAGGACTGGATTGCAATCCAATATTTCCAAATCTGTGCTGTACATTGGTCCTCTGAGACAACAAGCAATGTCGATCTTAGCTGTGGAAATAGGCCGTTTTTCTCCGGGTCAGCATTAGGAGGACCTCCATGAGCCTGGGAAGCTGCCACGATTCAAAGATCCAGGCGAGAGATCCAGACCATGACATATAGTATAGTACTAATCCAATGAGACCGAACTCACTGCCAGAGCCTGTATTTTCTTCTTAAAAATGCAGGATGATAAGAGCGAATTCAGGGGAAGACCTTCTGTTATCTAGTCACTTACACTCTTTAAGGGTGTCCACACTGTCAGCGATTTTCAGCAACAAAGCAACCTTAAGTCAGTCATTTTCAAAGGGAACTGACAAAAATCTGGTACCTTGATTGACAGTAACTGTTATGGTGTGGTCAAATTTAACGCTGCTCTGTGAAATTTCATGGCCGAAATAAATCCTTTTTCACTTGGAAAACATGCGATTGGGAGTTTTGTATATGCAGATTTATTTTGTGTTCAAGTTGGTCACATGAATTTTCTGCCTTCACCAACAGAAAGCTGCTTGGCATGAAAGTGACTTCTGTGTGAGCTGAGTGTGGCAAGCAGGGCGGGGACGAGAGCCCTGGGAACGGAGCGAGGCCAGTGGCGTGAGTGTTAATGAGCCGAGTCCCACAGAGGAGCTCTGGAAGGATAAGAGGAGGAGTGACAACAGTGAAGAATGAGAGAGGACCAGGCATGGACTTTATGTTGTGTTTTATTATGTTTCTATGCGGCAGTCGTCCATGAGGGGCTGCCGTTTTACTTACATTTTGTTGTTTGTTTATTTTTGGGATTAAAGCTTATGTTTAATGTTCGCTGCTTCCCGCCTCCTCCTCCTCTGAACACAAACCTTGTTACATTGGTGCCGAAACCAAGGAGGAAGGAGGGGCACGCTGTTGGAGAGCCCTCAATGCTGAAGGGGATCGCAGTACTGAGGAGGTCGGCAGAACGAAGGAGCAGTGACCGCCAGTGGCTGCCTGAGGTGGTGCAGCTGGAGTAACTTGCTGGGGGGCGAAGGAACTCACTCCAAGGTGGGCATGATGGGGAGGAGCAGGGAACGGGGGTCTTGCTGCTGAGCACCCGAAGTCAGAGCAACTGAGGCCATCCACCGAGGGGCATCCAGTACCATCACATGGCACATGGCACTGCGAGTGAGGGCCTCTCAGCTGATTGAGGACTGAATGGAAGTGTGTTCGTGGAACCGGAACACAATTTTTTTTCCCTCTCTTGTCTTTGTCCCTCCTCATCCTTCCGTCTCCTTTTCTCTCTCCTTGACTGTCCTTACCCCCAGGAGCTGCGGCCACCGTGAGGCGCCCCCCGGCCTGTGAAGGGCGATGGGGGTATATGGCAAGCAGGGTAGGGCCAAGAGCTGTGGGAACAGAGCGAGGCCAGTGGCGCAAGTGTTAATGAGCGTCACCTGCGCACCACACCAGTCTCGAGTCCCATGAAAGAACTCCATGTTGTGTTTTATTATGTTTATTTGCGGCAGTCATCCATGAGGGGCTGTCTTTTTACTTACTTTCGTTTTGTTGTTTGTTTATTTTTGGAATTGAAGTTTATGTTGAACGTTCACCCGTTCCCGCCTCCTCTTTCCCTGAACACAACCCTTGTTACACCAAGCTTCGAACATCGCTATGACAAACAACAATTATTAACTACCATTGGGACAGTGATCCATTACCTTGTACAGCTTAATACAGCAGCATCAACAACACAAAGCTCAAACAGTAAACAGCAATGCCAAGGTCATGGGTTCGATTCCCAGGGAAAGCAAGAACTGATAAAATGTAAATGTGTACCTTGAATGCCATGTACAGGTAATTTGCTTTGGGTAAAAGCGTCTGCCAAATGCATAAATGTTAATGTATGGCTGATACTTACTCTGACAAAATGAACTGATAAAATGTATACCTTGAACACAATGTAAGTCACTTCGGATAAAAGTTTCTTTCAAAATGCATGAATGTAAATATGTTGGGTTTTCAGCCTATAAAGATACGGAAGTACAGAGAGAAATCCTAGAGCTCCAGAAATATACTTCTTAGGGAATGTGCCAAGTCGAATGCAGAGCCAACAATGACAAATTTGCAGACTTTATTTTGCTAAATTTACTGCAATATTGTCTGAAAGCAGCAGGGCATGCTGACTGAAAGAAGGTCAGGAGCAGTCCTCATATGACTTTTCCACATTTGTCAAACATACATATACTATCGTTATAAACACAAGAATATTTCATATCTGAAATTAACTTCATAGTGTGAAGCCCTTCTGTTGCAGTATCTAGTATGTTTTGCTACAATTTTACTCATTATTTGACCAAACAATCCTATTTACGTTAACACATATTCCAAGTCTTGTTTTCCAAGTGTATGTTAGACTAAAGAAAAAAGTGTTTTTGCAATCTTTCATCAAAATGTAATAACTTACTTTGACCCTGCAACTACTTTCCTTTTCTGCTGACATCGCCTATTTGATAATGCACTGTTTAAAGGTGCAGTATGTACTTTTGGCCCTCTAGTGGTTAACAAACAAAACTGCATGCATTTTGCAGGAGAACATTGTTTTGGTTGTGCTTCGGCTCTGTGTGACTATGAATATGGTTATTCTACTGCTCATAAAACATTTGAAGAGTTAATTAGCAAAAACCAATTAATGCCACATTTAACGCCTGACTGCCGTGCGTTATTCTCCACATATAGCACGTTCTGAACCCTAAATATGTTTTGTCAAAAAAAGACGGTATTGTCCACTGTCAAGACATTGCAAAATCAGGTTTTACAGCAGAAACCAACAAGCGCCCTTGTTGTTTGTGTACACAACCCGATAAGTCCAATTTAGCGAATCAGCATACAGTATTCAGGCCAGGTGACAAGGCTGCTGGTCACTTAGAAAAGACGCGCTAGCTAAGGGGAGTTTCATCAAAGCTGACTAAAAGTGATCAAGGATTTATAATTTCGACTATACCATACATGTCTTACATGCTGAAACCTTGTTTGTCCTTTTGCGTTTGTGTGTGTGTTCACGTACATGCGTGTGTGCGTCTCTGTGTGCGAGTGTGCACATGTGTGTTTGAGTGTGTTTTAAATGCAATTACAAAGCAATTAATTGGTTTTGTTTAACTCTGAAACATGAAATGTGGAGTTATCTGCTTTTGCTAAAAACAAACTTTCAATGAACTTTAATTTTGTAAGTTACCTGTATTTTTTTTTAGTTATTGTTACTTAATCAAAACAACCCAACTACAGTTTGACAGATATTACTTTATAATGCACAATAAAAAAATAAAAAAATTAAAAAACATGATTTATGTGAATTACTACTAGGCTTAAGAGATATAACCAGTTTATATGGAAAGAATCTCAAACTGACTAGCTGAAGACGTTACTGTAGTTATGTAACGGAGGCAAGGTAGTAGTTGCTGTGCAAGTAAACCTCACTCCTCTGACCTCAAGAGATGCTCTAGCGACTGACACTAGAGGTTGCAGCCTTTAGCCTCTTTGTTAGAGCGTCCAACTCCCACGCCGGAGACTAAGGTTTGAGGCCGGCGCATCGCGGGGCGAGTAGTACCTGGGTTGAGGGGTTGGAGTTATACCCATTAATAGGCATGGTATTTCCTTAAAAATAAATTCCGCTCCAACAACCATAATGAAATGACTCCTCGCATTAGATAATGCTTTACAATAACCTCTGTTAGATAGCTAAATATGGCAATGTATCTGTTCAATAAAATACCTTACTCACCCGTTGGGTCATAAAAATCATCATCATCTCTGCGTCGCTTTTACAACATTTTGAATCCCTCAGTTCTCGCTATCTAAGAAAAGCCAAGCCAATGTTGATTATGGTTTTATTACGAGCTCTGTCACATTCACTTTTTGAAAGCAGGAGCTTCTCTGTTCTGCACTTTTTTTGGGGGGGAAGATTTAGCTGCTCCATGTCAAACTTTCTTGCTCATTGTACCAACTGACCTATGCCACTCCCACACTATGCACACATCAAAGTAGCCAGAGCAACGTTTGTGACCAATCCTATGCAAAATCTCTGTGGGGAAATCGAACAATGGTAATTGTGACCACACCTTTACTCAGAATAAATTATTCATGGCAGATATAGCCAGATAACAAAAATTAGGCCGATTCTAAGAGCCCTGGTTATAAAGCTATCGGGAGGCCTGGTCCTCATTCCCCAAATGACACCAAAATTCTGCTATATAGAACAATATACTGCTAATTTTGAATAACCACCACCAATTTTAGAGTTTGTAGCACAAGCTATTGGAGCCATGCTAACGCAAAACATTGACTCCTGTCTGTCCACACCTTTATTGCAGAGATGCTCTTGACTGATGTCTTATACTGTATAGAATGGCCAAAAAATGACAGTGAACATGAAGGGAATGAGCTCTTTTAACTCTTTCATCTCGAATTTACAGTTGCACAAACAGATCTCAGTGATGCAAACTAGTATTTGACATTGTAAACATGTCTTCTCAGAATAGCATCAAAGCTTTCGTGCTAACATTGTAGAGGAGTTAAGTTAACCCGGTTCTGTTGCCAAGTCGAATTACACGCTCTATCGTAGGGGAGGAGATATGCGTTAATGACCCCATCCTCTATTTCAAACAGACCGCCAAACGTGTCACCACATTGATGTTTGTCCTTTTCCAAAACCACAATACCTCATTCACACAAACCCTTTGATGAGAGCATAGATCAAACATAGAGAACTGCATGCCGCATCTGAGAGACTTGAAATCTCTCTCACTTATTAAACACAAAGCTATAACAGACAGCTGGCTACATGAAAGAATGACATCACCAATGGAGAAGGTGTTTCCTGCTTTAATGGCGCTGACGGTAGGATTTGTCAGATTGGTCTAGTTCAGTTTTCCTGTCATACAGACACCTGCATTGGTCATGCTTTTACATCACCAGCCAGCTGAATCAGGGACAGCTTTGGACAAAGCTGGAGCTCCTTTGGGTTTCTAATGAAACATGGGAACCTATAAAAAGAGTTGATTCATGCAGTGAATCATGAGCAGCTAATGAGGGTCATGGAGGGTGGCTTTGTGCAGTATTTGTATTTTATTAAATGAGAAGGAACAAGTAAGTTTACATAATATTTGACTAATTAGTCATTTACTTCAGTCATTACCGGCCAGGGGTCTGAAGGACTCTAATTTTGCTTTTTTTGAACCTACATTATTATTCAAAAGTTTAGGGTCGGTTTTTGAAAGCAGTCTCTTATTATTCTCACCAAGGTTGCATTCATTTGATACGGTAAAATCATTAATATTGTGGAAAAAAAGAATATACTGTTTTCTGTTGTAATACATTTTAAAATGTAATTTATGTAAATCAAAGCTGAATTTTCAGCATCATTACTCCAGTCTTCAGTGTCTCATGATCCTTCAGAAATCATTCTAATATGATGATTTGCTGCTCAAGAAACATTTTTATGATCAATTCTGAAGACAGTTGTGCTGCTTCACAATCGATAGTTTTTGTATACTGTTGTTTTTTCAGAAGTCATACAGCATTTGCAGATGTGCTCAGTGTTCTTTAGTAATGCGTTCATAATACCAAATAATCATGTCATTTGGCCTAAAGTGACCCTGTTGTAATGGCACTGCATTTGTCTAGATCTCTCGTAAATGGGCCAGGGTTTGCAATAGTTCTTAAACATTTGCAGGTTTATCTGGTGTGTCAGTGGTTGGCACTATTGCAGGGATTACATCAGGACACTCTCTGCCTCGCCAAATAAGCAGTATGTTAGAGAAAGTGTTACTGAATGGGTCATCACGTTAATGGCTCAGGACTCGAGGCCCACTAAATCCCTCTCAGGAGGAACGTGAGGAGGTCAAAGGAGTATTCCAGTTTCATATGATGAGATCTTCCAAAGATTATCCTACAACACCATCATTTGTAAACACACACATTGCAAATCTTATTAATGTGCTTTGCCAGTGCCTGCTGGCGACTTGCTCTATTTGGATGGGATACTGTGCTTTAAAAATTAAAAACAAGTAAAAGGAGCATTTTTATGGTTATGAATGTGTTTCTTTTGTTCCTTTGCTGTATAGTGATAGTGAATAAGTGTCTGGTGTTAATCTTGATCTTAAAATAGTTTTTTACCTTTCAGTATGTGAAATAGTTACACATACTGATTTGAACAAACACTTAACCAATAAACTTCGATATGAACTGTAGCTTGTCCTATATTGTTTGTTCTGTGAATATGAATAATACCAGGACATGCAGTTTTCACCATTTCGATCTAAAAATAAATCTCAGATTTGCAACACAGAGAACTGAGCTAAATTTGGCACCACCACTATGACAAGACTTGCCAGGTTTGATGTCAGTGACATTTACATTTACATTTACATTTACATTTAGTCATTTAGCAGACGCTTTTATCCAAAGCGACTTACAAATGAGAACAGTAGAATCAAATCAAACTCAACATGAGAACAACAGTATGTAAGTGCTGTGTGAAGTCACAGTTATGTCAGTAAAGTGCGTTTTTTTTTTTTTTTATAAAATACACAAAAAGATGGAAGAAGAATAGAAATCAAAGTAAGTGCTACTATTACTGGGTCAAGTGCTGACGAAAAAGATATGTCTTTAGCATTTTTTTGAAAATGGCTAGAGACTCAGCTGCTCGGATAGAGCGCGGCAGGTCATTCCACCAGCCAGGAACAGACCCGGAGAAGGTCCGTGAGAGAGATTTTTTCCCCCTTTGTGATGGCACCACAAGGCGCCGTTCACTTGCAGAACGCAAGTTTCTGGAGGGCATGTAAGTCTGAAGTAGTGAGTTAAGGTTTAGCGGTGCAGAGCCAGCGGTCGTTCTGTAGGCAAACATCAGAGCCATTTCTATAAGCTTCAGTTCAATTAATGGCCACTGGTGTCGCTAGTGGGGTTTCTGAATTCTACATATACCCTTTTAAACTATGTCACTTTTTTGTTCAAAATTAACAAAATTTAAATAATGAAGGATAATAATCATAAAACCGTTTTCCAAACCATTTGCCTTAACCAAAATCACTATGGTAAGCCTATAATATTTATTTATATTATAGAGTTGTCAGAGTTTTTCTTTCATCCTTTGTCCATGCGTGTTTGCTTCATACAAATACATAAATAAAAGAAAAAAAGGTTAGGCTACTATTAGTATGCAGTGGAAGCTTGAAACCATAACAGCTTAACCTTGAACAGAAAGGAGTTTCCCGTAATAAAACATGAATCAACATAGTATCACATTTGCGGTGCATTCTTGCAAAAAATGATATCTAAGAAAAATTTCAATCAGGATTCAGGCCTCATCATAGCACAGAAACTGCGCTTGTTAAAATGACAAATTACTTACTTCTAGCTTCTGACCAAGGCTGTATCTCGATACTAGTTTTACTTTATCTCACACTCTAAAAACTGCTGGGTTAAATATGGACAAAACCAGGGATTGGGTTGTTTTCACCCAGCCATTTTTTTCAACCAATTTTGGATTTATTTTTTTAGCCAGCAATATAGTAATATAGTAAAAGGCGTGTTTTTGCTCACCCCCAAATAGGGGCAAATTTGTGGGGTATTTTAAGCTGAAACTTGACCAGACCAGAGACTTATATTACATCATGTGAAAGAGGGCATAANTCAGGACACTCTCTGCCTCGCCAAATAAGCAGTATGTTAGAGAAAGTGTTACTGAATGGGTCATCACGTTAATGGCTCAGGACTCGAGGCCCACTAAATCCCTCTCAGGAGGAACGTGAGGAGGTCAAAGGAGTATTCCAGTTTCATATGATGAGATCTTCCAAAGATTATCCTACAACACCATCATTTGTAAACACACACATTGCAAATCTTATTAATGTGCTTTGCCAGTGCCTGCTGGCGACTTGCTCTATTTGGATGGGATACTGTGCTTTAAAAATTAAAAACAAGTAAAAGGAGCATTTTTATGGTTATGAATGTGTTTCTTTTGTTCCTTTGCTGTATAGTGATAGTGAATAAGTGTCTGGTGTTAATCTTGATCTTAAAATAGTTTTTTACCTTTCAGTATGTGAAATAGTTACACGTACTGATTTGAACAAACACTTAACCAATAAACTTCGATATGAACTGTAGCTTGTCCTATATTGTTTGTTCTGTGAATATGAATAATACCAGGACATGCAGTTTTCACCATTTCGATCTAAAAATAAATCTCAGATTTGCAACACAGAGAACTGAGCTAAATTTGGCACCACCACTATGACAAGACTTGCCAGGTTTGATGTCAGTGACATTTCTATAAGCTTCAGTTCAATTAATGGCCACTGGTGTCGCTAGTGGGGTTTCTGAATTCTACATATACCCTTTTAAACTATGTAACTTTTTTGTTCAAAATTAACTAAATTTAAATAATGAAGGATTACATCATAAAACCGTTTTCCAAACCATTTGCCTTAACCAAAATCACTATGGTAAGCCTATAATATTTATTTATATTATAGAGTTGTCAGAGTTTTTCTTTCATCCTTTGTCCATGCGTGTTTGCTTCATACAAATACATAAATAAGAGAAAAAAAGGTTAGGCTACTATTAGTATGCAGTGGAAGCTTGAAACCATAACAGCTTAACCTTGAACAGAAAGGAGTTTCCCGTAATAAAACATGAATCAACATAGTATCACATTTGCGGTGCATTCTTGCAAAAAATGATATCTAAGAAAAATTTCAATCAGGATTCAGGCCTCATCATAGCACAGAAACTGTGCTTGTTAAAATTACAAATGACTTACTTCTAGCTTCTGACCAAGGCTGTATCTCGATACTAGTTTTACTTTATCTCAGTGCTGCGTTTGACACTATAGATCATAAAATACTCTTAGATCGACTTCGAAATTACACTGGTATTCAGGGACAGGCATTAAGGTGGTTTAGATCGTACCTATCAGACTGTCACCATTTTGTCTATTTAAACAGAGAAAAAGACAACGTCAGTAAACTATGGAGTGCCACAAGGATCTGTGTTAGGCCCTCTGCCATTTTTAATATATATGCTGCCACTTGGTAATATTGTAAGAAAACTTGGAATAACTTTCCACTGTTATGCAGATGATACTCAATTATATATTTCAACATGTTGAGATGAAATCTCCAAATTATCCAAGCTGGCAGAGTGTGTTAAAGATGTAAAACATTGGATGACTGGTCATTTTCTTCTGTTAAATTCAGATAAGACTGAGGTATTACTTATTGGACCAAAAACCTGTACACAGAATCTCCGAGAATACAATTTGCGTTTAGAAGGATGTACTGTTACTTCATCCTCTACAGACCTGGGTGTTATATTAGACAGCAACTTGTCCTTCGAAAATTATATTTCATATGTTACAAAAACAGCCTTCTTCCACCTTAAAAACATCGCTAAGCTACGGAACATTTTATCTGTTTCTGATGCAGAAAAGTTAGTTCATGCATTCATGACCTCTAGACTAGATTACTGTAATGCATTACTAGCTGGTTGTCCTGCATCCTCAATAAACAAGCTACAATTAGAGCTACAAATACAATTAACAAGTTATAGTTTCCACCATTATCTGATATAAATAGCAATCGTTATGTCTAATGTCAGCGTTACCAAACTTTTGTAACAGTTTTTTTTTTTTTAACAACTGATTTCAACAAGACAAAACAGCTAACTAACTGCTCATATCTTTTTCAGATATCAATTTTTCGGTTTTGATGTTGTAAGTGATATTTGCACCGATACGGCGATCATCTGTAACCATCAGATTTATCCACACAGCTCACGTAATTACCAAAATAATGTTCCTCCACACCTGCAGTTTTATGCTTCAACCGCCAAACGTTACATAGTGTAGCTTTAATATATCAACACTGTAGTTTCTGCTAATAAAAAATTAGGAAAAGTAGTTGTTTCATCATAATTAAAGCAGGAAATTTGCTATATGAAGGGCCTTCAAGTCAAAAAGGTGATATAGCACATGATTCATACCTTCTATTTTTCTGCGGTGAGTTTTTGGAGTTCAACATTTAAGACGAGGTAAACATTTATCAATACATCTTTTTTGTTCTACAAAAGGAGGAAAAATCAGTTGGGTTTGGAGCGACATGATGAGCAAATGTGGACTGTTTCCTCCAACTGATGAAGGTTTCGTCCAATGTGTTGAAGATCTCAACCCCAGCTAGACAAACACTGGCCTAAGCCATGAGTCAGCGCTCAATCCTGCCAATACTGGAGCTCTGTGATGGATGTGTTTTGCCTTTCCACTCTCCCAGCACCTGGTGGGATTCCTGTGTTTGTACAAGGTGTATCCTATTCTTGCCCCTGGAGTTGATATTTGCAGTAGCGTCTGGAGTGAACATCCTGACAATGAATGTGAGAATACGACGGTGAAAAAGACAGAAAGCTCGCAGACCAGTGAAACCCAGCCTGGGTTTGGAGGAAGATTGCCTTTAAATCACAACCTGCAGCTTTACGAGACTTGGAAATGTCCATTTTTTACAGTCTCTGTAGGACAACCCAAAAGATAGCTAATGTATCTGTTTAGCTGGAAAGTGAATTATGGATTCTGCCACAGGTGACATGAAGTCTTCAGAGGAGGCATATTAGCACATAACTCGAAACATGCGTCTTTAAGAGAAGCCATGCTTTTAAAATTTGGAGAGAATCTTGTGGGATTTTCATATTGGACCGTCTCACTAAAACTAGGCCACAGACTAAAATCCAAAGCTCAGCGTGGCTTTTCTTTGTCCTCAGCTGTAAGGTTAGACCTTCACTCTGGAGAGATTTTCCCTCAGCTTGAAGGCAATCATCTCCCGTTTTGCTCGAGTTTCCACAGGGTCTTATGCGCATTAGGGTATAACTGTAGGCCTTTTCCTGTGGGTGACTCCAAACGTAAGCAGGTACACTCATTCATCAGCTTTGTGTCTGCATTTTTTAACTGCTATTTGTCAATCAGTGAGAGGAAAGAGGTGTGGACCTTGCTCAGTTTCACACAGTGTTTTACGAGCAGAGGGCCACGATTTCAACTGGGAACGCAGTGTGAGGATCTACCCGCTGTCAGGGTCTTTTTTTATTGAATTTATGTGCATTTACGGCCTTTTTATGGGATAGAGTGACAGGAATGTGATGCATGCCGGATTCAAACCTGTGTCCCCATGAGAGAACCACAGTTCAACACATGTGCTAACCACAACACCACAGCTTGGACCTGCTGTCAGATTCTGAGCGCAAAGGAGGTCAGTTCTGCTTATACACGGTAAAAATCATATTCCTTAAAATCCATTAAAAGAATTACATGAACAAAAGCAACATCATGCTACTTGTTACTGCTAGTAAGAAGTAATGGTACCTGGGGACAGACATTCTCATCCTGCAGTTTTAATGGATGGTTGCATAACATGAGAGCATCAGTATTTCTGGTTAAAGTGATAGTCCTCCCAAAAATCATTTACTTACCCTTATATCATTCCAAACATAACTATCTTTCATCTGTGAAACAAAAAAAAAGATATTTTAAATATCAGTGAGGAATAAACAACATTTGACCCAACTGACTTAAAAAAAAACACTGACAACAATTTTAGGTTAAAATACTGTAGGTTCTGAACTATCCATGTAATATATTGTTTTTCCAGAGTTAAAACCTTGGTAACACTTCAACAAAGTTCCATTTAGTTAACTACATTAGCTAACACGAACTAACAAAGAATAACACGTTATAACCATTAATTAAAGCTGCAGTCCGTAAGTTTTGCCTCTTTGTCGCCATCTCTGTTTGAAACCTGCAATTGCAGTTATTTGCGGAATTATCATCTTTATATGGGTTGTGCATCGGCACGGCTCCTCAGCGCGGATGAATCTATTGTTTTCTGTCAGTCACCACATCAGTGTGGATACTGTACTTCGGAATCACAGATTCTATGTCTTGGAAGTATGACCAAAATAAGAATTTTCACCGGAAAATGTCATCTGAAAAAGTAAGTATCAAATCTGCGACTTTTGTTCTGACCAACTGAAGGAAAAAAGCATTACAATAAATCTCGCTGCCAATGGTGATTAAATCTAACGATCGCTTAGCTCGGATCTATGGAGGACCAAATTACTCAAAATGAAATAATTAAATAAATAATGAATTCAATAAAACAACAATTAAATATACCAGTTTATTCTGAAATAATTCAATAATTATTAAATATTTAATTTAATTAATCATTCATTAAATCAATAAATAAATGTATCTATTTATTTTGTAAAATTCCATTAAAATTATTGTTTAATATATTTCACAATATCCTCTTTCACACACTATTATTGTTTAAATTCTTTTTTCATAATTAAATGTGCTTTTTCAAAAAGCCGTTTTTCATAATAATGTGCTGCATTTTACGAATGACGCCTATTTGACGAATCATGTATTTCAAAAGCACGATTTTCCAAAAGATTCTTTTCATAATAACAGAGGACATTCCACAAATGCCGATCAACATGCAGTGGGCGGTGCTTATACAAGAGTATTTTCATTAACTAACGTTAACAAAGATTAACAAATACTGTAACAAATGTTAGTTGATGCATTAGCTAATGGAACCTTATTTTAAAGTCTTACCAAAAATGTATCGTTTCATAAAACTGTACTTTATATCTGCTAAATGTTAATTTCATCAACTTTGAGAACCATACACATAAATAGCCTTAAAAATGGAGCTGGTCATACATGAGTGTATTGTTGCATGAGTGATTTGTTATTAAAATGTCCATTTATACTTAAATGCATCCGGTTAGTATTTTAGACACAAGTCTTGCTGAACAATGAAAACTATTACATTAACTACAATTTTTGCAATAAAGAGAGAGATGGACATGTAGCATCCATCTATATTTACTCTATCTGGTCACTGATAGATAACATCATAGGTGAGGCTAACGAGGAAAAGTCATTTCTAGATCAACTTTCTGATTTAGGTTTGACCACTTTGACGCCACACATCTCACGCTGAAGACGTTCATTGTGCAATTCAGTGACAGAATGCAAATATCTTTTTTTCCATAGCATCAACATGATACGTGTCTATATTTACACCATGTCTGTTAATTTGAATATGACCAAAATACCACTGAAGGGCTGCCGACTTTTGAATTCAGCTTGGAGAGATAATTATAGTCTCGACACAAATTTCACAATTTGATGCGATTTATAATCTTGCGATTTGATTCTTATCTCGATAGGCTTTTCCCGAGGTAGCCTAAATGTAAAGTTACGTGGCATTGTGTTTTATTGACGTCTCTCGGCGGTTGAAACACTGACTGAGAGATTAAATGAGACATGATACACAATACTGTTTCTTTCAACATACCTTCTGATGTTCATTCATGTTTATTTTGCGCTACAACTATAGTAAAGAGGAGATACCTCTTGAACCAGGGCGCTACAGCGATCTCTTTAAAGCTCAACATTTAATGTTTGAATTTCATAAATAAAATGTAAAGAAATTGAAAGCTGAGACTGTTTTCCATCAAAAGTAAACTGCTGTGTCTTCTCTATCTCGTCAGTGTCCTCTTTGCTCCTCCATGTTTTTTTTCACGGCGTGAGAAAAGCGTAAATCGCGTGACTCTCAAGCATTGGCAGCCCTGCCAATTGTTCTATTTTTAATTACTCTTTCCACACAGTGGAAAGAAAAGTCACTCGACAAGTTTCATGTTGTGAAGTAGTAGCGACTGACTGAATGACGTGGCACGCGCCAGCAGCACTCCTGACTCAATCTTGCTCCCATCTCCCGTTGCTCTTTCCAAACGCAGACGTGTGGGATATATATGAGGAATTATGTGTTCATGCCATTCATAATCTCCAATGACATATTACATGAGTCAGTGAACCCTAACATAGACAAATCAATACCCACAAACTCCAGACAGAAGTTTTGCCCACTGTCTGACGATAAAGGGTTTCTAACCTTTCAGACTGGACTTCACTTTCCCTAACAAAACTACAAAAGGGTTTTCGCTATCGGTCACAAAGAGGTTAGGCAAACTAAGCGGGAGATGCAAAGTATCATACTTGTTTTTCGAGAACAGCACTGGAAGCTGAGGAAGAAGAACACGGGTGTTCCCAGATATAGAAATGTGATTATTTCATGTTTTCAATCAACGTGTATGGCGTGCCCAGATAGATTTATATGAATACAGTAGCATCTAAAACTGACTAATTGTTTTTAACGTATACAAAATGCGTTCGAAAACAATATTTAATATAATTAACGATTCCCTCAGGAACAAAAATCACGAACTTTGCATGGATGTGGTCTGCCATCTGCTGGATTCACTGTGAAATGACCGCCAGTTCGACTATCAGATGGTAATACCTTTGTAGTTGGTGATTATAATATTCATATACAGTACCATTGTTGCATTTACTTGGTATTTCAAGGAAATAACATGGTGCATGTAGAAAAAACGTGATAGGCAATATAATATTAGCCTATATTCAATATATTGATATAAAACTAATACAGATCCTATTTAAAAGTGCACTCAGGACAAACATGTCACAGACTCTACAATGTATTTAATATATTCATTCATCTGAAATGGAACATACAGTATAGAGAACTGAATTTTGGCCCTTAGCTAAAAAAAAAATACATTCATGCTTTGTCTTAGGTGGCATTAATTCCTATATACTGCACCATTTGATACAATGTACTTATTTTGTACATGTTGGTGCATTGTAATTACACGTACCCCCAGTTTCACAGACAAGGCTTAAGCTAGTCCTAGACTAAAATGCATGTTTGAGCTGTTTTAACTGAAAGCATCTTAAACTGACATATATTAAAATAAGTCAGTGCCATTGTTTTGTCTCAAGATTTGTTGATGTTTTTTCTCTAGTGTACGTTTATAAAAGATACTTAAATATCCTAATTTGTCTAAGGCCTAATCCTGGTTTAGGCTAAGCCCTGACTGTGAAACCTGGTCTTAAAGTACTTGCATTTAATTAACATGTTAACCTTACCCCAGAACCTAACTCTAACCCTAAGTTCTAAACCTCAAATTACCTCATTAGCAATAAAAGTAGGAATTTTCCAGAACTACACAGTAAATCCATAGTTTTGTATTTAATGTTAGTACATAGTAGGCCACCTAGTATAAAGTGTGACCATTTTATACAAATGCATTCACGTTAGTAAGGCACTGAGTGTTGCAACCTACTAAGTGCACATCTGGTACAGTAAAAGAAACAGATGGTTCATTTCGTTCATTCTAAAGTACATGATCTTCTAGTTAAAATGATGTGACTAAAAATGTCTCATCCAATACTAAAAATCCTATACAATTTCAGACAACACACAATGTTTAGATTAGTTGGCCGGATCTTCCTGTCGTTTGCAGCATGTAGGGTTAACAATAAAAACTCCTGGAAGTTAATTTTGAGAAGAGGCTGTATGTTTCTTGTTGAGTGGCTCCTTAAAGTTTAGACTTGGCCTGGAAGAAGGTCATGATGGCCTGCATGCATTCATCTGAGAGCCAGCGCTCCACCAGCCGCTCCACCTCTGCGTCGTTCACGGCGTGAAGTTTCTCTTTCTCCACCCCGCGGATCAGCTGCTTCGACAGAGCCAGAGACTGAAGGGGTACGAGAAGACGAACGTGAACGCAAAGACATGTGACTACAGTGTTTTGGAAAAGAAGTGAAATTGATTGCCTTTTCGATTCCATTTTGATTTCATGCAAAAAGATCCTTTTATCTGAGAAGAGAATGTTAATCAGGGTTGCCTGGTTTTCACAACAAAACCCGCCCAATTGCTACTCAAAACCAGACTAATCGCTTTCAGGGGGGTCCTCCGGTAAAAATCACGTTCCTGGGGGTAAAATCCACGTTTTTGGTGAGGTTCAACTGGTAAAATTCACATTCCAGGCTAAATATCATGTTATTTGGGTCGCTTGACATGAACAACAACCGGCGGCAACAGTGATAAAGTAGCCCAATTTCGCGGGAAAGGCACAGACTTGGCAACACTGATGATAATAGTCATTTTTTTAAACTAGTACATCACATATCATGCAGTCTGAGCACTTACGTTCTTGGGCAGTTTGGCATAGGCCTTCAGTCTGGTCCACACCTCGCTCTGGAAAGAACTTTCAGGAAAGACCTCAGTCACCAGACCCAGTTCACAGGCCTGTGTGGCCGTCAGCTTCTTGTTAAACAACAGCATCTCACTAGCCTGGAGAGAAAGGACACAAGGAAAATTGTGGTGAAGTGTGTAATTTTCTGTGAAACTAGTATCACCAAAAGAATTTTGAAAAAAATTTTAAATAATACAAATAACGCTACATCCAAAATCGCGCACTGTCTGAGTAGGTACTATTATTTGAATTTGAACTTCACGACCACTGAAAAAGCGACGCAACTGTCGCTGGTTGGTCACATGACAGTAACAACATGGTGGATGTAGTACGTCCGAATTTCATTCATACTACTCATATTCATCCGTACTACATCCGCCATGTTGTTACTGTCACGTGACCTACCAGCGACAGTTGCGTCGCTTCACTGCCGTTCATAAATCCTCTCCCGTGGCCTCATGGGATTGTAAGGTGTCCATCGAATGCACACTTCAGGTGATTTTCGTCTACTGTTTTTTAAAGGATTAGTTCAGTTTCAAATGAAAATTACCCAAAGCTTTACTCACCCTCAAGCCATCCTAGGTGTATATGACTTTCTTCTTTCTGATGAACACAATCTGAGATATATTAATAAATATACTGACACATCTGAGCTTTATAATGGCAGTGAACCGGATCAACAAGTATGAAGCTGAAGAAAGAGCTTCCATCAACATCCATCCATCATAAACGTGTACTCCACACGGCTCCGGGGGTTAATAAAGGCCTTCTGAAGTGAAGCGATGCGTTTGTGTGAAAAAGAAATCCATATTTAACAAGTTGGATGGATGTGGATGGAAGCATTTACATCAGCTCATACTCGTTGATCTGGTTCACTGTCATTATAAAGCTTGGATGCGTCAGGATATTTATTAATATATCTCAGATTGTGTTCATCAGAAAGAAGAAAGTCATATACACCTAGGACGGCTTGAGGGCGAGTAAAGCTTGGGCTAATTTTCATTTGAAACTGAACTAATCCTTTAAATACTATGAATTTGGACATACTATGTTGGTGTACTGTTTTTCGCATACTATATAGTAGAGAAGTTCGGATGCAGTGAATGTTTCCTCACTTTCCCCCATCTGTAATTGGTTGGCCGAACAGATACCCCCGCCCCATTGGTTGAGCTGTTGCTGGGCAGGGCTGGTTAGTATGTCCAAACAAAACGTGCCACCGCTTTGATCGCCACACAAATTGTTTTATAGTTATTTACACTTTTTTTCATAGTAGTGTCTGCTTACTTTGAGATACAGGAATGAAAATTTTAAAAATTACACACTTTCATACAAAGAAATTCTAGTTTCTATTAAGAGTTTGGTGTTTTGAGTGACGCTTGCCTGTGTAAGTCGCTATAACAATGTTGTGGGTGGTTGCCAGGGTGTTGCTATTGGGTGCTAAGGTGTTTTCAGCACATTAATCCTCTAATGTGTTTGGGATGGTTACCAGGGCATTTTTTGCAGTGATATTCTGAGTGAATTTTAACGAAGCACTTATTCGTTAAATAGTGACAGAATGACTGAGACTGTTCAGCGGGTCAGGCTGTTGTCAACAAAAACAAGCTTTAAGGGAATTGTTTAATGATTGGAAGAAAAAATGAAGACAGCCATAAATGTTAGTATTTTAATTTGACACTTGTTTAATAAAATAAAATTATTATTATTATTAAATATGAATTTTTTGTACAAATTAAAAGCTAAAATACACTAATATTTCTTATTTTGTATTTTATTTAGTAATATTATAGTCATGTTGATATATAAATCACAACATATTTGCCATTTTTTGCAGCCCTAAAAACAAGCACAACAAATCTGGAGCTTTTTTTCCCCTCCAAATTTTAAAATCGCAAATGCAATTTTTATCAGAAAAACTGCAATTACATTTTTCCCCAAATTGTGCAGCCCTATGTACATTAGTGCTGTCAGGTGATTGAAATAATGAATTACAATTATTATCATGATATTTTTAGTAGTCAACTATTGATCTCAGGATTTGTTTGTGTGGATATTCATACCTTTGCTGCGCCCATCACTTTGGGGAAAACATATGAAGAGCAGCCCTCCGGACTCTGACCCAACTGACTGAAGGGTGTGTGAAACGTTGCCTACAGACAAAACAAAACAAAGCCAAAATACAGACAGATATATAGACACACTTAAACAGACAGACATCATTGATCTCTTGTCGGACAGCATCTCACCCTCTCTGTGGCATAAACAACATCAAAAAGTCCCAACAGGGTGACTGACACACCCACCGCAGGTCCGTTTATAACTCCAATCAGAGGTTTGGGGAAGTCAATGTACGCCTTTACGTACCTCCTAAAACGACACAAGCACACAAACTGTATATCCATCAAAACATCCTATCAAGCTAAACAGGAGAATAAACTGGTTTCAATTTCAAATAAAGCAAAATAGACTTTACCTCAGTAATTCCCCAGATTTTTTAGCCATCTCCTCGACTCCACCCTCAGGGATCTTTGTAAAGTTGTTCAGGTCGTTTCCACTGCAGTAATAATCCCCACTACCTTTAGAGTCATTGAGAGGAGGGTGAGAAATGATCTGCAAACGCTGAATCTCATAATGACTCTTTGAAAGGTAAAGCAGAGTACTTCACCTGTCATCACTGTAATGACAGAATCGTCTTTTCCAGCAAGATCCAAAGCTTCAATGAGCTCATTGTACATCTGTAGGATGCAAAAAACATCATCACTTGTAAAAATATTTTCTAAAATGTCTAAGGATCAATAGCCAGGTTTCCATTACAGATGTGCAAAACTTTTGCCATGTTTTCTAAACGTTGATAAAAAACTATTGCAAAATTATGCCGTTTCCATTAAAGGTGGTACAGAGGATGTTTTGTTTTATACATTTTTGCAATATTACTTGAAACTGTCTTTACTAACTGATAAAAGACTATTTATTAGGTGCACTGAAAGGAATATTATTAATATAATCTGTGCACGAGGTAGGGCCTTAAAAACATCAGCCAATCGTTTACGCGATCATCGCTTAAACGATTGGCCCTCTGGCTTGTCAATCACTGCCATGACGTTCATTGTGAGAGACGTGCGTGGATTGGCCCTCTGGCTTGTCAATCACTGCCATGACGTTCCTTGTGAGAGACGTGCGCGCTCCAGTATCTTTCCACACTCCACAGGCGCCGCATGCAATGTTTTTGTCAGGAGACAGGAGTAACAACTGCAGATTATGAGTTACCTGCGGTGAGTCCGACATAATTAATCCACTAAGTGTGTGCGTGACTTAAACGATTGTAAGGCCGATTATGAATGTAAATTGATACTTATGACTGATCGCACTCAAACGAGTCCAGTCAGAGCCAGTTGCGGTCTGCGATTACAGTCGGTGTTCAAATTCCATGTGAAAGTATATAAATCTGCTTCAGGAGCAGGAAACAATCGCTGTATGTTGAGCACAGTCAGAATGTTTTAGCTAGTCGTTAAATGTGTGCCCGGCTTAATAACACAGCGAATGCCGGTGGTAAACACTCGTGTTCCAATACTCGTGCAAGAGTTTTGGGAGGCGTTCCCTCGAAATGAGCTGTGAAGGAGGGGGGTTGTTCTTACGCATGCGCTCATTTCAAAAACTCAGTCGACGAAAAGATCCTCTGTACCACCTTCAACTGATGTTATGTGACTAAAACAATTGTTTTCCTCTGGTGACAATTCATTCCAAAAATCATGGCAACTGATGTAAGTAGGTTTAAGTATATTACAGCCACTGCACTAGCCATTATTTTTTAATGGAAGGAGACGCAGGCGTGTTATCCAAGCATTAATGGCAAGGAAAGACACTTATACTTTGACGTGTTTCCATTGGGTGTATTTTCAATTTGCAATTTCAATTTGCACAATTTGACGGGTAAAGGAAACGCAGCTCGTGTTTTTACTGTTAACTAACACTAGAAGAAAATATTTTTGTTAATTCAAATCAAGCTGAAATAAAACAAAACATATACAAGTTAAAAAAAATTTACTTAAATGAAAATTAGAAATGTTGCCTTGGCAAGTAACTGTAAATAACTAAAATTAAAACTGAAAAAAATAAAAGCTAAATAGAAAAATAAAAAAACTAATAAAAATGACAAAAGCACATAGTACAATTACTAAAATTTTAATTAAAACTGAAAATATAAAACTAAAAGCTAATTAAAATATTAATAAATACTACAATACAAAAACAACACTGCTAACCATCAGGGTCATTATAGGTAACTAAAACTAAAACCATAAAAAAAGCATTTTTGTTACTTGAAATAAAAACTTTACCTGAAAAAAAAAAATAAAAAAACTTATTTATTTCAGCTAGTTGCCAAATCAACATTTCTTGTTTTTTATTTATTTAACTTGATGTACTAAAATAACTAAAAATAACAACAACAAAAAAACCCTATA